>LPNX010901459.1:757125-794128 GCA_001517045.1 Pseudotsuga menziesii | reverse complement strand
GGGTGGAGATTGAGACTCCTATCATGGAGGAGGCACCTGCATGGCTAGAGGAGGGGCAAGTGGAGGAGGAGGAAGAGGAGGAGGAGGAGGAGGAGGAGGAGGAGCAGGAAGTGCTTGGAGGCACCATGGAGGCATCGCCACCACCTTTTGCACCGCTTGATATATCTAGTCCTCCATCCATCACTCAACGTCGAGTATTAGATGCAGGCTCAGGGCCTTCTACTGCTACTTCTAGTGCTAGGGGTAGGCCTGACAAGAGACCCATGATATTTTCCCGTAAAAAGGGAAAAGGGCATTGATATTAGATAGCTAGATGCTAGTTTTCCTCAGATACATTTATATATGTTATGTCATTTTGTATTGTTTAAACTTTATACACTTTTGAGTCCTTGATTGGACAGCTATGATGTTTCAGACTTTCAGTATCAACTTTGATGTATCGTTTTATATTTGGCATGACTACATGATGATGATATATATCAGTGCTTTCTTCATATTTATGTTCCAATATGTTTTTCTGATGTTGTTATTGCTTTATATGTTTAAAATTCTAAAAAAAATGCACGTATTTTCTATTTTTTAATGTTTGCCGAATTTTGCCGATTTCTCCCGATTTGTTCGCCGATGTTACTGAGAAGTTGTAATCAAGACCCTCGCTGATTTTTTGCCGAGGCCGAGTTTTTCAACATTGATTGAAATGAATATCTTGTGAAAAGCCCATTCATGAAAAGTAGTGTTTTTGAACATACATGAATGCATGAAGCCTTAATAAACAAAAATCCGTGTAACAAATGTATGGATCAAGGCTATGGAAACTCGAAGGCCCAAAAAAGAAATGGTTCTTAAAAAGTTATATCTAAAGATTGTTGGCCTCACTTGTATTTGATATGGATTATAAGCATTTGTCAAGGTGAATAAGCACCTCTGAATGTACCTTACCCATTTGTGAGACACTGCCATCCCCTGTGTTATTGCTTGTCCGACATATGCTAGAGTGAGTATCCCCTTTTCATTTCCAAAGTGTCACAGTGTCAAGTTGGTAGTCACCCTTTAGCCTAGCCTTTTGATCTTTAACCTCCACCCTTCACTAGCAAATTGATTACAACTATGAAGTGAGTATGGTATTGAAAGTCTGGTCTGAGTTATAATTTATTAACAAAACTCTATATATTTGGTTGATAGATCGCCAGTGAAATGATTACTATTTGTTATAATTGTTACTTGAATGATTTGTGGAGCATATCCCGACCTCTAAACACTTGCAGTAGATTGATGTTAGCCTGGGTCATATTATTGATTATTTGATCATGTACAGATTATCTGTCTGGACATATTAGATATGGTACCTGATCATGCAGAGTCTGTAGGGTCTATGAGTATGCACCTTAGATGGATTTGAGCTTCCTGAGTCCAATGAGACAACTTATTTTCAGTTTCGGATAGTTACAATGATGATTTATCTCAGTATACCATTTTGGTGCAGTTTTGCCATGCTGAATGGCTTGTCAAAGCAGAAAGGTGACTTGATTGGTTCACCTAGGGCGTTGTATGAGGAGGGGGTGGTCCAATCACTTGTTTTTACCATTTTACCCCCCTCCCAGAGAGCATGGTGGGCTCAGTTTGACAACGCAGGCACTCTAGATGGCAATTTGGGCAGTGTCACATTTCCCGAGGCAAATTAAAAATGATAAAAATGGCTACTGAAGAATTCGATTTGGGCTACTGAGGCAAGGAAATGGCATGGGATGAGTTTTGATGATGAGTGTGATGTATTCCACTCCTTCTCCAGCAATTTAAGCACTTGGATGGACCCAAATCCATCTCTTCGACATATTTTATGATTTTAAGGAGCTTTTGGAGGCTCACAATTTCCTCAAAGAAGCACTATTTTGCATTTAAAATTTATATTTTATTCATGTTGTGCCATGGGGACACACTAGGGGTGTTAGTTAATACCCCTTAGACCCTCCATGAGCTTTATTCATTTTTATTTCTTCATATTGAGTAGGATCCCCTCTCCTAGGGTGATTTGGTTCATTGATATATTATATTATTGTATTGATCCATGTACTTTATGTTGAGCTCATCTCAACCGTTGATTAGAACATTTTGATCTTTTAATCTTAGCCCTCCATTTGAAACGTGGTTAGGATTTTGGTATCTCTCATTCCTATTTAAAGGAGAGAGCTTCTCATTGTAAAGGGGTCTTTGGCTCTTGAATCTTGATAATAGAAAAACTATTTTGTGGAAATTTTTGGATCTCCTTTGCATATGGTGTTCTTCAATGGTGATTGGAAAGTCTATTGCTTCCTAGCATTTGAGTATTTGTGGTGAGATCTATATTTTTCGTGGAAACTTTGTCTTGTCTACAGGACGACGACTTCACTTGGGTGTTTTTGCAGGGCTTCCTCAACTCGCTTGCTTGGCTGCGTTTATATCAGGGGGTTATCATTAGTATCATTGTGATCTATGGTTTTAACTTGTTATTTTTCTGTAGCATTTGTCTATTTCTCTTAATGCATCAAATCTGATATGGTTGACGTTTGTTGTGTAGGAGAGAGGGTGCATTGGCTTCCTTGGGAAAAACAATTGGCATAAAGGCTTCATCCAAAACTTCTCAAATTGATCGGTTGAGCGTAGATCATCATCATCAAGGCATCTACAAGGTTATCCAGGTAAGATCCACCGGTTAGTTCTTCTTTTCTTGATCTCAATCCATTGGCACCTTTATTTTACTGTCAAAACCCTAAATATAAAAAATAAAAAAATATTGTAGATCAAACCACTTGATCTTTTGGCAAACCATTTCTAGGTTTTGTAGATCGGGTCAAACCCTAAGTGGGTCCTCCTAGACGTTTTGCTTAGGTGACTCCATTGGGCCCAAATCCCAAGGCATTGATCTCTCAAACCTAGCACAACCCCTCACTTGCCCAATTTCTCTTGCGTTTTGACCTTATCCCTGAGGCTTGGGTACTTTGATACTGTCATACCTTTCGTCAAGTCTATCCTTCGGTACTAGATAGCCCCAATCCTGTTCTTAACCTCCCTGCATTGGTCACGTTTCCCAAGGCAGTGGATATTGTTATCTTTTGTTGGAACCTTGATTCTAGATCTAGTAGTAGAACTCATAAGTCACTTGTATTTTGACATTTGGATCAAATCACATACCTTGTTGATCCAACCTATAACTAACCTTGTGACTTCATCCACAGATCTCGGGTTTACTTCACCTTACACCTTGTGTACTTCAAGTTCCATTGATTTGATCTAGTGTCTTGGTCTGATCTCTCTTGTCGAAAGTAGATTTGGGTCTCCCTGATTGTTGTCTTGGGATAAGAAAACATCAAGTGAAGATTGCCTCGATTGGCGCAACAGCCATCCATTTGGGAGTCGAGGCTATCTTGGTTTCACCTCTTTGGTTGCTCATCCCTCTACCATCAATCTTGGATCCACCTCATAGGGGCAACTACAAGTCTGGTGATAACAATTACAACCGTTTCCATATTAGATCTATCATCTAGAGTTATATTAAAAGTAGATCTGAGGTCTAAAAGTTTCTAGTTCTAGTTTGCTCCCAAGGTTCATTTAAAATCCTAGATCTGGTTCCTTTTCCTTTTTTGCAAGTTTAAAACTTTGAAAATTAAACAGCTTGTTGAAGGATTTTTGTGCATTTTAAAATCTTATCTTGCAATTTAGTGCTTTGATTTGTTTGCTATCCTTAAGAAGCAAACAAAGACCCTGAGAAAGCATCTTTCTAGCTCACTTTCTCAGTCATTTTTCACTTAGTTTATTTCAGTTTTTTACTTAGAATTTTTTTGGAAAACTTTGGTAGGTTTTCCCAAAGTACTCTTAAAGTGTTTTTTGGGCATAATCTACTAATGTTTGTTGGCTGTTTTTTGCAGGTTTACGATAAAAGAGGAGGAAACTCTGGCGAATTTTCGCAAAGGGAAGACCAATGGAGCTCCCCCTTGCATAAAAATCAAAATTTTCAATAAGTTGTAAGCCTTTGGACCCAAAGGCTTAAGGACCAAAGTGCATTTCTTTCATGTTGTAAAAAGGTTGATAAAGTTTTGTGTAGGCTCCTAAGAGCCCACTCCCCATCCCCCCTGGGGGATTCGCGCCAGTGTTCAATTTTTATGATGCTTTGGTTTTAGTTAGTTTAGCTTCAGGTTTCAATTTATTTGTTTCATTTTATCAAAGGAAAAAAGAAATACTTACCCCACGCTCTCTCGAGTATCCTGAAAAAGGGGAAAGAGATTCGTGGTAGGAACTAATTAGAAAATATTTCCTTGCTTTAGAGTTTAAAATAAACCCCCTTCTTTTCTCGAGTACGGTTCACGGATAAGGACTTGCCCGAGTACTGGACCCAGAAAGAAACTCTTGGGTTTTCATTTTTAATCAAACAAACTGTGTTCAAAAAATCCTTAAAATTAACAAGGCTTGTATCCTCAAATGCTCTACTTCCATTGCAGCTTCGTCTGATCAATTGGTTGTATCAAAAAAGGATCTAAGTGACTAGTAATTAGTCTCATTTTTCTAATTAATCTCCCAAAAACGAAAACCCAACGTTGTGTATTGCTTCGTGTGGGCAAATTGTACAGAGGAAGCGGGAACAACTGAAAAGTGACTGCGAGGCATTGTCAAGCAACATCCTTGTTGGTGTAGTGTTGGACATCCCCTTGTGACTCCATTCAACCAACATTTCCTCGTGTGCTACCACACTTAGTGAGTCTGGACATATTCCCTGTACCTTCGTGGTATATTCGGAATCCCCCTCCTTTCTAATAATCAAGATCATCACCACATTAATAAAACCAACCAACAATTTATCCACTCCCTTAATACTGCAATACTTACACGACACAACAACACTCCACTATTCATCGGTATTGGTTTATTTTATTTTTCATGCTTGAACCCAATTTTGCAAGGTGTCGTGAATGTTGTTTACATTATCATATGTTGTTGATGTAATTCCTAGCGTGCAATAGTCTGTTGTGATATTTTGTCCATTTCACTTTAACTCCTAGAATCAGTCTTAGCTTTCGTAGAATAAAAGCCTTAGATTTTACTTTTCATAGGGACCACCCGCTTTGGCTTTGGTAGTAGGTGGCTTAGATGGAGGAGCTGAGTGAGCAGGTATACATATTGCATTGGATGTTATAGTTGTCTCTATAGTTTATTTTAATTACTATGACTATGCATGTTTGACTGACAATGGTGTTTGAGCTATATATTGGGTGCTACTGAAACCTGTGTCATGAGTAGTCTGATAGTCCTTAGTGCAAGGTCATTATGTATGCTCACTACTATTTGCCTACCTTACATAGACTTACCGTTGTCCTTTCTATGATGGTAAGAATTTTCACTCCTCTCCATACATTCATTTACCTCCATTTTTGGTACTCTCCTTGACTTTGACATGGGCTTGTGAACTCAAAGACTATCCCCCACTTAGACCTCTATGTTGAATGGACTACATGTTATTTGTGTCTCAACTCTAAAGTGTGAAAGTGTTTCCATTAGTCCTCCAAGTTAGTAGTCCTTTGTTAAAGTCAAATTCCTTGCCCCTGGTAAAAGCTGCAAATTGTTGTGCTTCTAAGCACAAGAAATGCCGTAAGAGGGCTTGTCACACTGCACCTATACCCAACGCACCTTCAGGTGTACCCCAGGGAGAGAGGGCCAATGTTTTCAACCAGGATGGGTGTTTTTGAGCAATGGTGGTTGTGGTTGGGCCCTTTGGTCATCCTTTAGGGGTACTATGGCTTAATGGCATTGTTGACTGCCCTTTTATTGGGGTTTTCAACCTTGGGGTCGGTGTCTGAGGCCCCTAGGGGTTGACCACTGGGTCATGTGACTCAATATCCTGTTTATGTGCTCTGGTGGCCTTTGCTTTAGCCGTGAGACATTCATATCCCTTCTCAGCCACTTAGGACACCCTCCTGGCCCTTTAGTCAGTGGGTTCCTACTCTCCCTGGCCTTAACTCCTCAGAGGAAGACATCCTCCATGCCAGGCCGTTTTCATGCTTTCAGGAGGGAGTTGAGGGATTTTACAACATTCTCGGGGTTAGATGGGGTATAACGCCCTCCCTCCAGCTCACTCCAGCCTTTTGTTCAGAGTGATTCACTTATTTGAGCATGTTTTGGCGCCTGGGGGTACAAATGCCCTAGGTAGCCTACCTTAAACCTACCTTAGGCTATATTTTATTATTATTTTCTTTTAATTTTCAGTTGACATTTTATAATTTCAAATTGACTTATTTTAAGGCATGTAGGCCTGGATATTTTAAAAAGGGAATATGAGATCATACAAATAGATCTCCTCACTTTCATTTTAAAGATAGAACTTATGGGATAATACACTATGCACTTGTTTTACCTTTGCTAGGGCTCTTTGGATGGATGCGCTCTTCTTGAGGAAGTAATTCTAGGTTAATGCAAGCTGTTTTTTGGTAAGATTCTTTGTTTGGTGATGTTATGATTTGTTGCCTAAACACGAGCACAAGGAGGTTAGGCTTCTCATCTCTTTGTTTGATGGTGGTTGATCATGCATGTTCAAGTCTAAGTGGTAGCCCTAGTGCTGCACGTTTTTTATAGGATAGGTTGTCACCATCCTTCTTGTCACCTTAGCCAGTTGAGGCATGTCTCCTTGTGAGGGCGCCCTTGGGTTTATCCTTAGTTTTTCTAGGCTACTTGCTTGAATTAGGAACCCTTCCTCACTAGGTTAGCCATCCTCCCTAGAAGCCCTAGGTTGGGTAGGGATTTTGCTAGGGTAGGGTTTCCCTTGGTTTTCACACCTTTTCCCTTCTAAAAATACCTAATTCTAGGGTTAGTTTTAGGTTAAATTTAGGTTTGCAATTGTATGTTAGAAACCCTAAAAATAAAAAATTTAATTTTTTTGCACTTTCGGACTTCCCTACAAATCCGCCCTAGACTTTAAAGCCCTAAAAACCCTAAGGCGGAATTATAGGAAACCCTAAAAATACAAAAATCGCAAAAAACTGCCCTAAAACAGTCCTAATTCTGCCCTAAAAGCCCTATTCCAAACCACCCACAGGCCTATCCATTTCCCCTCGGCCTGCTCCTAAACCTTACCCTACCCGCTACCTACTGCTCCAGCAGTCCTCACCCTAACACTGGTGTGTTGTCCTTCTCCTGCATTATCCCCACAGTCTGCACACAAGTTACACAAACAGTGAGTTACATACTTTAAAACAGGTGAAAACGTTTGGTTAACTCCTCATTACTTACCCTATAGCGAATACTTGTTTGTGCTAGTAATGTTATGATAATGACACAAAGGATCCTGCTAGTATGCTGATGTTGCTATAAATACTTTGCACATGGTTGAAACATGCTGTATGCACACATAAATTGCTAGTTTAATTGCTATAAGGGCAGATGCAAAGAGTTGTATGAGTTCATGGTTTGATAAATTGTTTACATTGTCATTTACCACTACTGCTGTCATTATCAAAGTGATGTTGCACTTAGACATATTGTCTGCTAATAGTCACACATATCCACATTTACTCCGTACTTTATTGTTGGTAAGTTAATGCACACATTTGTACGCAATATGATATCTTATAAACTTTCTAATGCTGCTACACATGCTGTAAGTAATGACTGAATTTATATTGCTGCTATACTGACACCTACTGCTGGTGCATACAACACTTTTGCAACTTCAGACCTTAAGTTATCTATTTCAACTAAGTGCACATGCCTTCATGAATGCGAATTGCACAACTGATACATTGGTTATAGTGTTGTTCATTGTTTTGTTTCAAGTGCACAATGCTGCTATAAGTACTTGAGTAAATGACTGATGCATACATGCTGTACTAATTGGGTAGTTCAATAATTAAAGTTTGTTGCATGCACCCTTGTACTTATGTTTTTAGGCTATGATATATGCTTATGCTTGATCAATGATTGCTTATGTTTTGTTGGTTACAATGTGGGATAAGTCTAACATTTGGGAGGATATATTGCTGCTATAAAAACTATACAAAACATACAACCCCTTTGCTCACCTTTTAGACTCCATTAGGCACTGATCACTAACAACCTCGAAAGAGAACATTTTGGTGTCTAGTGTCCTTACAGAATCAAAATAGGGCTCTCCCCTAGGAGGTTTCAACTTCCAAAGTAGTTGGGGACAAGTGACTAAGGTGACAGTGGTCACTTTTCCCACATATGCTTACCGGTGGCTAAGCTGCCATTTCAACCGGTAACATTTTGGCGCTGTTGCCAAGGACCATTTCAAAATTTGAAGCGGTTGATCCAGAGTCGTTCACACCCTAGCAAGAACAACATTTAGTAAGAAAATTGAGGTAAGTCTTTCTGGGTATTTTGAAAACTTTATTGTTAAGGACTAATCTTGCAGATCTTACCTGGCGACTCCACAAAGAAGAAAACTAACAAGGCTTAACATTTTGGCATTGTTGCCGGGGACCATTTCACAATTTGAAGCGGTTGATCCCGAGTCATTCACACCCCTGGCAAGAACAACATTCGGTAAGAAAATAGAGATAAGTCTTTCTTGGTATTTTGAAAATATTATTGTCAAAGACTAATCTTGCAGATCTTACCTGGCGACTCCAAAAAGAAGAAGCCCGACAAGGCTTAACATTTTGGTGCCATTGCCGAGGACCTCAAATTCATTGAGGTGATTTATCCGGGCAAGAACGACATTTTGGTGAGTCTTGAAGTCATTGATTGTATATGATTGCATATATTTCTACAAAGAACTAACCTATAGGCTTATTTGGTGACTCCACAAAGAACTCAACCTCCTCTCCATCAATCAAGTACGCCCTTCTTTTGTTTGGTACTTTGGTGAGATTTGTTTAACTAACGTGGTAGGTCTAGCCTAGAGACTCCAATCAAAGAAAAATAAAGAAGTGCTCTTTAGATACAAGGAAGCTTGGCGAGATGGCGTCTGATTACGAATTGTGGATGGATACATTGGATTTTTTGTGCATTCTGGGATTTCCACACAAATATGCCATTCAAGATGGCGGGAAGGCAATTTTCCCATTGTTCCAGCAATATAAGTACCATGCAGCAACACATGTGCAGGCATTCATGCAATTCATTCGGGCAAGCAACATCGTGCACAAAGACATCAGGATGAGGCTATTTCTGCTATCTCTTCATCTAGAAGACAACTTATATGTCAGAAATTGATATGAGGGTTTTCCTCGCAAAAGTTTTTCTTCACTCAAGTAGTTCATCGATGCATTCAACATGGATTGGGATTACGGCGTCGAAGAACAAGAAAGAAAGGCCATGGTCGACAGAATATGGGAAGAAACCTCGAGAAAAAGCCGGACTCAAGACGATTCAAGAGAAGGAACCAAAGATGATATTCCATTTGAATTTGAAGATCTTGATAATCTGACTCCTTCAGAAATGGAAATTGGTTTTGCTCCTGTTGATCTATCAGCGTTCCCAGGATATTCAGATGAGTTACCAGAGGTATTCTGGCATGCCTTCAAGACTGACCATGATAATGCCGTGCATCATGCGGAATGGTTTATGACTTTGGCTTTAGAATATGGTGTTAAAGAAGAAGATGTTTACATGCAATCATTTGCCCTTCACCTAGGAGGAAAGGCCCTTGCTTGGTTTGTGGGCCTAGATAAAGGGACGATATCATCCTTTGCAGAATTTGTGGAAACGTTATGTAGCCACTGGTATGCAGAAAGATGTGACAAATGGATGCTGCATGTCAAGCATGCAAGGGACTTATTCAGTAAAGAAGCCCAAAGCAAGGATCAGGTCGAAGCAGCCATTGTCCAAGGTCTAACTAATGATATCTCAAGCACGATAGATGAAGCTCCCTAAGTGGGTGAATATGATGATTATGAATATAAGTCCTAGTTGAAGAAGCTAAAGAACAGAAAGATAGGACGAATTCTCCCTTCCAACATAAAGAAACTCCTTATGACCTATCAAATATCTAGGAACATAATGACAGGAATTCGGAGGACGATGGTTATTGGACATTTATGGGTCCACCTTTCTATGATCCCTCGAGACCAGGTAGCATTGTCTCCATACGTTGCAGCAAGGAAGAACAACTTGATGAACTTACTCAGGTTGAGCCAAAATTTGACACTATTTGGGATGAAGAGATTTCAGTGACCTCATGTAGGGACGATGAAGACATGATTTATGAAGACCCTGTGGAACGAGATATGATTGTTCATTCTCCTTTTGAAGCTAATGATGAAGAATGGCTCAACCCTTTTGCCACCATAATTGAAGATGAAACATCACCAGACTTTGCAGATAGTTGTCAAATACAGATGGCCCATTATGATGAAAAGTTCAAAGATTTGGGACCTCGTATCTCTAGTGATTCTTCCATGATGTCTCCGTCATACTCATCCTGCAGCAGGGAAGCATGTTGCACAGAGGATTATTTTGTAGATATTCAACATATAATGAGCTCAGGTTATCACTCTCCATTGTACTCCTCAAGAAGCACTGAAGAAGTTGTTCAACCCACTCTACCCTACATCGATAAGCCCTTAATAATACATCTCAACAAGATCGAGGAAGGTAGGTGGACAAGTATGGTTTTCATCCCTCAGTTTCATAATATTTATTGTTTATCTTTTCATTTGAAGCATGAAGGTATGAATTATATTGTTGACAATTTTAGAAGTTCAAGGATTATTGGGGTTACTCACATGATTGTGGAAAGGACAAGCAATATACTTGTATGTCCAAAGAAATGCTTGATTAAATGCAGAGACAGATTGCGGCTCACATATAAAGATTTGGGAGATCCGACTCTACGAATATCCTCCTAAGTTCAGGATTTATGGGCAAATTTCAAGAAGAATTTTTTCTTAGAAGACATGTATGATGAAGGTGTCCCATACATAAGTCTGCTAGAAGCATGGATCAACAAAGCTTGTCAAAGCGATGCTTCTTCGTGGCACCAATTTCAAGTATTCCGGGTTCTTAAAAAGGTCCAATTTCCTGAACTCATACAGATGAAGATCCTGGTACAAACTCGACATATCATCAACGAGGTATTGCCATGGATTACATTAAAGGACAAAGGTAAGATATCATGTATGAATTGCTTACTCAGATGGTTACATTGGTGGTATGATTTCACCTAGACTACTTTGAATGCCAGGTTTAGGTTAGGTAGGGTTAGTTGCATTAGGCATTTTTCTATGCATTGCATTTGATGTCTTTTCATTGTCTAGTTAGTTTTTATTGTTTTAAGTTTGTTTCCCTCACTTTGCAAACAAGGCAGGATGAAAGTGTCTACCCTTAGATGCTTTTAATCCTCTCAAACATTTGATATGTGTGTAGGTCTACATGTACCAATAGATTCACAGGTTCTTGAGCACTCCTGAGAAGAGCACTCGTTTCGTAGTTGGAGCCAATGTTATGCTGCACCTGTACCCAACACACCTTCAGGTGTACCCTAGGGAGAGAGGGGCAATTTTTTAGACCAGGAGGGGTGTTATCGAGTAATGGTGGTCATGGATGGGCCCTTTGGTCATCCTTTAGGGGTACTATGGCTTAATGGCACTGTTGTTGCGCTTTATTGAAGTTTTCAACCTCGGGGTTGGTGTTCGGGGCCCTTAAGGGTTGACCACTAGGTCACGTGACTCCATATCTTGTTTATGTGTTCTAGTGGCCTTTGCTTTAGCTGTGAGACATTCGTCTCCCTTCTCAGCCACTTAGGACACCCTCCTGGCCCTTCAGTCAGTGGGTTCCTGCTTTCCCTAGCCTTATCTCCTTAGAGGAAGACATCCTCCATGCCAGGCGGTTTTCATGCTTTCAAGAGAGCGTTGAGGGATTTTACAACAATTTAGGGGTTAGATGAGGTATAACGCCCTCCATCCAACTCACTCCAGCCTTTCGTTCGGAGTGACTCTCTTATTTGAGCATGTTTTGGCGCCTGGGGGTACAAATGCCCTAGGTAGCCTACCTTAAACCTACCTTAGGCTATGTTATCCAACTTTTTGTACCATAGTTGGGTTACCTGAGGAGCTGCCGGTTGACAGAGTTGTTCAAAGTCTGATTCCAGTGTATCAGTTGATCCGTCTGCTTGTCTAGCCAATATTGGCTAGTCACTTTTTTATTTGAATAATTTTGACCATGGCCCCGCGGGGGTTGTAATAAAATGTGCTAGTAGGATATTTTTGAGTGGTTCGGTCTCCTAAGACGTAGAATTGCAAATAGGGTATTCCAGGGAGTTTTTTGCCCCTGACAATTATGCTTTGCCTTCAGCCGAGTATAATTGACGAGGTTTTCTCCCGCTTCCTCCAAAGCTGGAATGCCCGATGTTGAATTCTGGGCCTTGGGGGTTATTAGAGCCCAACTGAGTGTTATAAGCCTACTAGACATTATTTAGATAGATCATGGTCATGTCCTAAGTCATCTGGACACATAACCCCCATTGAGCCATAGAAAACTCTTTGTTAGGGACTACCCCCCTTGGCTTCGTTAGGAGTTAGCCTAAACGGAGGAGCTAGGAGTAGGTGACAGTACCTAGCTCTGTGCTTGCCCCCAAGGTCACACCTCTCCCACTTTCTCAAGTGAGGAGACAGCTTTCGGAACATTTCTGCTGCTGGTGTGCAATCGGTAGACAACAGGCTATATTTTATTATTATTTTCTTTTAATTTTTAGTTGACATTTTATAATTTCAAATTGACTTATTTTAAGGCATGCAGGCTTCGATATTTTAAAAAGTGAGTGTGAGATCATATAAATAAATCTCATCACTTTCATTTTAAAGACAAAACCTACGGGATAATACACTATGCACTTGTTTTACCCTTGCTAAGGCTCGCTCGATGGATGCGCTCCTCTTAAGGAAGTTTTTCTGGGTTAATGCAAGCTGTTTTTGGTAATTCTTTGGTAAGATTCTTTGCTTGGTGATGTTTTGATTTGTTGTCTGAACACGAGCACAAGGAGGTCAGGCTTCTGATCTCTTTGTTTGATTAGTAGTAATGATGCATGTTCAAGCCTAAGTGGTAGCCCTAGTGCTGCACTTTTTCCATAGGATAGGCTGTCACCATCCGTCTTGTCACCTTAACAAACTGAGGCACGTCTCCTTGTGAGGGTTCCCTAGGGTTTCAACTTAGTTTTTCTAGGCTAGTTGCTTGACCTAGGAACCCTTCCTCACTAGGTTAGCCATCCTCCATGGAAGCCCTAGGTTGGGTAGGGTTCTTGCTAGGGTAGGGTTTCCCTTCGTTTTCACACCTTTTCTCTTCTAAAAAAACCTAGTTCTAAGGTTAGTTTAGGATTAGTTTTAGGTTAAATTTAGGTCTGCAATTTTATGTTAGAAACCCTAAAAATAAAAAATTTAATTCTTTTGCACTTTCGGGCCTCCCTAAAATTTCGGCCACCTTCCCTACAAATTTTTCCTAGCCTCTAAAGCCCTAAAAACCCTAAGGCGGAATTACAGGGAACCCTAAAAATACAAAAATTGCAAAAATCTCAAAATCTGCCCTAAAACAGTCCTAATTCTGCCCTAGAAGCCTTATTCCAAACCATCCACAAGACTATCCTTTTCCCCTCGACCTGCTCGTAAACCTTACCCTACCCGTGACCTATTGCTCCAATAGTCCTCCTCACCCTAACACTGTGGTGTGTTGTCCTTCTCTTGCATTATCCACAGATTCTACACACAAGTTACACAAACAATGAGTTACATACTTTAAAACAGATGAAAACGTTTAATTAACTCCTCATTACTTACCCTATAGTGAATACTTGTTTATGCTAGTAATGTTATGATAATGATGCAAAGGATCCTGCTAGTATGCTGATGCTGCTATAAATACTTTGTACATGGTTGAAACATGTTATATGCACACATAAATTTCTAGTTTAATTGCTATAAAGGTAGATGCAAAGAGTTGTATGAGTTTATGGTTTGATAAATTGTTTACATTGTCACTATCAAAGTGATGCCGCACTTAGACATATAGTCAGCTAATAATCACACATATCCACATTTACATAGGACTTTATTGTTAGTAAGTTAATGCACACATTTGTATGCAATATGATATCTTATAAACTTTCTATTGACCACCAAAACCAACTAGGTGGACAACGATGTACCATGCACATGTTACATGTGCCTTGAAGATGAGAATGAAGTACTTATTGATTGTATCAAGCGAGGAAACTCTTCTTCTCTTCTTCTCTCTATGAAATTCCGTGCCCCTGTGGGGGATTTTGTAAGGATATGTCGGCATGAAGGTCTAGTGTTTTGTGACTTAATCACCTAAGAATTAGTTATTAGGGAAGTCCTTTCATTGAGTTTTTTTCACTTGGATAATTAAAATTTCTTTTTAGAGATTTTAATTATTTGATTTTTTCACTCAAAATTACCTCCAAAACGCTGAAAGGTGTTCTAGTGATCGAGTCCATGGGGTGATTGGGGCCTAGGAATGTTCTATATTATCATGCTAGACATTATCCAGAGTCTTGCGGAATTTCATTAAGTTTTGCATAGGTTTTTTTAATTTTTGGTCATTTAAAATTGTCACTCAGGACAATTTGTTGTAATGTAAAAGAGGGTTACTTGGTCATTTTTAATGTTGTATAGGGGTATGGGTACTCAAGACAAATGGCATGAGACCCCCTACAACCGTAGGCCAAGTTTGAAGTCATCGGACAAGTATTATTATGGTTTTTGTCACTTTTGCCTAGATCAGTCATGGAAATCAAGAAATTGGGCATTTAATTAGAGAGCACAATTTTGGAAAAGTGACCATAGTCGCTTGGGGTGGCCAAGTAAAGGTTTTAATGTTTATATTAGGTTCCTAAGACAAATTTAAGACCCAAAGCCCCCCCCAAGCAAGCATGTAACAAGTTTTGAGTTGCCCACTCCTAGGGGGTGTGCCCTCCTCTCTTTGATTGGTTGGGTGAGTGAAAGTCAGTGGGAGCGGCCCCACTATGGTGGTTTCCTCCCCATTTGACATAGCAATAAGGTTAAAAGCATTAAAAGGGGGGTTTCTCTCCCCATATTTGAGATCCCAAACCATGGTTTTGCCCTCTTTGAGCAAATTCGCCCCCTTCTCTCCCTTATGACACTTGTCTAGCATGTAAAGAGCCTCTCTCTTTCATTTTTCCTATTCAAGCAGGGCATTCCTCCTCATTTGGGCTGGATGGACTTACGCTCTTGCTTCATTTTGCTCATGCTCTCTAATTCTCCCATTTCTCCCATTCTTGCTCTCTTGCTCCATTCTTGTCCAAGAGGAGCCATTGCAGTTTCAAGTTTGGATGATAATAGAAGAAATCTTTGGAGGAAGTACTGTCCATGCATTGTGATTGAGGTGATCTTGTTCCATTCTTGGTTCGTTTTGTATTTGGGATCGCAAGCAAAGTTTTTTGCTTGAGAATAGTATTGTAATAGTTTTGTTGCATGCTATGTGGGTTGTTAGCTTATAATTTGGGAAGTTAAAGTATTTCTAGGTTAAATATTTTGTTTCTCAAGTCTTTGTGGATTTCTCACTCCATTTGCATTGTTGAGCTAATTTTGTTACAGGTTTACTAAGTTTGGAGAGTGGGATACCCCATTGTCTAACATTCTTATTCTTATTGCATCTCTTAAATACTTCATTTTGCACTCAAATATCATCATTTTTCAAGTTTTTATATGATAGTTTTGCCTTAGAAAAAATTTTGATTTTTGCATGAAATTTGTTGAGTTTGTTTAAAACTCATTTCTACCAGTTTTGTGCTATAAGAGCTTGCTGTTTTGTGCAGGTTTCTAATCTCACAGGGGAGGGAATGCTCAAATTCAACCACTAGCAAGCACTAACAACACCCAAGAGGGTCAACTTCAAGTCCCTCACAAAAAACTATTAAAAAATCACTCTTTCTCTCTCATTTCTTAATAAATATTAGTGCTGAAATCTACATCTTTGTAACAAGCCCAAGAGAGTCTCTTGGACTTGAGTTTGTTGTGCTTCATTTCGAGTTTTCAGTACTTAGTGATTTTGGTTTCGGTTCCATGTAAGTGAAGTGGCTCTGCCCATCCTTGCATGACCTTGTAAGTTGCTTGGATTTAGATTAGTTTACTTCATTGTTTGTTTTCTTTTTGCCCGCACCTCACAAGTGAAGTGGCTCTACCCATCCATGTGAAATCACGTTGGGTAGCATTTTTAAAGTAGTAAACAAACAGTAAACAAACAACTTAATTCACCTTGCAAAACTGATACCAGTCCTTCAAGCAATCTAGATTTGGTACTTAGAAACAAGATGGATCCAACAAAAATTATCTCCACAAAGCACAATGACAATTCATCCACTCACCAAAGCACCTCACAAATAGACCTCCAAAGTCTCTTTTATTTCTCTGATAAACAAATGTTACAATAGGCAAGCTCTTCCCAGTACATTCCAACTAGTTTGAATGAGGAGAGCAAAGCTTTATTTATAGCAAAGGAAAGCCCAAGGGGGAACAACCACCTCTGAAGATAGACAAGGCGCCAGCATGATATAAAGGAAGGTTAACTTGAGTTAAAACTGAGGTGGGAGTGGAGTGGTAGATGCCACCTCCTAAAAAATGCGCTACCTCTCCACAACCTATCACCAACCCACTCAACAAAAGCCACTTCAGCAAATCACACGTGCCTCAAATCCTCATGCCTAATCATACGGATTTGATGAGATGCAAGTTTTAAACTTGTGGTATTTCATATGGTATACATTCCAATGTTTTTATATGTGATGTCATATTCAAATGATGAGTGACATCACCACCATTCACTACTTGCTACCTTCACATGTTGGCGCATTTATTTATTTGAAGTTGTCGTCACTCTCTTTTAAACACTCGCTACCTTCACATGTTTTAACCAAAGTTTAATTTACCCACATGAAGAGAGGTGCATGAGATGGGGCCCTCATGCCATGTCATTTCCCAATTAAAAATTTTGAATTTTGACTTATTCAAATTTGTCCCTTTAGTGCCAGATTGATGCATCTTTAGCATTAAAATGCCGATTTGATGCTCTGTTAGTTGAATAATGCTCCACGAGATGTTTTAGCTACCCGAAACTCATGAAAAGTGGCCCCTAGGGTAAAGATGATGCTCTGAGGGTGAAAACGAGCATCCCCACACCAAAAACGGACTCCAAACCCATCAATTATCACATTTTGAAGTTTTTTAACTAAGCCATTCAAAAATGGTTTAAGAAACAGATACGAAGAAAAAAAAAAAAAAAAAAAAAAAAAAAAAATTCTCGAAATCAGACAAAACTTTAGGGGGGCCTAGCACATGTCCATATGACTCAATATTGATGCCTAGCACACTCATATACATCGACACCGTGAACTTTAATAAACTCCTAAGGCCTACCCACCAAGATGACCATTCTAGCTTTGGAGGAGTGGTGAAAAACTTGAAAATTATACATCGCTTATTCAACATTGCATAATTGAAAAGGGACAAAACACCTTGTAATGATCGGATTGATGTTCAAGTCTTAGGAAGCCAAGTCCTTTACAAAAAAATTGTCATGCTAGTACATTTATTAAAACTTCCCTGAAGGGGTATGAACATGCGGTACAAAACATAAAGATGCCATGAAGGCCTGATGGACCTCTGAGCTCTTAGTTTGAACAAGTAATTTGTTCATCTTTGTCGGCTCACTTGAAGGTCCGACTAGATGCAACCTAGTCGGTAACATGTGGAAAAGCTCCTTGCTTTGGAAAAAGTCTGAAGTTATGGTAAGTGCCATCTATGTCATAAGATGTTGCCATTACGTACACCCTATGCCAACCTTGATCCACTTCACAACCAACTCATTCAGAGATAGTGCCTCCTTGAGGAAATGCGCCCCCCTCTCTTGTTGGGTTTTCTATTTAAGCAGGCATTCATTCCTTGATTTGCAACAAGAAGTGTGGAACCTCTGCTTGTACTCTGTTGTAATTGTTTCATCATTGAATAATAAAAGGATTTGGAGGATGATGCAAGTGTGGTCTATGGTATTTGGATGTATGTTGTTTTATGCAATATTGAGGTAATCTGTAGATTTTTCACAAGCTTGTATATATTCGGGATTGCTGGCTTTCGAAGGGAACTATGTTCTAGTAAGATAGGGAGTAATACTTTCATGATTCCTTGTTATTGTTATTTGTAATAGAATTCTTATGAATTTATGATTATTCTTGCTTGAATTCATATTTTCGTTAAGTATATGTTATTGGGTAACACCGACATTTAATCCCCATTGCAAGTTTTGAAGTGTTTTTACAAGTTTCCTAAGTTGGAGGTCTGGATGAGCATGTTAGCTCTACTTCTTCTTCAGTAGTTCTTGAAGAAAAGACTTCATCCCACTGACAACACTTTGTGGACATTTCCTTTCCTTTTTTTGCTTATCGTTCAAGCTTGGTGATACCTTTCCGACATAAATTTCAAGCTTTCTTTCGGTTACTAGTTCTTAGTGCATAGTTAAATCTCATTAATATATTAGAGAATATCTTACCAATCTGATTTACATATGCACTTGAAATTTCAGATTTGATTTTAAAAAGTAATATTTTATAAGATCTAGCTTCTAACAAGTACTAATCCGGCATTTAAAATTTTCAATCTTTAAAGTACTTGAAAAATTTGTTAATTTTTTTATGCTTTTAAATGTGATTATCTAGCATCTTTGGCTCATACTTACACGTTGTTTTGCAGCAAAAGTTGATCAGGTAGAGAGGTACTCTGGCGAAATTTTGAATATCTAAGCCATCCGGAGACCCATTCTTCTCACTCTTTCTTCTGTGGCCATTTTTTTGAGGCCTTAAAACTTGTAAATTTGTGTTTCCTATCCTACAAAGGAACACATATATTCTTCACTGTAATCATTGTAAAAAAGAGAAGCATGTGGGAAGCCAAGTGCCCACATCCCATTCCCCCTGGGGGAATTTGCGTCTTTTTTTTTTCTTTTCATTTTTTCATTTTTTTTTTCAAGTTTTTATTTTCTTGCTTTAAAATTAACGAATCCGACCACGTTCTTGGAAACGAGAGTATAGGTATTGTGATTTAAACAACCCACATTAAGTTTAAAATCCTTGAAATAAACAAGGCTTCAATTCTTGTATGCTCTTGTGAACACTGCAAGCCATTGGCTGGATCGGTCAAACAATCAGAAAGAGATTGGAGCGACTAGTAATTAGTTTAACATCTAAATTAATCCCCCAAGTGAAAATCCGTCACTTTTCGACATTACTAAAGTTGTGGGGAAATTCTTCAAGTGAAGCAGGAACTACTAAAAAGTGACCGTGGGGCCCCATTAGGCTACACCCTTGTTGGTGTAGTGTTGAACACAACCCCACGACTCCATCTATCCCACACGTCACTGTGAGAGCAACTTCCTACTAAATCCGAACATATTCTTCGTACCCCTCGAGTATATTTGGAATCCCCTGTTCCCTTAATAATTAGATCATTACCACATTTTTAATAAAATTGACCAACAATCAACCCACTCCATAATCACTCATCTAATTAATTTAAACGGAACCAACTGAGACAACTGCAATACTTATTGAGACATCACTAACAACCCTCATTCACGTAAACACTCCAACAACACTTGTCTTTATCGTATCATTTATTTTTGAGCATTTAAATTAATTCATGTGTTGAGTGAATGTCATTTATATGCTAGTGATTTAACTTATTTTGCAGATTATGTTAGTTACAACATTTAATATCATTACATCTCCTAGATTAGTTGTTTTATTTTCATAGATTAAAACAACCTTAGATTATTTTACTAGGGACCACCCCCCTTGGCTTTGCTAGGAGAGAGCCTAGATAGTGTTACCAACCTTTTTGTACCATAGTTGGGTTACCTGAGGAGCCGTCGGTTGACAAACTTGTTTAAAGTCTGATTCCAGTGTATTAGTTGATCCGTCTGCTTGTCTAGCCAATATGGGCTAGCCACTTTTTATTTGAATAATTTTGACCATGGCCCCACGGGGTTTGTAATAAAATGTGCTAGTAGGGTATTTTTGAGTGGTTTGGTCTCCTGAGATGTAGAATCTCAAATAAGGTATTCCAGAGAGTTTTTTGCCCCTGACAATTATGCTTTGCTTTCAGCCGAGTATAATTGACGAGGTTTTCTCTTGCTTCCTCCAAAGCTGGAATGCCCGATGTTGAATTCTGGGCCTTAGGGGGTTATTAGAGCCCAACTGAGTGTTATAAACCTACCAGGCATTTTTTAGATGGATCATGGTCATGTCCTAAGTCATCTGGACATATAAAAAAAATTCGAAAAAATCTTTTCGAACGGAGAAAAAATTATTTTTTAATTTTTAATTACTTTTCCTAAGTTTTTTGGGTTAATTTTTCTATAAATTAAATGGAAAAAACTTGTTCGTAATAAGTCAGTCATCTAGACTCCGAATTCAGTGATTGAAGGCTCTAACTTTAAGCCAAAAATCATTCTTGATTAGCCAGACAGTCAGAGCCAACTTTTGGATCATCAATCAGACACAATGCCTTTTTTCTCAAAAAAGTCAGTTTGGAGGAAAAAAATGAATTTTTATTAAAAAATGATTATTTTGGAGAAAATTAAAACTCTCCAAATTAATCCAAATTCAGCAAAATAAAAGGCTAAATGACATCTCATCGAGCACTTATGATGTTTGGAGTTGTCATAACTCAACTTCAATCAGCATTAAGTGAGCAATTAATTTATTATCAGTTAGCTGCTTTGTCATCTCCAGCTAAAGGATGAGATGGAGAGCACTCATTGGTCCGGTGATTTGATCGAGGTGAAGACTGAAGTTTGCACCATCAGTGGGCTTCCCAAACCTAGCTCAAGCTCCTGCAAGACCTAAAGGATGAGCTTACCTACATCCAGACGCCTCCTTAAGCTATTCACGCCCCTCTCTCCTCATGAGGGTGTCATCACACGTGTGGGCTTATGATGGGCTTGTTTTCAGAGCACAGGTTTGGAGTGGGGGCGCCTTGCCTAGGTGGAGGCCTCCCCTCACTCCCGATTCTTCAGTTTAGGTCTGGGCTCTTTGTTAGGTGGCTAAGCTGGTTAGGGTTGGTTTTTTGGTTTTAGGGTTTTAGCACTTTCTCACTGTATAAATAGAGGCTCCTTTAGCTCTATTCGGATGGATTTTGGTGTAGAGAAACTTTGGTGAAACTTTGTAAATGCTTGTTGCTTTTATGCAACCATTGGAATAAAATCAAGGCTTTGGAGGCTCATGTGGTGTGACATTGTGGATGATCTTACTTGATGGATGAGGTGATGTTGTTTTAATGCTTTTCTTTCTTGTCTATTTGAGATTATGAATCTATGCTTTAAAAGGCTTTTGTAAGCACATAAAAATAGGTATTTGTGGTTTGCAAGTTAGCTGTTTATTGATTTACTGTTAGAAATTAAAAAAGGGCATTGTTTTATTCAGTTATATTTCATGCTACTTCTTTATTTCAAATTGTGAACAATACATGATCTAATCCTTTGTTTGGCAAGTCTATGAGTTGTTATTTTGCAGATCCTTCCATCCAACCAAGCAGGAGTTTGAAATCAACATTGGGACGGAAACATAACCTAAAATTATAAAAATTGGAAAAGGTACTTCTAAAAAAGAAAGGAATAGCCTCATAAACTTGGTTAAAGAGTATAGGGATGTATTTGCCTTTACTTATGATGAGCTCAAAGCTTATAGGGAAGATGTATTTCAACATACTATTTCCCTAAAGCCAGAATGTCAAAAAGGCAAGCCTTTCAGACAAAAACTTAGGCAAATAAATCCTAAGTTAGCACCAATCATCAACAAGGAGTTAGAGAAAATGCTAGCAGCAGGAATAATAGCTCCCACTAGACATTCAATGTGGTGCTCTAACTTAGTAGTTGTAAGGAAGAAGAACAGGAGCATAAGAATATGTATAGATTTCAGGAATCTAAACATAGCATGTCAGAAGGACAATTACCCCCTCCCCAACATGGAGACTCTCCTCCAACAGGTCATTGGATCGAGCATGATGTCGATGCTGGATGGTTTTTCGGGCTATAATCAAGTAGTCATTCAAGAGGAGGATAGGCATAAGACCACCTTCACAACTCCTTGGGGCACTTTTGAGTATCTGAGAATGCCTTTTGGCCTTTTAAATGCAGGAGCTACTTTCCAAAGTGCCATGGATTATGCTTTCAAGGAGTTGATTGGCAAAGTCATTGAGATCTACCAAGATGATCTCACTGTTTTTTCGAAGGAAAGATCCAGCCATGTTGGTCATCTCAGGTAGATTTTCGAGCGGTGTAGGAAGTATGGCATTTCTTTGAATTCGGCTAAGTCGGTGTTGGGCATAGAAGAGGGAAAACTCTTAGGACATATCATCAACAAAGACGGTGTCAAAATTGATCCTAAAAGAGTAGAGGCCATAAAAAAGATTCCTCTCCCTAAGAATGTTAAAGCCCTTCAGTCCTTCAATGGTCATATCAATTTTATTAGAAGATTTATTCCAAACTTGGTCGAATTAATGAAACCCATGCAGGCCTTACTCAAGAAAAATGCCAAGTTTGTGTGGACCACTGAAGGAAGGAAAGCCTTTGATTCGATAAAAAATGCCATTACCAGGTCTTTGGTCTTAGTCAACCCAGATTACACTAAGGATTTTATGATCTTTTCATTTGCTTCTGAAGACACTATTGCGGGTGTGTTGCTTCAAAAGAACTTTGAAGGATTCGAGCAGCCCATAGCATTCATGAGTAGAGCCTTGCAGAACTCCGAGCTAAAGTATACCATTTTGGAGAAGCAGGCTTATGCCTTAGTCAAATCTTTAAAACATTTCAGGACTTATATTGGGTATTCCAAGGTTATCGGGATTATCGGATATGTTCCCCACACATCGGTTAAGGATATCCTTTATCAAAAGGATTGTTTAGGAATAAGGGGTACATGGGTATCCAAGATTCAGGAATATGACCTTGAGATAAAACATACTAAATTAATCAAGGGACAAGGCCTGGCAAGAATGCTTACTCAAAAGAACGAAGAAGCCATTGAGATGATTGCAGAAAATGATATCCCACAACCTACCATGACTCCTGCCCTTCAAAACCTTGACAACCATTGGTATTTAGACATCATTTTCTTTCTCCTCCATCTCACTTTCCCGGATCACGTCAAAGGACACAAGCATAGGGCTTTGAGACTTAAGATCGCTAGGTATTGCCTTACCCAAGAGGGTCTGGGTTGGAGGAACCCAGATGCTAATATACTTAGGTGCATCAACGAACATGATTCTAAGAAGATATTAGCAGAGTTTCACTCAGGATTTTGTGGAGGCCATTATGCAGCAAATACAACTGCCCACAAAATCTTGAGAGCTGGTTACTATTGGCCAACCATTTTTGCAGATGCTCACAAGCATATCAAGTGTTGCCAAGAGTGCCAACTGTTCACTGGGAAGCAGAAGTTGGCAGCTCTTCCCCTTACTCCGGTTGTTGTCCTTGCCGCTTTTCAGCAGTGTGGGCTTGATTTTATTGGAAAATTCAAGGATAACTCTAGCAATGGTTTTTGCTGGATTCTCACAGCAACCGATTATTTCAACAAGTGGGTAGAGGCTATACCCACTAAGACTGCCACTGAGAAGGTTGTTATAGACTTCATCGAGGAAAGAATCATCACCAGATTCTGGACTCCCCTAAAAATAACAACCGATAATGCCAAAGCCTTTAGTTCCGAAAAAATGAATGACTTATGTTTTAAGTATGGCATTATCTTATCCCACTCATCTGATTATTACCCACAGGGCAATGGACTTGCTGATTACACCAATAAAAATTTAATGTCTATCCTCAAGAAGACTGTGGGTGATAATAAGAGATCATGGGATAGCAAAATTAAGTATGCTGTGTGGGCAGATAGGATCACTAAGAAGAACTCAACTAGTAAATCACCTTTTGAGCTGGTGTATGGACTCACAGCCACCCTTCCGATCAGCATGCAGATTCCGATCTTCAGGATGTTAAGTGAGTATGGCGCAGAACAAGCAGAAATGGAGCAAAGGATTAATCAAATTATAGAGTTGGATGAATCCCGAAGAGCTTCCCTTGATCGGTCACTCAAACATCAAGAAAGTATGAAGGGCACTTTTGATAAGTCAACCAGGCCAAGAGCTTTCCAAATCGGAGATACTGTTCTCTTATGGGATAAGAGAAGGGAGAAGCCTGGGAAGCATGGGAAATTTGATAGCCTTTGGAAAGGCTCGTTTATCATCCACGACACTGCTAGCACCAATTCTTTTTTCCTTAACACCATGGATGGAGAAATATTAAACCTGCCCATGAATGGTCAACACTTGAAGCCCTTTTATTGAAACAACCTCCAAGATGACCAAGGGGTCATCACAGGGCTTTTCTAAACTTATCCTTGTTGTATTTTATGTACTTTATTTTTGTATCATATTTTATGTATCATAACTTTGTAGAATGTTGTATCAAAATTCTTTTCTTTTGTATATTAGCATCTGTATTGTATTTTCATTTATATATGCTAAAAAAGAAAAAAATTATTTTCATGTACTTTATTTCGAAAAAAGCAAAAAATATTTTTCTGTTATTTGATCATGGCATATTTTTATCATATACATGGAACTGAGACACCTCTGTTTACATGCAGGTACCAGAGATTCCTGGATTCTCAAGCACTCTTTTTGATCAATAGATCAAGCAAGTACCTGTCCCGCAGTTGGAGCCAGATGTTACCAACATTTTTGTACCATAGTTGGGTTACCTGAGGAGCCGTCGGTTGACAGACTTGTTCAAAGTCTGATTCCAGTGTATCAGTTGCTCCGTCTGCTTGTCTAGCCAATATGGGCTAGCCACTTTTTTATTTGAATAATTTTGACCATGGCCCCGCGGGGTTTGTAATAAAATGTGCTAGTAGGGTATGTTTGAGTGGTTCGGTCTCCTGAGACGTAGAATCTCAAATAAAGTATTCCAGGGAGTTTTTTGCCCTTGACAATTATGCTTTGCCTTCGGCCGAGTATAATTGACGAGGTTTTCTCCCGCTTCCTCCAAAGCTGGAATGCCCGATGTTGAATTCTGGGCCTTGGGGGGTTATTAGAGCCCAACTAAGTGTTACAAACCTACTAGGCATTTTTTAGATAGATCATGGTCATGTCCTAAGTCATCTGGACATATAAAAAAATTTCGAAAAAATCTTTTTCGAACGGGGAAAAAATTACTTTTTAATTTTTTAATTTTTAATTACTTTTCCTAAGTTTTTTGGTTTAATTTTTCCATAAATTAAATGGCAAAAACCCGTTCGTAACAAGTCAGTCATCCAGACTCCGAATTTAGTGATTGAAGAATCTACCCTTAAGCCAAAAATCATTCTTGATCAGCTAGCCAATCAAAGGCAACTTTCAGATCATCAATCGGACACATAATGACTTTTTTCTTAAAAAAGTCAGTTTTGAGGAAAAAAATGATTTTTTATTAAAAATGATTATTTTGGAGAAAATTAAAACTCTCCAAATTAATCCAAATTCGGCGAAATAAAAGGCTAAATGACATCTCATTGAGCACTTATGATGTTTAGAGTTGTCATAACTCAGCTTCAGTCAGCATTAAGTGAGCAATTAATTTATTATCAGTTAGCCGCTTTGTCATCTCCAGATAAAGGATGAGATGGAGAGCACTCATTGGTCCGGTGATTTGATCGAGGTGAAGACTGAAGCTTGCACCATCAGTGGGCTTCCCAAACCTAGCTTAGGCTCCTGCCAGACCTAAAGAATGAGTTTACCTACATCCAGACGCCTCCTTAAGCTATTCACGCCCCTCTCTCCTCATGAGAGTGTCATCACACGTGTGGGCTTATGATGGGCTTGTTTTCAAAGCACAGGTTTGGAGTGGGGGCGCCTTGCCTAGGTGGAGGCCTCCCCTCACTCCCGGTTCTTCAATTTAGGTCTAGGCTCTTTGTTAGGTGGCTAAGCTGGTTAAGATTGGTTTTTTGGTTATAGGGTTTTAGCACTCTCTCATTGTATAAATAGAGGCTCCTTTAGCTCTATTCGGATGGATTTTGGTGTAGAGAAACTCTGGTGAAACTTTGTAAATGCTTGTTGCTTTTATGCAACCATTGGAATAAAATTAAGGCTTTGGAGGCTCATGCAGTGTGACATTGTGGATGATCTTACTTGATGGATGAGGTGATATTGTTTTAATGCTTTTCTTTCTTGCCTATTTGAGATTATGACTCTATGCTTTAGAAGGCTTCTGTAAGCACATAAGAACAGGTATTTGTGGTTTGCAAGTTAGTGGTTTATTGATTTATTGTTAAAAATTAAAAAACAACATTGTTTTATTCAGTTATATTTCAAGCTACTTCTTTATTTCAAATTGTGAACAATACATGATCTAATCCTTTGTTTGGCAAGTCTATGAGTTGTTATTTTGCAGATCCTTCCATCCAACCAAGCAGGAGTTTGAGCTCAGCTGCATCTTCTTCTCTTGGAATCAAGTACACATTTCCAGTAATGGCATACTCATGAGATCCAAGTGTCTTTAAAAAGATCCACAGGTTTGACCATTTTCGTCTTACTTTTATTCATCTTTCAAGGTAAAAAATCTTTATTGTCTTGGGATAAGGGCACGTTTGGGCTAAAGTGAACAGTCATTCACTTAGCCTTTGCCCCGGTTGGCTGCCCTGTTTACTTTTTGCAGCCATTCCTACCTTTCTCTCGCTGTCCACTTTTCCTTACTTGTTACCCTTTTGGACAGCCCTCTTTTGCCTCATTTTCCCACTCTTTGCAGCCCCTTTCCATCCTCTTTTTGGTCCATCTCTTGGGCTGTACTTTCAGTCTTTTTCACCCTCATTTGCAGCCTTCTTTCTCTGATTTGCAGCCCTCTTTCTCCCTTAGTTTCCAGCCTTCTTTGACTTTCCTTTTGTCCTCTTTTCACTCCCCTTCCACCTCTCTTGCCTTTCCCTTTTCTTGCCTCTTTTCTTCCTTCTTTCCGGTAAGTTTGGGTAGTTGTTTTTAGCTAGTTTGTAGATTAAATTTCAAGTTATTTTTTATCACTAATATCATAACAAGTGTGTGTCTAGAACTCTTAGTTGCAGACAGGTGAAGGAGAGCACAAAGGCCACAAACAAGCAAGGAGTGCAAAAGAACAAAAATACTGCTATCCCTCTTCTTTCATCCCCTTCTTTACTCGTTCTTCCAAGAAGCAGGGAACATATCATCATTGTAAAAGACTAATAAAAATGGCTACTGGGAGCAAGTCTCCTTTCTTTTATTACTTCCCCTATTTGGGGGAAGTGTGCCTTGTGTCACTTTTCATAATTTCTTAGTGTAGTTTTCTTTAAGCAATGAGTTTAGTTCTTTGATTAGACTTAGTTTCCATTTTACTAATTGTTAGTTGTTCCTTAGTTTTATTTTCACTGACTGCTAGATTGATTATTGCATGTTGGCATCTTGTTATAAATTGTTAAATCATAAAAAGAACCAAAATCTCTTGAATCTCACCATAAGGTGGATCAAGAGTGATCTCTGTCGGAGAGTTTAATCAACCACCTTTCATCCTAATTGTTGTGTTTGTTTAATCTAATAATTCATAAGTAAGACTCTTGAACTTGCCGAAACACAATTCAAGAGCACTCTCTATCGGAGAGCATCTTAGGTTTGCACGACCCTTGCATTAGTTTTATCCAGATTAGCTAAGTCTCTTGAACCACTGTCATAAGACAAGGTCAAGAGCGCTCTCTGTCGGAGAGTTCTAATTAATTAACTTAATAAAATTCGCAACACACACCCCTTTAATTAATCAACCCCCTTTCCTCCTTGCCGGAGTATGCTCTGACCGATCTTAGATCGGAGTACCCAAAAACGGCACTGGATCTTTAAACCCTGTAAGAGTAACCTAATAGTACTTAAACACCCCGTAACCAATGCACCGGCGTTGTAGGGATTCTTCCAAAGTACTTCCTAATAGAGGCGCCAGAACCTCCCGCTGTCATAGATTCCCGGCTAGCTGGTCAATCTTGGCAATATCAGCCTGGGATACTGGGCGGGCCCGACATGTCTTCAACGGAGGCAACTTAGAAGAGTCTTCCGGCTTTGACAAACCTTTTTGTTGACACCCTAAAGCAAGACCACCGTTAAAAACTCTTAAAATCTACCAAGAGCACTTGCAAAGCCTAACATTCACTGGCATCATTTTGGGATTCACATCTCTTTATACACGAAGCATCCCTGATAAGTTGACTCCATAGGCACTGGTTCTATCTTTTCGCATTATTGATAATCTGGGCCATTTGTCCATTGGATGTTTTGATTATAAGTTATATCTGTGAATGCTTTATCATTTCGTGAGTTCTCAAATTATTGTCTATCTTTAATTCTAGTGATAGCAAGGTGGATTGCTTTGTTTTGTGTTTAATATTCATAATATTAAATCATTTGAAATCACATTAACTCCTAAACAACACCCATCCACATCCAAAAACACCTAAAATTTAACTTGAACATTGAGCCATAGAAAACTCTTTGTTAAGGACTACCCCCCTTGGCTTCGTTAGGAGTTAGCCTAAACGGAGGAGCTAGGAGTAGGTGACAGTACCTAGCTCTATGCTTGCCCTCAAGGTCACACCTCTTCCACTTTCTCAAGTGAGGAGACAGCTTTTGGAAGATTTCTGCTGCTAGTGTGCAATTGGCGGACAACAGATAGAGGAGTCAAGATCAAGTGACATTACTTGACTCTTGCTTGCCCCCAAGGTCGCACCCAGTGGCTTGAAGATTTCTGCCACATGACCCAAGGTGTGAATTAGGCGGCGACAAAACTTATGAGGTAATTTGTGTCTTTGCATATACTTGTATCCTTTTGATTAACTATTGGCCTTTGAATGAGAGATATCTCTCAGCAGGGTAAGAGAAGTAGATTTGTTTAGCTATTATCTTACTGTTTAGTTGCATAAAATACTTTAGAGTTACATGTTATTTTAGTTTAAATTCATGTTTTCTGAGCTTATTTTGTAGTTAACACCGATTCGTTTAATCCTTCCTGTAGAAGTGTGTTTAAAAGATTGCAGGTTGCTTAGCTTGAAGAGGAAGGCGTTCTAGTTTGATTCTCCTCTCTTTTCAAGCACATCAAGAAGAAACTCAATTCCTCTTATTCCCATTGGAAGATTCCATAGCCCAAGTTCAAGGGCTTGATATTCTTCTTCTTCTCTCATCTAAGCTATTAAACTTTTCCGGTTATTGGTTACTTTAATAAGTGTTTATCACATTAGTGCAATAAGATAAATAATAAACTAATCTGATTTGCATTTACATTTAAGTTTAGAACTGATCTCACCAAAGGAAGTGTTACCATCCCTTTTCTACATCTTGCTCCGTCTAGTTTTATCACTTCTTGATCCAAAATTTTCAAGTTTACTTTGGTTATTGTTACTTTGCTTAGATCTACATTTTAAAGACATATATAAAATAGATTTAAATTCCCAAGTCTAGATCTTATTGAGCAATTAAAAGCTCTTATTTAAAATACTAGATCTAGCTTTCTTTTCACAAGTTTAAGGTTGAAATCTAAAAGTACTTGGTTAAGAAGATTAAAGAGTTTTCAAGTCATTCATTTAGCATTTAGTGCTTGAGATTTGCTTGCCATTCCTTTACAGAGGCAAGCAAAGATCCTAAGAAAACAAGCTTCCTAGCTTGCCTTAGTCATTTTTAGCTAGTTTCACTTCGAATTTTTCAGACCTTTTTTTAGACTTTCCCAAGACACTCTTAAAGTGTTTTGGGGTGTCTTTCACATTCTTTTCATTGCTGATTTTGTAGGTTTAGCGAAAAAGGAGGAAACTTGGCGAAATTTTAAGAAATTAAGCTATTTACTCGAGTACTTACAGCAGCATTGTGCACTTGAAACAAAACAATGAACAACACTATAACCAATGTATCAGTTGTGCAATTCGCATTCATGAAGGCATGTGCACTTAGTTGAAATAGATAACTAGGTCTGAAGTTGCAAAAGTGGTGTCAGTATAGCAGCAATATAAATTCAGTCATTACTTACAACATGTGTAGCAGCATTAGAAAGTTTACAAGATATCATATTGCATACAAATGTGTGCATTAACTTACCAACAATAAAGTACGGAGTAAATGTGGATATGTGTGACTATTAGCAGACTATATGTCTAAGTGCAACATCACTTTGACAATGACAACAGTAGTAGTAAATGACAATGTAAACAATTTATCAAACCATAAACTCATACAACTCTTAGCATCTGCCCTTGTAGCAATTAAACTAGCAATTTATGTGTGCATACAACATGTTTCAACCATGTGCAAAGTATTTATAGCAACATCAACATATTAGCAGAATCCTTCGCATCATTATCATAACATTACTAGCATAAACAAGTATTCGCTATAGGGTAAGTAATGAGGAGTTAACCAAACGTTTTCACCTATTTTAAAGTATGTAACTCACTGTTTGTGTAACTTGTGTGCAAACTGTGTGGATAATGCAGGAGAAGGACAACACACTGCAGTGTTAGGGTGAGGAGCACTACTGGAGCAGTAGCTAGCGAGTAGGGTAAGGTTTAGGAGCAGGTCGAGGGGAAAGGGATATGCCTGTGGGTGGTTTGGAATAAGGCTTTTAGGCCAGAATTAGGATTGTTTTAGGGCAGATTTTGAGATTTTTGCCAGTTTTTGTATTTTTAGGGTTTCCTATAATTCCGCCTTAGGGTTTTTAGGGCTTTAGAGGTTACGACGAATTTGTAGGGAAGGTGGCCGAAATTTTAGGGAAGCCCAAAAATGCAAAAAAAAATATTTTTTTTTTTTAGGGTTTCTAACATAAAATTGCAAACCTAAATTTAACCTAAAACTAGTCCTAAACTAACCCTAAAACTAGGTATTTTTAGAAGAGAAAAGGTGTGAAAACCAAGGGAAACCCTACCCTAGCAAAATCCCTACCCAACCTAAGGCTTCTAGGGAGGATGGCTAACCTAGTGAGGAAGCGTTCCTAGGTCAAGCCACTAGGCCTAGAAAAACTAAGGAGAACCTCTAGGGTGCCCTCACAAGGAGACATGCCTCAACTTGCTAAGGTGACAAGAAGGATAGTGAAAACCTATCCTATAGAAAAAGTGCAACACTAGGGCTACCACTTAGACTTGAACATGCATCATCAACCTCCATCAAATAAAGAGATGAGAAGCCTGACCTCCTTGTGCTCGTGTTCAGGCAACGAATCATAATATCACCAAGCAAAGAATATTACCAAAGAATTACCAAAAAACATCTTGCATTAACCTAGAAAAACTTCCTCAAGAAGAGCGCATCCATCCAAAGAGCCCTAGCAAGGGTAAAACAAGTGCATAGTGTATTATCCCATAAGTTCTATCTTTAAAATGAAAGTGAGGAGATCTATTTATATGATCTCACATTCACGTTTTAAAATATCCATGCCTACATGCCTTAAAATAAGTCAATTTGAAATTATAAAATGTCAACTGAAAATTAAAAGAAAATAATAATAAAATATGGCCTAAGGTAGGTTTAAGGTAGGCTACCTGGAGCATTTATACCCCCGGGTGCCAAAACATGCTCAAATAAGTGAATCACTCTGAACAAAAGGCTGGAGTGAGCTGGAGGGAGGGCGTTATACCCCATATAACCCCTAGAATGCTGTAAAATCCCTCAACGCCCTCCTGAAAGCATGAAAACGACCTGCCATGGAGGATGTCTTCCTCTGAGGAGATAAGGCCAGGGAGAGCAAGAACCCACTGACTGAAGGGCTAGTAGGGTGTCCTAAGTGGCTAAGAAGGGAGACAGATGTCTCACGGCTAAAGCAAAGGCCACCAGAGCACATAAACAGGATATTGAGTCACATGACCCAGTGGTCAACCCCTAGGGGCCTCAGACACCAACCCCAAGGTTGAAAACCCCAATAAAAGGGCAGTCAACAATGCCATTAAGCCATAGTACCCCTAAAGGATGACCAAAGGGCCCAACCACAACCACCATTGCTCAATAACACCCATCTTGGTTGAAAACATTGGCCCTCTCTCCCTAGGGTACACCTGAAGGTGCGTTGGGTATAGGTGCAGTGTGATAGGTCCTCTTACGATATTTCTTGTGCTTAGAAGCACAACTATTTGCAGCAGGGGCAAGGAATTTCACTTTAACAGAGGACTACTAACTTGGAGGAGTAATGGAAACACTTTCACACTTTAGAGTTGAGACACAAATAACATGGAGTCCATTCAACATAGAGGTCTAAGTGGGGGATAGTCTTTGGGTTCAAAAGCCCAGGTCAAAGTCAAGGAGAGTACCAAAAATGGTCACAAAATCATTTTTTTAGTATTTTGTAAGCCTTTGGATCCAATTTATAAGGACCAAAGTGTACTTCTCAATAAGTTGTAAAAGGTTTAATGATGTTTCGAGTAGGCTCATAAGAGCGCACTCCCCATCATCCTTGGGGGGACCTGCGTCGGCATATTTTTTTTCATGGTCGATTTTTTTGTTGCTTTAGTTTAGTTTTTATTTTCCTATATTTTTTAGTTTTACTTTACTAGTTCAAGGAAAGGAAATAGTTCTCCCGAGTATCCCGAAAGGGGGAAAGGGATTCGTGGTAGGACTAATTAGAATTTTTTTCCTTTGTCTTTTCTTTAAAGTTTAAAATTAACTCGACTATGCTCCCCTAAGTATCCTAAAAGGGGGAAAGAGACTCGCAGCCGTGAGTAGTTAGTTAATAAACATCACATTCAGGATTATAATAAAAATTGACGAAGGATCCTTCCACATATGCTCTGTGTTGTCGCCTAATACACACTTTAGGGCACAAAAAAGTCAACAACCTGCTATGTGTGTCCTTGGGGGCAAGTGAGAGCAGGGGACCATTGTCACCACAATCCACAACTCCTCCGTTTAGGCCAGATCCTAACGGAGCCAAGGGGGGTAGTCCCTATGAAAGACTATATTCCTAAGTTTATTAACAGTTGAGTTAAACGAATCTTTATTATTAGGTGAAAGGCTTAGGTTTTACTATTTACCAAGGATGGCAATCAACCAATGCAAATGCAATATTTCTCAAATGACAATCAAGCCTTTATTCAGATACAACCAGTGCCTAAAGAATGGAGTCAGAGAATGCAGCCTTTAATGAGATGCAATCTAGGTTAATTATCTCATAGGTTAAATGTTATCGAACAATGAGATGAATAAACAAATAGATGATACAGTTATAAAGAGTAATGAATCAAGATATCTAAGCAATGTATAGATGGTCTAAATTTATCAGTATAAACAAATGAACAAGTAAAGTAGTTACAGTTTAGACAAATATGAACCAGATTTACAAGTTATAGACAAGATATAGCAGAAGGTGTTGCCCACCTATTTCGACTAGGTGGCAACTCCATGTACATGGAGATGTACATAATTGTACAAGTTGTACCTTGGAAAATCTGAGGATTTTTCACTCCTGCAGGGCTATTGCCCCTTTGTAAAACGAAATGTCCGCTCCCCTGCGTGGGAAAATTAATGTAATTTTATGTGCTAGTGTGAGTCATATGATACGGATGCCACACCATGGAACTGGTTGTTAGGGAAGTCCCCTCATCGAGTGTTTTTCTCTTTCCAATTGATCTTATTGTACAAACGAGTTTAATCGGCTTGGTTTTCACTCAAAGTCCTCCAAAGTGGTGACGGGCGTTCTACCAGTCAAGTCCATGAGGTGGCTAAGGCTTCAAAGAGTGATTCATGACCATGCTAGACACTTGTATAGAGTCTTGCGGAATTTCGTTGTGTTGTTGTATTTTATTTTATTTTTTCTGGTTAATTAATTTCACCCCATGGTGATTAATTAACTCAGTTTTGATGTAATAATGTAATCGCTCAAGCATGGCATTTTGTAATAGGGGCTATGAATGCAAAGTTAATTGCTATGAAACCCCCTAAGCCACTGCTTCGAGTCCCATGTCATTCTGATGAGTGGTTGAGGAGATAGACCATTTTTGTCTAAGCAAGGTCTATTTTTCCTAGGGAATTAATTAAATTCCCTAAGTCAAAAATTCATATTATTTGATTTTGGAGTAAAAAATCAAATAATGCCATGGTAAATGGGTTTGGGGGTTCCTAAGCCTAGGAAAACTTACTCCAAAGTTTTTCACCCCCCCATGGCCTAGATATTAAATTTTCAAGTTATTTTTTAATTTTTCCCAAGTCAAATTGGAAAAATTTTAAAATTAAATTGAGAACTTTAATCTAAGGTGAATTTATTTTATCCTAAGTCAAAAGGATAAATATTTAAACTCCAAGCTAAGTTTAAAAAATGGCAAACCCTAAGTTTTGTGGGGACGCTAATGTTAAACCCTCCACCATAAAAATAGAGGAGGCGCTCATGCTAACGAAGGACCCACTCTATTGATGGGGCAATGTTAAATATAGTGAAGCGCTACCAAATTGGAGGAGGGGCGCACACATTAAAAGATGAAGACGCTAATATAGTGGAGGCATCACCATTAAAAGGGCCCACTCTAAAATAGAGGAAGGGCGCTACCAAACAAGAGGTGGGGCGTTAGGTTTAGAGGGCGCTAGCCATATATGAAGGAGGCGCAAGTCAAAAGGAGGCAATACCAAGTTATGGAGAGGGCGCATGCTATATTTGGAGGAGGCGCTAAAGTGGAAAGGGTCCCACGTCAAATGGAGGCGCTTGCAATATGGAGGCGCTACCACTACATATAGAGGGGCGTCACTATGTTAGGAGGAGCGCTCAAGTTTGGAGGTGCGCCACCATATTTAGGGGGCGTCAAGCTATTTTAATGAGGGCGCTAATGTATTTGAAGAGCGCTACATGTGGAGAAGGCCGCCAATTTAGAGATTCGCCACCAAATCTAGAAGGAAGGCGCTAGCCTTTGGGGCCCACGTTTTTACATGGATTTTGAAGTCAAAGCTATACTTAGAGGAATCCGCCAAGTTTAGAGGGGCGCCTACCTTGGGCCTACTCTATTTCTACTTTCATTTATTAACCTAAAAGCTCATCTAATGGTGGATTTTAAATCAAAGACCTAGATCTAAAGGTAAATATTACTTGGACATGGATTAAACATTATGGCCTTTGATTAAAAATTAATCTAAAGGTGGAGATTAATTGAGAAGAATAGAAAGCCAAATACCTAGATCTAGGGGTGGAGATTAAACCCTAGATCTAGATCTAATCTCAACCATTTATCTTAAATAGGTTGGGGTTTGCCTCAACTATTTAATGAGGGTCTCACTCCCTCATTAAACATGATCATTCATGCTATTGTTATGCTGCCGGAAATTTCTTGCTCTCATATTTTCTTGCTACACTTTGTATTGGAAGCTTTGCCCTAGTTGGGCCATTTAATAAAAATTTCTTTGGAGGGATACTATGCTGCAAATTCTTTCATGATCTACTACTCTTGAGGTAACTTGTGTATTGTTCTAATTTTGCATTATTGTACTAGTCTAGTTAGCTCTCCACAAAGTATTTTGTGGAGAGATTAGAGAGTAAAAGTGCTTTTGCTTTCTTTTGTGAATGATCTAACATTGTCTTTCAAAGTATTTTGCAGGAAGTGTTAGATATTCTCCACTAGCCTTACGATAGTTTGCAGATCTAGATTTTTTGCAGGTTGACCAATCAAGAAGACCTCTCCAAGGGCTTCATTCCGGCATTTTTTAAATTCGGCCATCTACTTTCAGCCTTCCTGAAAAGGGGTTGTATTCACTGTATAGTGAATATAACCTTTGTTTTAGGGCCCCAGCCTATTATATATTAGTTAGGGCTTATATTTCTGCTGTTTAAACACTGTTTAGAGTTTCCAGCCCTTTAAATCTCTTATTTCTGCAATATTTCTCATTCAGATTTTTTATGTAAATTTGTAAATTTTGTACTAATCTTTTAACAACAATTTTTTAGTGTTTTCTGTGATTTCCAGCGAAGAATAGCTTGCTGGTTTATGACAGGTTGTGCATGAGTGAAGGAGATTTGATGCCCGAATAGGCCCAGGATCTCTTCAGACTTCAACCGTTTCAAAAGGGGTTCAAACCCTCAACCCTCTCTTTCATATTTTCCTGATTTATTGTAAACCCCAACGATAGTCTCTTGGGGTATTCTGTAAAGTTTTATAAGCGTTTGTAATCCATAAGTAGATAGATTAGGAAGTAGAGTAGGAAGTAAGATAATAGTTGTTTCAAGTTTTTTTTTGTTTATGCAATTTCATTTTGTTTTAAAAGTAATCATACAACCCATTAAACCTGTGTATCCTCTATCCGCTTGTCATCTCCCTTTAGGGACTTCAAGCCGGATATGAAAAACAGGGGAAGTGGGGGCTTAGGTAATTAAAATAACTTCCTTTTTCTTGTACTACAATCAAACATTTTTTTTTTACAAGTCCAAGATCAAATACCGGCACCTCCCATAAGGGATACAACTTGGTTGATCTTGTTGATCGCTTTAAAATAAACCTTGCATGCTAATCACCCAGATAAAATTTAATCTTAAAACTTACCAACAACAACTTCCCACATCCTGTTCCTCTACTCGGTTATCACCCTCCGGGGTACTCCGAGATACGACCAGGGGACAGGGAAGTCTTAGTTTAATAGGCATCCATCTAGCCCTTTTTCTGTCAACTAAAAACGGTGACCTCAGGAAGCTAGAAGGGGTAGTAGACCGTGGGTGGTCTCTAGGTGCTTCGACGTCCTCCTTGTTGAGCACCGGGGCATTGGGGATTGACCTGTGAGCTACGGGTGGGCTTCGTTCCCACTTTGTTGAGCGCAACAGCATTCCTTCTTTGACTGGAGAAGTTCTAGATCGAGGTAGTCACACCACCGGTCCGAAAACTTAAATCCAAGAAGAAAAACTTAAATAAAATCAACTAAAATAAACCAAGAGACATTTCAAAACCGGTTCTACAACATCTTCCATTTTCAGCACTCTTTCACTCCAACATTGCACTACAATTTTTACTTCCAGCACTTTACTTTTCAGTTACATCTATTTACTTTGA
>LPNX010901459.1:745502-756962 GCA_001517045.1 Pseudotsuga menziesii | reverse complement strand
GAAAATGGAAAGACTTTAAGTTGAATTACTTGAAGCAGTTAAACAAATGTTATTGAGTTATTAAGCTTTCACCACATAAACAATTGCAGAACTGAAAGTAAAGTGTTGGAGTGAAAATGTACTGTGATTCCCTGCTGGAGTGTAGAGCCTGTTTTGCAATGCTTCTTGTTCTTTTTAGTAAATTTTATTACAGTTTTTCTTCTTGTATTAGGTTTTCAAACAGTGGTGTGTCTACCCCTACCACATATCCCCTTAATCCAAAAGTGGAGTGATGCTGTGCTCAAAACAATGGGAACAAGCCCACCTATAGCTCACAGATCAAACCCCCAGTGCCAGGTGCCCAACAAGGGAGAACGCGAACACCGTGAGACCCCCCTCGGTCTCTCATCCCCCGTGGCTTCCAAAGGTCACCAGTTTTCAGTTGGATTAAATCAATAATGTGATGGATGCCTATTACTAAAACACCTCTACCCCCTGTCGTATCTGGTGAGTACCCCGAAGGGTGATAACCGAGTAGAGGAACAGGGGCTAAATTTGTTGTTGGTTAATTTTAGGGGTAAATTTTAAATCTTGTAGTGGTTAAGCATGCAAGTAAATTTTAAAACTATCAACACGGCTCAACCAAGTAGTATCCCTTATGGGAGGTGCTGGTATTTGAACCCTGGACTAGTAAAGTAAATGTGTTTGGTACAGAAATAAGTAAACAAACAAGGCATTGTTATCTAATTAAATCTAAGCCCCTGCCTTTCTGCTTTTCATACCCTGATCCGAGTTCGCTAAAGGGAGATAATGGATAGGGACAGAGGATACATCGAAAGGCAAGTTGTAAAATTACATCTTTGCAACAAAAAGTAAATCTAACTAAGTGCTTGGAAATAAAAAGAACAGAAACAAAAGAACTACTCTAAACAATTAACTCAACCACACATCAATCCCTCTAACAGAGATGGTGGGTAAACATAAAGCAAAAGACTAGATCTACTTGCAGAAAAGTAAATCTAACAACTACTATTCTACCCTATCACTACTCTAACTTCGTATACAAGATTTACAAATGATTTTAAAGAGCTTTGAAGAATACCCCAAGAGTACTACTCTTTGGGGTTTACAAATGATAGAAAAGAGAGGAAAAAATGGGGTTTTGGACCCCTTTTTGCACCCAAAACTTTTGGGGCCTTTTTTTCTGATGAAATTTTGGCAGCACCTCCTCCTTCCCTGTGTAAAAACCTGCAAAAAACAGTGACCTACTTTGCTGGAATTTACAACAGATAACACTAGAGAAAGTATGTTAGAAGTTAGCCCCAAAAACTCAAAAAAAACAATGCAAAAATCTGAACTTGAAACTATGTAAAACTTGAACTTCTGGTGGCCTAAAAGTGGGTTTTTAGGCCCTGAAATGACAATTAAATTGCAGATTTATAATACCAAACTAATCTACTATGAATAAAATCCCTAAAACAAGGGTTTTATTCACTGTGTCATTAAATTGCAGATTTATAATATCAAACTAATCTACTATGAATGAAATCCCTAAAACAAGGGTTTTATTCACTATACAGTGAATAAAACCTAGTTTTAAAACAGTAACAAATTTATGAGCGAAAATGCAAAATAGAAAATGAAACTCTGAATAAATGAATGGATCTTGAAAATAAAATGCAAGATAGGTGCTTGGCATGAAAGGCCATCTTCCAAACCATTGGATCTGCAAAATAACTGTGAGAAATACAAAATACAACAAGAGGTGAGCAAAATAAAAAGATCTACAAAGACCTTTGTAGATTTAGCTAAAACTACTCACAAATAGATGTAAATAACAATTCACAACTAAATCCCCTTTGCAAAGGGCATGCCATCTTCCAAACCATTGGATCTGCAAAATAACTGTGAGAAATACAAAATACAACAAGAGGTGAGCAAAATAAAAAGATCTACAAAGCCCTTTGTAGATTTAGCTAAAACTACTCACAAATAGATGTAAATAACCATTCACAACTAAATCCCCTTTGCAAAGGGCATCTATGCATGTATAATGAAAAATAAACTCACAAATGAAAATGTTAAATCTCAGATTTGAAAATGGAAAGCCAACACCATGAGACGTGAGTTCCTCCAAAGATTTCACTTGATTATGGCCCAACTAGAGCAAAGCTTGATCCAAAGAGCCTCTTAGGGCTTAAGAGAGAAGAATAGAGAAGAGAGAGAGAGAAGAGAGTATTTTGGCAGCATAACCATGCTCCAAATAATGATCATAAAATGAGAGGAGAGACCTCTCTTTTATAGTTGAAAAGATCCCAAACCCACTCCCAAATCAAGGGTCCAAAACATAGATCTAAACTCTAGCTCTCCTCCACCCTTAGATCTAGGTTTGTTGACTTTGCAAGCCATCTACCAATCATAAGCAAGGGTGCCTCTTCAAATCAATGGTAAAAAAGATAGATCCATGTAACAATGAAGCTTAACCCTTAGATCTAGGCTTTCCATAACTCAAGTGGGGCCCCATTTGACTCAAATTTTAATTTTTGTTATTTTAATTTTTTATCTTTTATTTTTTAATCTTTTATTTTTTATATTTTATTTTATCTTTCATTTTTATCTTTTTATTATTTTATTTTTATTCTTTTATTTTTTTATTTGGGACCTCCTTTGACTCAAATTTTGATTTTTTATTCTTATCTTTTATTTTTTATCTTTTTAATCTTTTATTTTTTATTTGGGGCCTCCTTTGATTCAAATTTTGATTTTTTATTCTTATCTTTTATTTTTTTATTTTTTATCATTTAAATCTTTTATCTTTTGTTTTTTATTAAGACAAGAGCGGCGCCCCAATTAGGAAATCTTCAAAACTTTATTTTGACCATGGGGGGTTTATTTAAATAAAAATTAACTATGCTTAGCCACCTCCCAAACTTAATTACCATGGCCTTATTTGATTTTTTCCTTCAAAATCAAATAATTTAATTTTTCACCCTTGGAAATTAAATTAATTTTCTATGAAAAAATACCTTGTCTTAACCAAAATTGGTCTAACTTCCCAACCCCTTGTCAGAATGACATGAGACTTGAACCAATAGCTTAGGGGGTGTCATAGCATTTTTATTTGCATTCATAGCCCCTATTACAAAATGCCAAGGTTCAAGAGATTACATTTTTACATCAAAACTTAATTAATTAACCACCAAATCGTAAAGTTATTTAATTAGGAAAAAATCAAAATAGAAATTAAAATCCTAACCAAATTCCGCAAGACTACAAGATATGGGTAGCATGGTCATGGACAACAACTTGAAACCTTAGCCACCTCATGGGCTTGATTATTAGAACGCCAATTCACCACTTTGGAGGATTGGTGAGTGAAAAACCCAACCAATTAAAATTGTTAATTAACAAAATTAATTAGAAGGGGAAAAAAACACTCGGTGAACAAGACTTCCCTGATAATAAAGTCCATGGTGACATCCTTAGAGGAATGACCCATGCTGACATATAAAGTTACATTAATTATCCCACGCAGGGGAGCGGACATTTCGTGTACAAAAGGGGCAGAATTGCCCTGCTGAGTGAAAAATCCCTAGGATTTTTCCGTGGTAAAAACTGCACAGAATATACATCTTCAATGTACATGAGGTTGCCACCTAGTCAATATAGGTGGACAACATCTGACTCCAACTTGGGGACGTGTGTTCGATCATCGGAGAGCATACGAGAACTCCAAACTCTGCAACCAAAAATTCTCACCAATAACCAACATAAGTCCTCATGTAGAAACCAATAAATAATCAATAATGAATAAATGAAATGACTACACAATGATCATACATATATGAGTAAATAATTTCAAAGAATGAAATAATACAATGCTGTTAAAAGAATGCAAGGAAAAGGGTTAGAGATACATTACAGAGAGTGTCCCTTAGGACACTAAGTATTTATCTTTTTGAAGAAAAACCAAATTTGTGGCTCGTTTGACCCTTTCCTGTTTCTTGTGACTTTGATAATGCCTCATATCTTTGAAAATTTGCCAAAAGTCCACACTATCGAAAACCCAATCATGCCATATTTTGTTAACTTCCTTAATTCTGATTCCATTCTTTATATTTTCCGGGAAGCTAACAAAAATAGCATGATCCTTTACACAATGTACACTGTCCACATTCTGAAAAAACACTGATTCATTCTGGCATGCCTTGACTGTCTTTTCTTCTAAAACATTCTGAAAATGGTCTAACATTTTACTTACTTGAGGAGAACTTACTAAAGCCTTGGGTGGCTTATCCTTTTGGGCTGGAACCTTTACACTCTCTGCTACAGGAACTAATACCTTTACATCACTGATCCAACCCCCTAAATCCATACTCAAATTATTACTTGAAAATACACTTTGTTTAGGGGTAAGTTCATGGTCACATGTTTCTTCTATTGTGTCCATATTTCTAGTCATGCAAACCATGTCATTACTATCTTCTACTGATTCCAACAAATCCTCATTATTGTCAAACACACATTCATGACCAACCATATTAACCTGTTCATTCTTTCTCTAGTTGCTAACTTTTCCTTTATAATCTGAAAGAAAATGGGACAAGTCTCTTCCTCATGTGAATCATCACAAGCCCTACAGTAAGGGATTACTAGATCATCAAACCAATTGTTTGCTTCCATAGGCTCTGGAGGTCTTTCTTGTTTTTGATTAAGGGGTCCTTTAGGGAGACCCTTTTGCCATCTATCGTTTGGCTTATGATTATTACCTTTATCTTTTTCCATGGCAACTATCTTATTATGCATAGCTGATAATTGATTAATATAGACTTCTTCCATTTGCTTAATCAATCGGGCGAGCTCTTTGATAGAGTCACCTTGGGGTTCCTGGTTTTCAACTTTCTTAACTTTATGTGACTCTAGAGGACTACCCTTCAAAAACCCAAGACCATTTGATTTTCCTGAAGCTTGCATATTCTTATCTATTTTAATAGCTTTGTCTTGTGCCTCCCTAACATTTGTAGGCTCTTTAGCCCTTAGTTGGTATCTCATTTCCCCTTCAAAAGCTTGAATGTAGAAAATTAAGATGGCCTTTTCAGGAGGCTTAATATCTTGAGGGAGACTCTTAACCAATTCATTAAATATTTTGTTAAATCCTTCCACCGTTTCGTTATCTTCCTTATGATTAGAGTGCAAGGTAGTTAACAAGGAATGGTGATCCCTTTTATCTCCCCATTTATCATTAAAAGCTTCAATGATTCCCTTAAGGTCTTTACACTTGTTATCATCCTGTTCCATAAACCAATCAATGGCTTCTTCCTCTAAAGACAAAACAAAGAGTTTCATCTTCACATCCTCATGGTTGTGTGCCATACAACACCTTGCAATACATAAATTGAAATTTTTGATGTGGGCTTTAGCACTTGTAACATTGTCTCCTTGAAAAGAAGGTAACTTATCTATAGCTTTTCCTGGAACGTCATGAGGGTAACCAACAATTTTAGAGAAATCACATGGTCTATAATAATTATCCATTGTTAAGGTTGGTTTACTTGGATAAACAACAAAGGGATATTAGAAATTGACTTCTTCTCCAAGACTTGTAAAGATTCTACAGGGAGCAAGTTTGTTTAACTTCCTCCTAAAGCCTTTTCAGGATCCAAGAGGGAGCTAAGCAAACCAAAGGGCTCCAGGTAGAATACCTTACTATATATTTTGAAATGGAGTCGCCACTTGGAGAACAAGTAAACTTTTAATACGAGAACAAGTTTGTTTAACTTTCTCTTAAAGCCTTTTCAGGATCTAAGAGGGAGCTAAGCAAACCAAAGGGCTCCAGGTAGAATACCTTACTATATATTTTGAAACGGAGTCGCCACTTGGAGAACAAGTAAATTTTTAATATGGGTAAAAGAAAGAAAAAGAAAAAAACAAAGTTATCCCAAAAATTTTATTAACACTTAAAGAATTAAATTGAAGAATTAAAGAATTAAATCTAAAATTATTTAACTAATGTCAAGACCAAGGACAAAAGACTTGTCCCCGGCAACGGCGCCAAAGATGTTGCCGCCTAATACACACTTTAGGGCACAGGAAAGTCAACAACCTGCTATGTGTGTCCTTGGGGGCAAGTAAGAGCTGGGGACCAATGTCACCACAGTCCACAACTCCTCCGTTTAGGCCAGATCCTAACGGAGCCAAGGGGGGTAGTCCCTACGGAAGACTATATTCCTAAGTTTATTAACAGTTGAGTTAAAAGGATCTTTATTATTAGGTGAAAGGCTTAGGTTTTACTATTTACCAAGGATGACAATCAGCCAATGCAAATGCAATATTTCTCAAATGACAATCAAGCCTTTATTTAGATACAACAAGTGCCTAAAGAATGGAGTCAAAGAATGCATCCTTTAATGAGATGCAATCTAGGTTAATTATCTCACAGGTTAAATGTTATCTAACAATGAGATGAATAAACAGATAGATGATACAGTTATAAACAGTAATGAATCAAGATATCTAAGCAATGTATAGATGGTCTAAATTTATCAGTATAAACAAATGAACAAGTAAAGTAGTTACAGTTTAGACAAATGTGAACCAAATTTACAAGTTATAGACAAGAAGCAGTTAAATTACTTGAAGCAGTTAAACAAATGTTATTGAGTTATTAAGCATTCACCACATAAACAATTACAGAACTGAAAGTAAATGAAACTAAAAATAAAGTGCTGGAGTGAAAATGTACTGTGATTCCCTGCTGGAGTGTAGAGCCTGTTTTGCAATGCTTCTTGTTCTTTCTAGTAAATTTTATTACAGTTTTTCTTCTTGTATTAGGTTTTCAAACAGTGGTGTGTCTACCCCTACCACATATCCCCTTAATCCAAAAGTGGAGTGTTGTTCCGCTCAAAACAATGGGAACAAGCCCACCTGTAGCTCATAGATCAAACCCCCAGTGCCATGTGCCCAACAAGGGAGGATGCGAACGCCGTGAGACCCCCCTCGGTCTCTCACCCCTAGTGGCTTCCAAAGGTCACCAGTTTTCGGTTGGATTAAAGCAATAATGTGATAGATGCCTATTACTAAAACTCCTCTACCCCCTGTCGTATCTCGTGAGTACCCCGAAGGGTGATCACTGATAACCGAGTAGAGGAACAGGGGCTAAATTCGTTGTTGGTTAATTTTAGGGGTAAATTTTAAATCTTGTAGTGGTTAAGCATCCAAGTAAATTTTAAAACTATCAACAGGGCTCAACGAAGCGATATCCCTTATGGGAGGTGCTGGTACTTAAACCCTGGACTAGTAAAGCAAATGTGTTTGGTACAGAAATAAGTAAACAAACAAGGCAGTGTTATCTAATTAAATCTAAGCCCCTGTCTTTCTGCTTTTCATACCCTTATCCGAGTTCCCTAAAGGGAGATAACGGATAGGGACAGAGGATACACCGAAAGGCAAGTTGTAAAATTACTTCTTTGCAACAAAAAGTAAATATAACTAAGTGCTTGGAAATAAAAAGAACAGAAACGAAAGAACTACTTTAAACAATTAACCTAACCACACATCAATCCCTCTAACAGAGATGGTGGGTAAACATAAAGCAAAAGACTAGATCTACTTGCAGAAAAGTAAAACTAACAACTAGTGTTCTACCCTATCACTACTCTAACTTCATATACAAGATTTACAAATGATTTTAAAGAGCTTTGAAGAATACCCCAAGAGTAGTACTCTTTGGGGTTTACAAATGATAGAAAAGAGAGGAAAAAATGGGGTTTTGGACCCCTTTTTGCACCCAAAACTTTTCGGGTTTTTTTTTTCTGATGAAATTTTGATAGCACCTCCTCCTTCCCTGTGTAAAAACTTGCAAAAAATAGTGACCTACTTTGTTGGAATTTACAGCAGAAAACACTACAGAAAGTATGTTAGAAGTTAGCCCCAAAAACTCAAAAAAAACAATGCAAAAATTTGAGCTTGAAACTATGTGAAACTTGAACTTTTGGTGGCCTAAAAGTTGGTTTTTAGGCCCTGAAATGACAATTAAATTGCAGATTTATAATACCAAACTAATCTACTATGAATGAAATCCCTAAAACAAGGGTTTTATTCACTATACAGTGAATAAAACCTAGTTTTAAAACAATGACAAAAATATGAGCGAAAATGCAAAATACAAAATGAAACTCTGAATAAATGAATGGATCTTGAAAATAAAATGCAAGATAGGTGCTTGGCATGGGAGGCCCTCTTCCAAACCATTGGATCTGCAAAATAACTGTGAGAAATCTACAACATACAGCAAGAAGTGAGCAAAATAAAAAGATCTACAAAGACCTTTGTAGATCTAGCTAAAACTACTCATAAAATAGATGTAAATAACCATTCACAACTAAATCCCCTTTGCAAAGACCTTTACAAGGGGCATCTATGCATGTATAATGAAAAATAAACTCACAAATGAAAATGTTATACCTCATATTTGCAAATGGAAAGCCAACACCATGAAACACGAGTTGCTCCAAAGATTTCACTTGATTATGGCTCAACTAGGGCAAAGCTTGATCCAAAGAGCCTCTTAAGGCTTGAGAGAGAAGAATAGAGAAGAGAGGGAGAAGAGAGTATTTTGGCAGCATAACCATGCTCCAAATAATGATGATAAAATGAGAGGAGGGGCCTCTCTTTTATAGTTGAAAAGATCCCAAACCCACTCCCAAATCAAGAGTCCAAAACATAGATCTAAACTGTAGCTCTCCTCCACCCTTAGATCTAGGTTTGTTGACTTTGCAAACCATCCACCAATCATAAGCAAGGGTGCCTCTTCAAATCAATGGTAAAAAAGATAGATGCATGTCACAATGAAGCTTAACCCTTAGATCTAGGGATTCCATGACTCAAGTGGGGCCCCCTTTGACTCAAATTTTAATTTTTTATCTTTTATTTTTTATTTTTTTATTTTTTATATTTTATTTAATCTTTTATTTTATCTTTCATTTTTATCTTTTTATTATTTTATTTTTTTATTTGGGGCCTCCTTTGACTCAAATTTTGATTTTTTATTCTTATCTTTTATTTTTTATTTTTTATCTTTGTTAGAATATAATCCGTAGGGATTATATATTTTGTAAATAAATAAATAAAACTGATGTAGGAAGCCGAAAAGGCTGGGCGGAAGGTGAAACTCAACCGTCCTATGGATTGTATAAATATTTGCTTTGGTAAGGGAATAATACTGAATAAGGAGTTATTACCAACAAGTGGTATCAGAGCGCTGCCATAACTCCTGCCTGTTGCCAGCCTGCCCATTCCTGGCATTCTACTTGCCAGTCCATTGCCAGACTGCTCCATCAGTCTACCAGTCGAGTCGCATGCAGTGTATGCGTTACTCCATTTCCCTGCGTTTATTCTCTGCTAAAATTTTTTGAATTAGCCTAACCCTAATCTCTGCCACAAGCACGAGCTGCGATTTCATGAGTTTATAATCTGAAGACTGTAGTATTGGAGAAAATAATACTGCGTTTTGTATACACTCATATAAAGGAGTTGTCGTCACTGCCACATTTTACTCTCATATTTTGTAAAAAGTGATATATATATATATATATGTATCCATATATTATATGGATATGGGATACTCATTTTTTGGAAAACCTGGATCCCAATACACTGTTTGAGGTAATTTCTTGTAAAATCTATTCTCCATTGTAACTGGTATGTTGTAATTCCTGGAGAAGACTGCGTGTGATTTTCGAAATTATCGACGAGTATTTTCTTTTGGGCTTTTGTTGGAGTCCATCTTGTGGTAGCCTGAATCGCGTGGAGCCTGTCTGAGTTCTTTATGACTTTCAAAAACCCTAGTTTATGCTGCGAGCTGTGAGCTGTATGCTGCGTGGAGAAGACTACGTGTGGTATCTGCTGCGTGGAGAAGACTGCCTGGTGCTACGTGTTGAAGATAGCTGCGTTTTGCGTTGTGAAGGTGCAGTGAGGCTTTACAGATCTTGCCTCATCTTCTCAAAGACTGCATTGGAGAAATAATAAGAAGCTGAAGGAAGAGTGCGTGTGAAGTTTTTAGTTTGAATTCCTGAAGATCGATTCGTTCCCGTCTGCCATCTTCCTCCAGTTTTGTCTTGGCTTCAGAATCAAATGCTTTACAGAGGATTTCATAGCTCTTCTCTGCTCAGATCAGTGGATCTACTCGTGATGGTGATATGCTTGAAATTGTGTATCTTAGTTTGCTAGTGTAAAAATTCATTGCGGATATATTTCTTTTCTGAACAGTAAGCATCACTGCCTTCATGTGGTTCTTGCGTGCTATAAGCTCAATTAGCTGCGTGGAAGTAAACAGCATCAACACTCGGCCAGCCTCACCATAAATTCTTGCGCAACAATTTTGTCAGCGCTGGTTTGGGTCAAATATTGCAGAGTCGTGATCCAACACCTTGGATAAACTCCACAATTGAAGAGATTGAGTGCAGCGTCCAGCCAAGAAGAGATCTCAGAAATCAAAGCTGAGAATTTGTTGTATTACTTGTGACCGTTGGAGACTGCATAAACCCTAATTTTTTTGACCTAATTCATGTGCTGGAGTGTGGTTGCAAATATTCCACGTTGTGGCTGTTGTATGAGCTTGTGATTGTGGTTTATATGCATTGAGTTTATATGCTGCGCATTGAAGAGGCGATCTCTCAATCTAGAAGCTGCGACCTGCTCCTTCCATTGTGGGCGTTCTCTCCTCTTTTCTGTTTACAACTGAGAAGATTGCTGTACTGTTAGTGGAACGTGTAAAGACTCAGCCTGAATAAGCATTTTGAATTTGGAGCTGCATACTGCTGGAGCTTGAACCAGAGAGCTAAGAAGACTGCTACGACCTCTAAGGTGACTGCCATTTAAGTTTGAAGTGCTGCATAATTGTGTATGGTCATTATGAAGTCTATACTATTGCAAAATTGTCTTAGACTGATGTAAATACTATGACAGAGACATAGACTTGCATAGTGAATAGAGCTTGTCGAAGACATTGTTTATACTAGCTAGTGCAGCTGTAATTCTACATAGACTGTATTTTAAAAAAATAGCAGAGACTTAGACCTGCTTCTTTCATATAGCTAAGATTGTTGACTGTTGGTTGTAATATTTTCTCTGTCATTGTATCATCTTTAAAACATAAACTTGCATTGTACACCTTGGCAGAGACTATAGACCTGCAAGGTTATTGTTTTTCTCCTTGTCATATTAAAATCAATATTGTAAATTACACTAATAGTAGTAAAAATGCAATCTATAGCACCTATTGTTGGTGATGTCCTCAATGGCAAGGAAACATATCCAAAATGGTCTAGAAAGATCAAGAAATCAAGCGAGCCTGTCAAAGAATCCCTTGACTTTGTTCAAAAAACAAAGAATCGGTTCAAAGACCCTTCCAAGGGAGATTGCAGCAAGAGAGGCAGAGGGGGCAAAAACAACTCCAGAAAAAGATCAAAGTGCAAGCGTTGC
>LPNX010901459.1:707746-742700 GCA_001517045.1 Pseudotsuga menziesii | reverse complement strand
AATATAATCCATAGGGATTATATATTTTGTAAATAAATAAATAAAACTGATGTAGGAAGCCGAAAAGGCTGGGCGGAAGGTGAAACTCAACCGTCCTATGGATTGTATAAATATTTGCTTTGGTAAGGGAATAACACTGAATCGGGAGTTATTACCAACAATCTTTTTAATCTTTTATTTAAATCTTTTATTTTTATTTAGGGCCTCCTTTGACTCAAATTTTGATTTTTTATTCTTATCTTTTATTTTTTATTTTTTATCTTTTTAATCTTTTATTTAAGTCTTTTACTTTAAATATTTTATTTTTTATCTTTTATTAAGACAAGAGGGGCGCCCCACTTAGGAAATCTTCAAAAATTTATTTTGACCATGGGGGTGTTTATTTAAATAAAAATTAACTATGCTTAGCCACCTCCCAAACTTAATTACCATGGCCTTATTTGATTTTTTCCTTCAAAATCAAATAATTTAATTTTTCACCCTTGGAAATTAAATTAATTTCCTAGGAAAAAATACCTTGTCTTAACCAAAATTGGTCTAACTTCCCAACCCCTTGTCAGAATGACATGCGACTTGAACCAATGGCTTAGGAGGTGTCATACATTTTCATTTGCATTCATAGCCCCTGTTACAAAATGCCAAGGTTTAAGAGATTACATTTTTACATCAAAACTTAATTAATTAACCACCAAATGGTAAAGTTAATTAATTAGGAAAAAATCAAAATAGAAATTAAAATCCTAACCAAATTCCGCAAAACTACAAGATATGGTTAGCATGGTCATGGACAACAATTTGAAACCTTAGCCACCTCATTGGCTTGATTATCAGAATGCCAATTCACCACTTTGGAGGATTGGTGAGTGAAAACCCCAACCAATTAAAATTGTTAATTAACAAAATTAACTGAAAGGGGAAAAAAACACTCGGTGAAAAGGACTTCCCTAATAATAAAGTCCATGGTAACATCCTTAGAGGAATGACCCATGCTGACATATAAAGTTACATTTATTATCCCACGCAGGGGAGCGAACATTTCGTGTACAAAAGGGGCATAATTGCCCTGCTGAGTGAAAAATCCCTAGGTTTTTCCATGCTACAAACTGTACAGAATATACATCTTCAATGTATATGAGGTTGCCACCTAGTCGAAATAGGTGGGCAACACTCTGCACTGTCGAAGCTTGTCTGATCAACTGGTTGTACCAAAAAGAGATACAAGTGACTAGAGTAAAGGAAAATCCTCATAAGCTTGTTTCTTGAGAAATCAGGAGGTCACAAAGGGTGAATACCACAGAGTCAAGGGGCTACTCCCACCAGGTTATGCCTCGCCCCGTTGGACACTTGGTAAAGCCGCTTCAGCGCTCATTTCAAGAGAGCTTGCCTTATTGGGCCAAACCCAAAGTAACCCACCTCCTTAATCACTCATTTAATAAATCTAAAATTTACCAACTGAAACACTGCAATACTTTCACCATGACTACACTAGCAACCCTCATACACAAGCAATTTCTTCATTGGCATTGGTCTACCTAACTTCCTTTTGTATAAGTCAAATTTTGCAAGGTGTCTTGAATAATTTATATATTTTTTAAAAGTTGACAAGATTAATTTATTTGCAGTGATTGGCCGGTAACATTTTAATCCATTCCATCTCAAACTCCTAGAATAGTTGTTTTGTACTTTCATAGATTAAAACAACCTTAGATTATTTTTATAGGTACTACCCCTCTTGGCTTCGCTAGGAGTTGGCCTAGACGAAGGAGTTGAGTATCAAGTGATAGCACTTGGCTCGAGCTTGCCCCCAAGGTCGCACCTACTGGCTTGAAGATTTCTTCCACATGACCCGAGGTGTGAATTAGGCGACAACACGGCTTAAGGAAGTCAAAGTTAAACTTAACCCCTCGCCCCCCTCTTGAATACATTAGAGATGAGAACAAACCCTGGCACCCCTGACTATGTAATCCTCACCATTCCTCACCTCCATCTCCAATTTTGCAGCCTTGTCCTATAGAGTGACATTGTGAATGTCCTCTTCAAGAAACAAGTGAACCTCCTCTAACCTTTTCCAAGCCATCTGCAACTCCTTCCTTTGCTTGTAAGTTGTGAACCGTCACCCTACCCCAACCTCTCATGAGATGAACAGTACTGTTGCTGCTTAATTTGCACCTCAGGTAACGTGGCAGAAATCTTCAAGCCACTGGGTGCAACCTTGGAGGCAAGCTTGAACCAAGTGTTGTCACCTGATACTCAACTCCTTCGTCTATGCCAACTCCTAGTGAAGCCAAGGGGGGTGGATTTCCATTGTTTTGGGAGATTGATTAAGAGTTAAACTAATTACTAGTCACCTAAATCCCTTTTTGATACAACTAACTGATCAAACGAAACTGTAGTGGAAGTAGAGCATACGAGGATGAAGGCCTTGTTAATTTTAATATATTTTGAACAAGGTTTTTTTGATTAAAAAATGGTAAATCCCAAGAACCTCTTTCCAAGTTCAATACTTGGAAAAGCCATTATCCATGAACTGTACTCGGGAAAGCAAGGGCATTTATTTTAAACTCAAGAGTGCAAAAAAATAAAGTTTTCTAATTACTACACTGCTCAAATCTTTTCTCTTTCGGTACTTTGGTATAGCGCAGTGGGTTAGTATTCATATTACTTTGCAAATAAAATTGAAACATAAATTGAATTAGTGAAGGAAAGAAAAAAACTACACTAACAACATAAAAACCATAAAAATGGACACTGGCGTGAATCTCCCTAGGGGGGATGGGGATTGGGCTCTGATGAGCCTACTCACGCCTTATTTGTTTTTGACAATGATGAGAAAGAAAATGCAATTTGGTCCTCAAATCGGGATCCAAAGGCTTACAACAACATGAAAAATTGAATTTTTTTTTGAAATGGGAGCTCCGTTAGTCTTCTTTTACTTCAATTTTTTTTATTTTTCGGCAGAGCTTCCTCCTATTTTTTCGTAAAACCTGCAAAAACAACAAGCAAACATTTATTAAACATGCCCAAAAACACTTTAAGAGTGTTTGGAAAAAATACAAAAATTTGCCCAAAAAATTTCTAAGTAAAAACTAGCTAAAAAGTGATTGAGAAAGTGAGCTTAAAAGCCGCTTTCTCAGGGTCTTTGTTCGCCTATAAAGGATAGAAAAAAAATAGGAGCACTAACTTGCTAGTTAATAATTTAAATGCACAAAACTCCTTCAACAAGTTTTTTTAATTTTCAAAGTTTTAAACTCGTGGAAAAAAGAGAAAAGTAACCAGATCTAAGATTTTAAATGCACCTTGGAAGCAAACTTGAACTAGAAACTTTTAGTCATTAGATCTACTTTTAATATAACTTTAGATGATAGATCTAATATGGAAACGTTTGTAACTAAAAGAATTTTTCAAGAAAGTTGTGGATCAAAAGTTGAAGAACCCAGAGTAGAGCAAGAAATAAAGGAGATAAACGCTTCCTTGGTGAGATCAGAGGGACAAAGCTTCTTTTTCCAATTTACTAAAGGAAAGGTAGAGCACATTCGCTCATCAATACTCCAGCTTTGGCCTCCTGGAAAAGCTTCTCAACACTGGCAATGGGGATTAAAAATACCTGTGTAAACAAAAAAAAAAGACTACAGCAACAATGTAGATCCAAACATGAAATCATACATATACCAATTAGTCTTCTTTGACTTACAATAAAAGAGTAACCTATCAAGAACTACCTTTTATCGTTACTAAAATACCATTTCCTTCTGAAAGCAAGTTAATCCCAAACATATGCAAGCATGAAAACAAATACAAGTTACCTCACTAATGTAGAGTAAACTCCATCCAAACATCCATAGATCCCACACAGAAATTGCCTCCAAAGCCTTTTATTAACAATACTCAAGAAAACAATTACAATGTATGCAAGCATAGATTCCACCTTTCGATCCTAAACAATGGAGAAGTGACCTGCTTAAATAGGAAATGAGAGACCCAGGGGGGCACCACCAACACTGAAGATCAATTAAGTTGAGCTTGACTAACCTGAGGTATCAGTGGGGTGATTTCCCAATTAATTGGATTGTTAGTATGGAGGAGGTGCCACCTCAAATGAGGTAGGCGACCTCACTCCACCTACCAAATCCAACTTGCCAATTCCAAATCGCATGCTCTTCATACCTCACATGATTGTACGACTCAAACATGACATGAGCGATCTTCACCAATAACATACTCGTTTTTGTCCAAACTTTGATGTATGGTAAACAACTTACAATAAACCAACGGTTGCTTTGTGATATTCATAAGGGGGGCAGGGGTCCACACTTACATGCAAGCGCATTCCTCAAATGCTTGACGTCACTCCCCTTTGCCATGCGAGTGATTCACCCACATCATGTGCCTCCCTAGAAATCACATGGTTTGACCCAACTTTAAACTAAACCAAATTTTTATTGTGATATGTATCTAAGGGGGGTCCACTCCTTAATGCTAGCACAATGCATACAACATGCTAGCGTGAACTTTGGAGTTTTGACATCATCCTCCACTTGAACACTCATTGCCTCAAATCTTAACCCAAAATTTGCAAGCTTTTAAATGGATGGGGGTCATATGACATGGGGGACACATGCTATGTCATTTCATACTAAAAAAAAATTGAATTGACTTATTCAAATTTTTACCTTAGTGCCAGATTGATGCATTTTTAGCAATTAAATGCCACTTTGATGCTCCGTTAGCCAAATAATGCCTTTCGGGATGTTTTAGCCGCCCAAAACATAGTAAAAGTGGCTCCTGAGCTACAGAGGACTCTCTGAGTGTGAAAACAAGCATATCCAGGCCAAAAACGGACTCTGGACCCACCAATTACTACAGTTTGAAATTTTTTAATTAAACCATTAAAAAATGGCTTAAAAAACGGAAAAATAAAAAAATAAATTTTTTTTTTTTTTCAGAATCAGATGAAACTCTACAGGACCTAGTACATGTCCATACGACTCAATATTGATGTCTAGCACGCTCATATACATTGGCACGTGAACTTTAACCTCCTAAGGCTTATCCGCTAAGATGACCATTCCAGCTTTGGAGGAGCGGTGAAAAACTCTAAAATTATACATTGCTTATTCAACATTGCATAATTGACAAGGGAAAAAACCTATGTAGCACGGGAACAACGCTCCCAACTTTTAGGAAAGTCGTTCCCGAAATTCCTATGTTCTAGGGAACTTTCCCAATCCAATGGGTACTGTTCCGGATGGTTGGGAACTTATTGGGAACTTTTACCCTCTAAATCAAGAACTTGGGGACTTCTTTTTGCGTGTCTCCTTCATTGGGAACTTCCACCATTCATGATTGCCATGTTTGTTGTTAAGAACATTCCTATTTCCTTGCGACCATACATATATATGGTTGACTCAAAAAAATTTCTCTAGAAAACTAAGTTGCAATAAAAGTCTTTTTCGTGCTACCTTGTTGAGTTGGTGCACTGATCTCTATTTAACGCTTGTGCAAGAGTATTCACTCATCCCTACGCTGAATTGCAGTTATCGCTAATCAATAATAGATGTAAATCTATTTTGACTTTTTATATATTATTAAATAAAAGAAAATAAATTTATTTATTTTACTATTTACTTTATGAATAAAAGGTAAACTTTTAACTAATTGGAAATGGTTTTAAATCTTACTTTAAAACTAAATTCATATATTACATTTAAATAAAAAATATCTTGATTTTTATTTTATAATAATTTAAATTTGAATAATTATATACCTTTGCAAATACTTTTGCATAGAATGTTTTGTAAACATATAATATTCTAATACATTTTAATCATAGTTGACACAAAACTAAAAACTTACTCTATACATATAGCCACAAATATAGGGACTATAACTTCTAAAAGTCCCCACTTTAGAAAGAGTTTACCTTATATAATCAATGACGTGGATGGTAATCTTGATTTTATTGCCATTTCCATCTGCTAAGAGGTTCTAGTTACAACCCTAATACAAGGGATAAGTTAAGTCATTCGATTTGTGCTAATGTTTCTTTTTTTTTCTCTATGTTTCTTCTCTTCTCATGTTTTTTGAATTATTTTTTTTATATATTTTTAATATATATTATTCACGTTCCCAACCTGACGTTTCCTGCAAATTTGGGGGAAACCTCTAGACGTATCTGATACTCGTACCCACGTTCCCTACGTTCGCGCGTTCCGAAAACTTGTGCAACATAGGAAAAAACACTTTGGAATGATCGGATTGACGTTTAAGTCTCAGGAAGCCAAGTCCTTTACAAAGAAAGGTCATGCTAGTAGATTTATTACAACCTCCCCGAAGGGGTATGAACATGCGGTACAAAAAATAAAAAAGGCCATTAGGCCTGAATGGACTTCTGAACTCTGAGTTTGAACAAGTATTTTGTTCATCTTTGGCGGCTCACTGAAAGTCCAACTAGATGCAACCTAGTCGGTAACAAGTACAACACATGTAATCCTGTAATAAGACTCAGATTTGCACAGAGAAAAAATACAATAAAAAAGGAAGGTGATGCTTTCCTTAAAACCAGATAGGAAAGATTATTTCTTGTTAGAAAAGGACTCAACAATCACTGTTAGTACTAAGACGATAAGATAAGATAATTTATTAAAATCTAACACAAGAACAAATGTAGTTTAATGGGACTAAAAGATACAACCAGTGACATAAGGTACAATGCGGAGTGCACAAGCAACTCCTAAATACAAGCTGAAGTCAGAAGAGGTTAAATTTCGTACCTTTAGGATCAACTGCATTTGTGACAGTTTTGGCCTGTTCACCAGCAATTTCTCCAGTTGAAGAGTCACTGTCCAAGAAATATTCCTGCAAAGACATACCTTCTGATGCATTCACAGAAAAATTCCTTGGCACAGAAGGATCCTTCTTGTACCTTCTTAACCTTAATTCCTCATCACTGACAACTGTAAGAACATTGACAATGACAGCCTTACTTTAGAGTAGTTTTCGTCTCAAGAGAACAAGCAATACTCTCTGGATGGTTAATAGAATACTTAGTTCAAAAAATAAATTGATTCTCACCACTCTGAATGCTACTAACAGAATATCTTTCTTACCTTCGGTATCATCTGTGTCTGTAGCACTGCTTGCAAAGTGATGAGCAGTATTAGTAGTTGAAGAAGTTCTGAGCTTTGTGAAGTACTTCTGCAAGGAATCTTGTGCAGATACAGCCACAGAAGGCTTTTGAGGTGACCATGAAAGTTGATCTTTCTTGGACAATTTTAACTTTACTTTGCTGTCAGCATGTTCAACAGTGTCTCCAGTTACAATAACAACTACTTCTGGCCTTCTATTGCTATACTTTTGCACCACCTTCCTCAGAACTTTAGAAATACTATGCTGTATATGAGACACTGAAGCATTTAAAGGGCAATGTGCTAAAGCCACATGTGCCGCACTCTGCAGTGCTTGAGTAAGTTTCCCTTTGTCAATCCACAAGCAGCGGGTTGTAATAAGTATTCTTCCCTTTAGCCGTGGCTGTGACTGAGAGTCAGCATTCTGCGAACCATCTGTAGGAGCTTCCCGATGGCGTTTAATTTCAATACTGCAACAAAGATGAATTGGTCAACAGTGGAAAAGGGGACAAATTTACATGTTCCAAATTACTTACACCTTGGTAAATGATGCAAAATTGAAATATCTTAAAGAAACAGTTAGCAATCCAAAAACAAAATCTGAACATCTTAGAAGTGACTCAAAATAACGGTAAATACATACAATAAAATTTCCTTAAATTAGATTCCTCAAGAGTTTGTGATTTGGAATCTGCTAAATCACAGAAAACTCTTCTTTTAGGCCACACGTCCCCGTGCCAGACACCTGGACACTCGTGAGTAACCTGAATATTGAAGACTCACAAGACGCTTGTCCTGATGAGGGCATGTATCCTGTGCAAATATGATACTCTGGTCATGTGCGTCCCAACATTGACCAATGCCTAATGTCCCATGCGTTGGAATTGATCAATTACTTTCAAAGTATGAATACTTGGAATTTAATGCACCAATCCTGGAGCTGATCACTTTTCATAATGGTGATCCTCTTGAAGGATCATCTACCACATCAGAATATTCAATGTGCATCACTTGGAGTGGATATATTGGAGGTAGGAAATCACAGTGGCACTATTAGTGGTGGCGATACTGATGATTTTGAATATGAGATCCAAGAGGACAAGTTATGAGATTCCTCTTCTCTATTTTGTATATTCCATTGGCATTCCCTTCAATCATCTGATCAATGTAATACGTTTTGATGACATTGAATGAGGAAACTGTAGTTCAAGGTTCTATATGTATCATGTATGGTGTACACTGTATACTTCTATGCTTGATGCATGGCAATTCTATTTTTGAAATGTTCAAAAGGTTTACATCTTTATGTCTGTTTTATCTCTAATTTTATAATCTCTCTCTCTCTCAGGGTTAGCTCAATTAGTTGGGACAATCCGCCAAAGGATGCTGCCAATGTAGAGGCCACAGGTTCAAGTCGCACAGGGTTACCAGCCGCAAGGCTGGCAGTTGATCAACTTTACATCCAGAAGTTTTGGGGAAGAAGGGTGATTTCTTTATGTGATAATGATTACCAGCCTTTGCGTCATTGATAGCCTTTGGGTTGACCAAACTTGAGTTTTTTCCTTGGAAAAAAAATATATGTTCATGTCCCCTTGCAAGGGGGTCCACATGTCAGGTAATTTATGGAATCTTTATGTCTGTTTTATCTCAAATTTTATAATCTCTCTCTCTCTCTCTCAGGGTTAGCTCAATTAGTTGGGACAATCGGCCAAAGGTATGCTGCCAATGTAGAGGCCACAGGTTCAAGTCCCACAGGGTTACCAGCCGCAAGGCTGGCAGTTGATCAACTTTACATCCAGAAGTTTTGGGGAAGAAGGGTGATTTCTTTACGTGATAATGATTACCAGCCTTTGAGTCATTGATAGCCTTTGGGTTGACCAAACTTGAGTTTTTTCCTTGGAAAAAAAATATATGTTCATGTCCCCTTGCAAGGGGGGCCACATGTGAGGTAATTTATGGAATTTACATATACACAATGTTCCACCAAGTTTTTGGGATGCGGGACATGGGAACGGGAAAACGTAGGAGCAGCCTAAATAGAAGTTACCCTCAAATTTTAGGAAATGTTAAAGGGGACGTGGGGGTCTCCAACATTGGGGACCCAGCCATAAATATTACAAAATTTATATTAGAATACATAAAGACTGAAAGTGTCATTATAGTCATTAATTTTATATTTATAATCTAAAGATTAATATAAGTTTACAGCATACATCAAGTGAAATAAAATGAAATACAACCATACATAAGCTATAACTGATAAAACAAAATAAAAAATACAACCATATTGAACAGCAAAATGAAATCGAGTCTAGAGAGAAGGAAAATATTGGACAGCATGGCCCTTTATCATTTAATTTTTTATTTTTTGGTAAAAAACAGTCAAAGGAAATGTGGGGTTGCCATTTTTAGGAGGGAAATGTTTCTATTTTCCAGGAAACATCTCCTTCTGTGTTTCCGTGAGTTTCCTTCTGTTATCACATACATTGTAGCTGGGCTACTATGATTCAACATATGGATGTTTTCTCTATTTTCCGAGCCAGACAGATAGATGAGAATACAGCATGGATCATTTTATCAGTACGAAACATAGTCAGAGCCTTATTTCAGCAGCAGATGCAGAGCATTCCCTTGCCACGACTGAGATCTCCTAGTCCATTGAGATGACCTTGGTGGTGACATCCATTTGAGCAGAGTAACATAGACGGTACACATTGACAGATTTGCACTTCAGGTAGAGACATGTATGGTGAGATCAGGTATATTTCCTCTGGGTTTTAGTTTGCTCTCTGATGTATATTAACACCTTTGACTTAGTATGCTATTATGATCATGGCGACCTATGCTTATTGAATCTGTTTCTTGATGCCTAACTTGTGTTGTGAATGATTGGAGAGTCTAATTTTGAAGGCCATTGTTTATGCCATGCTTTGCACAAACTTATATTATCTTGTTGTGCTGGTTTCACTTTATCACTGTCTCCGTACATCCAGTCTTCATCCTCATTGTTTTACCTTGTGACTTATGACTGAGACCTATGAGATTGAAGAGCCTTTCCCCACTTTCACCCCTATGCATGATGGACCCCATGTTTACATTGTGTCTTTGGCTCTGGAGTATGTGGCTTGGTTCCTTGCCTTCTGTTTGTAGATTCAGAATGGAAGGGATGTGCGGCCAGTGTCACCGGATGGTTTTCCTTTAGCCCTCAAAACAAGTGCTCCTAACAAAAGTGTCTCTAGGCACTAATGCATTAGAACACATAAATGCTAAATCTAAATGATGCAAAAGGCAAGCTGCGATTAGTAGTGCTTCTAAGCACTAATGCCTAAATGAATAAAAGCTATAAAACTAGTCAGTGGCCAAAGGATGGGCACTCATCCATTGTTTGATGTAAGGCCATTTTCCCCTACAGGGCAACAGGGTGGCAAACCCATCAGGGCTATGGATTCTTGCTGGTAGTGGGGCTAGGTGACCCATTTATTATGTACCACATGATTATATCCTATGTTATGATGTATTTCGCTTTACTAAGGTGTCATTGGGCAAAAAGTACGCCCCCCTTTGATGTAGCCATGTTGATCCATGTATGTAGAACAAAATTAAAAGATCTCCACCATTGATGATGTTTTAATCTCAACAATGGGATTGATTTGGTTAGAATGTGGACACACTCTAGATCTATTTAAGAGATGTGATCCCCTCATTGTATCCCATGGGGAAATTTGGCACAATTGGCTCTTGATCAATAATAGAGAAAACGTTTTGAGATCTCTTTACTTGTGTGGATGATTGAAGAATGCTCTTGGTGATCGATTGATACTATCTATTGCTTGCATTAGAAAATCTTGGTGAATATTTGACATATCGTTTTGGATTTATTTTTACTGTTTGACAGGGAAATTGATTAGGAGAGGGGGTGCACTTGTGGAGGAGATCCACCTTGTTCTCTTGTCCAAATCTTGTGGTTACAGGGAGCATTTTTGTCATATGATCTCTTACTCTTTTATCTTTTGTTTCTCATCAACAATTGCTCTTTATCTTGGCTGATTTAATCGATTCGTTCTTTACCTTGGCAGGAAAGGGGGCGCACTTGTGGTTCCTTGGGCGTCTTGTTTGGATCTAGATCTCACGATTCTTCCACTTGATCTATGCGGGGATAGTCTTGATCACTTCGGCATTCATCCTCAAATCACCAAGTAAGTTTTCCCTGGTAAGTTCTCTCATTATTTTTCTATCTAATTGGTGTTGCATATCCTCTTTCAATGAAACCCTAAAGTTAAAACCCTTTGTTTTAGGATCACCTAGTTCTAGGTTGCAAGTGCACTTCAAAATAAAACCCAAGTTGGAAATAATCTTAAAACCCTAGAGACCAAGATTCAATTAAATCCGATTCCATTTTCCCACTTAAAGCACTGGCCTTTCTTGGGGAAATTCGCCCTCCCTGGGGATTTTGATCATTTTGCCTAAACCGTGATCTGGGTATTGCTAGAATCACTTCCAATCGTCTAATCTAACACCTAGTAACCTAAGTTACACGAAATGAGGAAATGGGGATAGAACGGGGAAACGTTGGAAACACAACCCTCCAAATTTTGGAAATGGGGAAATGCGATATATATACATGTCAATGATAAATGATACAAATAAAATTTTAATCATACATGTAACATCACATTTTACTCATGGACCCAAGTCTATATCATTTCAGTCATGCAAGTAGTAATATCCAAAAACGACCTTTGTAAACAAGCCTATATTGTATATATCCAAAATTAGCCTTTATGTTTGAGTCTACAAGTACAATGTATCAAACTATGAACAATGAACATACTAACACAAAAATAAAAGTAAAGCATTAGCTCAAACTAATAAACATTAGCTCAAAAATAGAACAAGAAGCATGCTCAACAAAGTAAAACATGAGCTCAAACTAATAGTCTTCCTCAAAAATAGAACAAGAAGCACACTCAACAACCGAATGTAAAGTAGAAGAAGTATTTCTGATTACACTTCTAGGGTCCTCAACATTTAGTGCAACAAAAGAGAGGCCGAAGTCAGTAGATTCGGGCTTGACATCCCAATCTGCATAAGGCCCACTACTATCTTCTAGGCCCATGCTCAAGTCGCTTGTGTGAGGGGAGAATGAAGTGATGTTCTTCTTTATAACTTTATTCAACCTAATTAGAAGCATCTAGAATTAGATTTTATTTTAAAATTTAATGTATTAACCCTTAAATGTTGAAATCCGTGGGCGAAAAGAGATTTTATGGTTCGGTTTTTTTAATGACGGGCTTTTATGTGATGGGAAACACATCGAATAGGAGAGGAAACGTGACAGAAATGTGTTTCTATCCGTACAGACATGTTTCCCATACGGGAAACACATTTCATACGGACGAAAACAAGTTTCCGTCATGTACCATACACGTCTCCGAGTTTCAGTGAGTTTTAGAGGGTGAAACAAGTGCCAGACCCGAGTTTCTTGCAAATTAGCTAACAACTCATTTGAGTGCCAGTAGCTTTGGCCGTTGAGACATTTGATATTCTTTCAGAGGTCTTAGCTTCTGTAGGTCACAACTTTGAAGAGCATAGTTGTCATTGATGACAACACATTAATGACAAAGGTTGAAGTGCTGACATGGAATACATGATCAATGACCAAGCAAGCATAAAGGTTGATGATAAAGGATGATGATATGGCATGAAGAACCTTGGATGTGGGCATTGGAGCCATTGGAACACCTAATGAGACAAATGACCCATTTTGTCGTCATTTGTGTCTTAATGGGGTCATGAAGCCTCTTGCTTGATGAAGAAGACTTGAAGGAGCACTTGGACTTTGGTACGATGATACCCTCGCTTGTGGAATCCCTAATATTCCACACATAATGAGACGTCCTTGATTGGGTCTTTGCTTTGAAAAGGATTTTGAAGATACCTTGAAGCTCCTATATAAAAGAAGCCTTGCGTAATGGAGTACGTGGAACCTATGATCCACAATTGAAACCCTTGACAATCACTGTTGTGGTAAGATGGCTAGTGGGATGTTGGTGAAGTTGGTCTAGTATACCACTTGATGATGTGCTTATTTGAAGCTCCTTACACCTTGATGACTTAGTTCTTGCTGATGTGGAAATCTCTTGAAGAAATGGAAGTAAAGGTCTGGAAGAAAAAGAAATATGAAGAGATCTTAAAATAAATTTAAATGGTGAAAATGATGAGAGGGTTGGCCCAACAAGAATTAAAGTCAAAGATAAAAATATAAACTAGTTTATGACATGTCGGATCAACAAGAATTCAAGTTAAAATTAAATTATTTATCAAACAAGTTGACTCAAAACATATATGAAAACCAGTATAAATATGAAGTCAACGTTTTCATTTTAGGTGTGGTGAAAAGTGAGATAGCTCTGAGGTTTTTCGGGTCTACATCTGCTGAGGAAATTCGGCTGCCTACTGAGGAAGTTCATGGAGGAAAGAGAAAGCTCTGAATTTGGGTGTGTGTTCACTGTGGTAGCCGCAGAAGGTTAAAACTGTCTTTTGAAGTTTCTTTTGGCTCTGATATTTTTGGTAACCTAAGTGGTAATGGTTGGATGGAACACAATGATAACCTGAGTGGTAATGGTTGAATTTGTACCAACATAACTCGGTCTAGGGAATCAAAACAACAACAGTGCCTGAAGTGGAAGAGATAATCAAATTTGGGCTAGTTGTAAACTAATATTTCACAAGATTTTATCTCCCTTATAACAACACCTTGCACAGAATTCAGGCCTCTATTGATTGGAGAATATTTAGACAGCCAAAGTAATAGACTTATGAATTGAACTCTGGCTAGTTTGTGACTGAGGTATTCTTTGAAGATTTCTTTTGAGATGTTGATAGGTACAGGAGGCTTGAGCAAAACTTTAACATGCTGACCTTGTTGAGCAGAGAATAAGTATTAATAAGCAAATCTTGATGATAATGTTGATGTATTTGTAACTTCGGAATGTATTGACTTGTATATTTCTTATTGTATGTCATTGTACCCCGACGGAGATGTTTGTTCCTCCGATCGAGAGAGTCATTAATATAATAAAGTCACTGAGGTTAACTCTCTGTTGTAAGTCGGGGAAATAGACCCCAAAGTTGAGTTGTATTAGGGTTATTAGACTCTCCTAGAAAAGTCGGCCCTGTAGAGTAAATGTCAAGTGGAAAACAAGTATAAATAAAGAGTGAGACTCTCTATTTGGAACACACACCTCACATACTCTCTAAGGCGCATGACAGAGAGAGACAGTCAGAGGAGGGGAGAAAGATAGTTGCTGAACATTTCTTATTATTGCTTTTGATCATCTTACTATTCTGAAGAAGTTTGCGGGGTCTTCTCCTTTATGGTTTCCCCGATGAAAAATCTTTGTCTTGTGCATCTTTTACATTTTATGCATTTTGCTGTACTTGTTATTCTTTCAGATAAAGATCCTAGATAATCTAATCAGATCTTAAGAAAATCTAACATGGTATCAGAGCCTCTCTGAAAGCAGGAACTGTGCAACTGCAGGAACTAGGGCTTCCTAGTTGAAGGTGTTCTCTCCACAGATCATCAAGCAAGGATGGCTAGGCTAACTCGCCTCACTAGGGCACATCTATTAGTGGTATCAACTTCTGAATCAGATAAGTTTCACTGTACAACCGAAATATAGCTGCAATGGCAGCTAATGGAAATTAGGGTTTCATGCCTAAAAACACTAGAAGACTGAATTTAGTAATCCTAGCACTTTCGTTATAACGTGAGATTAGAGAAGGCTCAGAAGCCGAAATTTTTACAGGCCGAAGAGAAATTCGTGTTGTACACTATGTAAAAGTTTCAACCTCGTATTCGCTATACTTCAGAAGATATGGTTCCTCCAAATTAGGGTTCCATCCTCCTCCAGAATACAGTCATAAACAGGTGACCTAGGGAGATTTGCTATGTCTCGAGCTAGGAGGTCCAAACGAAATTTCGCAAGATGTTGTAGGTAGGGCACGGACTGTAGTTTCTATTATACGTTTTTCAGACCCAGAAAGTGAAACAATGACACATGGCAGTCCGTACAAGTTCGCTATGTTGAACAGTCCCCAAAACAGTCACCTTGGGAAACTAGGCATAAGTCCCACTTAGAGAATCCATTTTTGCTCTAACCTGTGGGGTTGGAAGACTTATCAGGCTATCATAGTGAGTAATTTCAGACCTTAGGATCCTAAACTTTGGAGATACAGCGGAATCAATATCAGTCATTTCTGCAAAAGAAATTGGAAAATTAGGGCTTCTTGTTCCGGGAGCTTCCCTCCACTATTTTAAAAAAAGGAGTACATTAGACAGCTCGCCTTAAAGAGGCCCATCTTTCTATACAATCATAAGTTTGAAATTCCAAGTTTTGAAAATTAGGGTTTCTCTAACAAACCCTAGATCAGCCAGTTCCAGAACCAAGACGAACACCACAAATCGATAAGATCTAAATTTTTTGCTATTTACATTTGAGGTTCTCATTTCAAAATGACTAATCACACTAGCTTGATGACAAGCTTGGTGAAGTTGACAACTTCCGAGTATGGAAGTATAGGGGACCTCCGTGATCCTTGAAGAAATTGACTTGGATCAGTATTTCAGTAAGAAAGTTCTAGGAGCCAGAGGGAGATGAGGCTAAGGCTAGAGCCAAGAGAATCACTGCAAATTCTATTAAATATCATCTCATCCCTCATATGTCATCCTTGAAGACACCAAAAGGAAGTGTTCGATGCTACAACGAAGCAATCGAAGAAGAATAAGATATTGTTGTAACCACCTTGAATGGCCTCCCAAGATCATGGGATTCATTCATTCGAGGAATGTGTGCCAAAGGGAAGTGATTACCTTCAACAAAATTTGGGAAGAGTGCACACAAGAAGAAGCTTGACTCATAATAAGAGAAGAGAAGATGGGAGCAACTGAAGATCAAGCTCTCACGATTCAAAGAAGATCCCTCAAAGCGATGAGGAGTATGAAGCATAGTTACATATATCGTGTTGGCGAATATATCGCCAAGGGTCCGGAATGTAACTTATCGGCAGCAACGGCAAAAATAACAAAAAATATCGGCAAATGTCGTAAAGCATCAAAAAAATACAAAAATAACCATTTTTTTCAATTTTTTAAAAATCTAAAGCAACAACAACATCAAACAAACACATTGCTACATAAATATGAAAATACAACTAATATATAAGATGCATAAGATGTCAAATGGTGGATCATGATCACATATCAACTATAAAGTTATAAACTGAAAAATATTGAAATATGTTCTTGATGGAATGATAGAAAATCACATCAAATGATCAAAATAAATGTCTCTCAAGAAATTAATCAGTGTGACTCATGAGGCATCTAGATACTACATAATACAATGATAAATAGTAGGAATCATCGATCCCCTCTACCCCTTTTATAGGAAAGGGGCACCACTCTTCCTCTGGAAGCAGTAGGGGGTCCTATAGGTGCTTCGGATGAGTTAGGCGTCAAATTAGAAGCTCCAACTACTTAAGCTATGGTGGAAGGTCCAACTACTCTACAATTTTGATGAAACTTCCCATGTTTAATGAGTGAAGGGTACATTGTTATTAAGGTCTTGATAAAAGATCTAAATAGTCAATGCCACCAACATCAAGGTATAGGGATGGGTTGATGTGCTTGATTAAATGCCAATCCCATACCCTCATACTTGATAAAATCCAGTGGAATTGTTGAAATCTTGAAATCCTGAAAACTATTAAGTCTTTTGAATTCTAAATGGGATCTAAAATTCTACTTTTTGCATATGAAGTCCGATGAAGTTGGAACCACTCTAAAACATCCCGAAACAATTAATGGCAATGTTAAAAATTTAAGTAAAAGGATAGAAAATGAAAGTAAAGGAGAATGTCACTTTTACTTTAAGAATTTAATACTACCATTTATTACTTTAAGAATTTAATATATTTAGTTTTAATAACACTACCAAAAACTTAACCCATGAATTTATTTTTCAAATTTCATGCAAATTGTTTTAGCAAGGCGATATTTTCCAAAATATCGCGATATATTCAAAATGTCGAAAATATCGCGTTTTTTTAATGGCGATATATCACCAAGGGGAATGACTCGCGATTTATCGCGATATCGCAGATATATCGCTGATATATGTAACTATGGTATGAAGGACTCAATTTTTGAAGAACCTCCTATCCATCTTAGCATTTGGATAAGAAATGATGTTGTTATGAATGAAGAAGATGATGAAGCTGAAGGCTCAAGGAGTCTACCCACGAAACAAATAAAGATAAGTATTCAATTGTCATTTCATGATAGTGTTTGGTTATGCATTTGTTTATATTCATTTGATGTGTTATGTATGCTTGAGTATTTGCATTTATACTACTAAATTGCACATGATGGGTAAAAAGTCAATGATGTTGTACAGCATTGCATTACTTCTTATCTAGATTGAAACCTCTTTGTTGACATATTAGAGTAGTACACACTCTTAATGACATTAGGGTAGAATGCATTTAGAAGTTACTGTATGTATACATAATACGAATGAATGTTGTAGCATTGGCTAAAATAGTCGCATGGCTATGTGACATATATTTGTCACTATTAATATGTTTTGGAAATTATGATATGTTTCAAATCATGTAGTTGAACTTGACTTGTAGATCATTCCAAAGAACAAGTAACAACAGTTCAGAAGAGGAACCTGAAGATTCTCGGGTCAAAGATACCATAGCGAAAGAAAGAACTTCAGAATAATATAAAGAGAACGGTAGATGAAGAATAATCCAAGATGAAGAATAGTATGACGAGACTTCCAAAGAAAACAAGAGGCCTCAGACACACTCTAGTTATGTGACACTGTTGAGTGACATCATTGATGCAGAGCCTTCCAGCTATGAAGAAGTAGCCAAGAAGAAAGGGAAGGAGAGCACCAGTTCAAGAAGAATGATGTCTAGGATGCGGTATTGAGACCTGAAGGGAAGTCCGTAGTGTCTTCCATATGGATCTACAAGATCCAGCATGCAGTAGATGGAAACATCGTGGGGTACAAGGCAAGATTCGTAGAATGAGGCTTCTCACAGAAAGAAGGCACAGACTGCGAAGAGACACTTGCACCCACTGGGGGTTGAGACACATGATAGGCCGACTCATGTGTGCAAATGAAAGAAGGCCTTGTAGGAGCTCAGAAGGCACCCATGGCATAACACATACATGAGGAGCTTGAAGATCACCTAGAGTGATGAAGATCTTAACCTTTTGATCCGTTGGATTATTCATCTTCAAAAATACACTGATCCAATATGGTACAATAGTTATTAATCTATGGTTTCAACTCATATGCTAAACATTATATGCACAGCCCGCGGAGTTATAGCATGGTGCGCAGTTATGTATGGGCCGCGCAGTGCAGGTTATAGCATGGGCCGTGTTAACACCAAATTTATTTTTGTCAGAATTGCTCCTATTGCCTTCGAAAGTTTAAGTTCTCATGGGTGATTGGGTCGGTTTCCAAAGTTTTCTCATTAAGCTATTTCCAGGTTGGCAAAGAAGAGGAGTTAAAGGAATTTTAGAAATAATTTTCACAAATGGAGCAAAAGGATTTATTAATTTTTGAATGAAATCTACAAAATGGGTTTTATATTTTATTTATATTCAAAAATTAATAATTTTGAATATTTCTCCAAAGTCAAATGCCGCCTTTTATTCACCAAAACAAGTTTTAACGGAGGTTTACGCACTAAACAAGGTTATTACCTTTCTTAAGGTATAATCAAAACCTTAAGGTATAATCAAAACATTAGCCAATAAAATAATCGGATGGCTAATGTAAAAAGTCAAAATTAAATCGACGGATAATATTGTTTCCGGAGATTAAAGTGGCGCGGTAATTAAAACAAAAGGGCTGAGCGGAAAAGATATGTGTAGCCTCATCCGACGGTTAAAAAATAAAGTGAAAAGTAAATCAATGGTTATTACAAATTCCGGAGCCCAAAGTTGCCCGTCAATTAAAAGGAAGGAGCCCAGCGGACTTCATTATATGGTGCATGATCCGATGGTGGAAGGTTAAAGGCATATCACATTAATGGCTGAGGATGATTCCGAAGATCAAAGCTGCACGACGGTTAAAGTGACGAAGCCCAGCGGAATTCGGTACGTGTCATCCGATCCAACGGCTCACGAATAAAGGCTGATCGCATCTACGGCTGTGAGGGATTCCGGAGCATGAAGTTGCATGGTGGTTAAAAGCAGGAAGCCTGGCGGAAAGGAGTACATGGCACTTGATCCTACGGTTGAAAGTTGAAGGCAGAATAGATCAGCGGTCAAGGATGATTCCGGAGCTGAAAGCTGCACGAAGGTTAATTTTGAAGGGAGGCTCCGGAATAGACCATTTTTTATAAATAGATTTGACTTGGGTTTATTTTTGACTTTGTTTTAAAAATAATTCCATTTGTATGCCGCGCGCCTTTATAAAATACAAGTCCCCTGGTTTTATTGTCTTCCATTGCTTCCGAGCGAGAGATTCATGTTTTCTATGTTCAGAGCTTTCTTTCCAAAGGTTTTAAAGTGCTAATCAATCGCTGCCGCGAAAGGAACTTCTTCTAAACAAGTTTTCTAAGTTCAGGGTTTGATCAAGGCAAGACCTATCGGCTGTCAATTGCATTTAAAGTCGAGGGCGTACAGGTTGAACATTCTTTTATGTCTGTAGCCGTTTGTTCATACTTGGGACTGATTCGGTTGCTTGGAGAGCACTGTCCTACATCGTGAAGGGAAGCCGCCATTCAACAATTTAGAAGCAACTTAGCATATTTTTCTAGAAATGACTGTTTTAGTCATTTTATTCAACGAATTGTTTAGAGCAAACGAAGAAGAGATTTCAGAAACTGAAAGAGGTTTTTCATCTTAATATCTTGATCTACAATAACCTCTCTCAGTTTTTACTCAGGTGATACAGATTTGGAGCAGCAAAGTCATCTTCAGAGGGAAAATATTCAGATTTCGAAATGACTGTTCTAGTCATCCAACAAAAATAATTGTTTAGAGCAAATGAAGATGTATTTTGCGAAACTGGGAGAGGCTTTTCTTCACAACGTACCTATCTACAATAACCTCTTTCAGTTTTCACACAGGTGCTATGGTTTAGCAGAAACAAAATCAATTGTACAGGCTAGTTTTCATGTTTTCCAAAGGACTATTTCAGCCATCAACTTCAAAGAATTGTTTTGGACAAATGGGATTTAATTTGACAAAACTAAGAGAGGTTTTCATTCTTAATAGGCCTATAATAAAAAACCTCCTTCAGTTTTTACACAGTAATCACAGGTTGGGAGAAATGTAAATATCTTTACAGGTCATTTTTCCAGAAATATACAATTTTATTATCTGAGTCAGCAGCTTAAAAGGAATATTTCGAGGAGATTATGATTATTCTAGAGAAATGAAGACGTGGGTTTTGTTGGTCACGTGTCCAATTATAAAAACCTCTCCCAGATTTCACACAGCTATCATCATTGGAGATATGCAGGAGGAACTTTGTTGTAACTGTTTTCAGTTAGGTTTTCGAATTCTAAGTTAGGTAAAGATTTTTCTTATAAAAAGGAAAATGTAATTGATAGTTAGGGGAGGATTTTGAAGAGCGGGAGGCTCTACATGGTAATGGCTTGATGTTTTCAGTGAATGAATGAAATTTGCCGAGGAGGAATGTAAAATCTTTTTCATATCAGAGATTCTTGTGCCATCTTTTCTTCAGTAAGTAATTTCTTTATGTGATTGTTTATCCTGTTTCCCACTCCATTGTGTATTTGCTTTCATGCTTGAGCATCAGTTTGTATGGGCTAGAATTCATCCTGCATGCTCTAGGTCCATTGTTCAAGCATTTTTCAAAATATTTTCTTCTAAAGTCTTGCAGAATTCACCATAGTTAGGTGCTCTGTTTGATGGAATGTCTCCCTTTGTCTGCTAATCAACCTGCTAATACCTTAAGACTGAGGAAATGGTGCCTACCTTGCCTCTGTTCATAAACTTTCAAAACCCTACCTCCTGCAACCTATTTCAGATCTAATTATTGACTCCATTGCCCAATGGTCTCCTCCATGACTATCCTACAAAGTCTTTTAAAACAAACTTGTCCTATTTGTCCCATCAGAAATCTGACCTTCTGAGTGTATCTGATTGAATATCTTGAGTATAAAAACTTTGTAAATAGTGAGAGATCCCTCTCTGATTGTATTAGGTCAGAAATACATTCTAAAGTGGTTTTTGCTGTTACCTCGGGATCTACCTTTTCACAACCTGGGTACATTCTGAGTGCTAACAGGCCGCGCAGCGCAATTTGTGCATGAGCCGTGCAGTTATCGCATGTGCCGCGCAGCGTAGTTTGTGCATGAGCCGCGCAGTTATCACATGTACCACGCAGTTAGTTGGCAACGTTCTGGCGGTCTTGCGCACCGTCAAGGGGAACATCGAATGGGTCGTGAAAAGCCCGCGCGGTCACGTATGCTGCAACGTTTGAGGATGCTGCGACGTCTGAGGATGCTGCGACATTTGAAGATGCTGCGACTGGTATGCTGCGACAGCAGATCAGTTATATGTTGCGACATGTATATATCGGTTGCTGCGACCTTTGTGGAGTAAGTGGTGACATCAAACGGTTACGTTACGTGGCATCGCCTAATTGCAAGTCATTGCAACGTGTTGTGAGTCAGCACATGTGCGTGGAGTTGGTTGCAACGTTTCGGGAATATGGAACGTCGTGGTAACATAACGCTTGGACAACGATTCGACGGGATTGCATGGCTCAGTTTTAGCATATGGTTGTAACGATAATAAAGAAAACAACAGCTGTGATGATAAAAACGAGTCGAGTCGTTACTTATCCTCCGATTGAACTCTTAAACAGAGGATTCTGGCCACATTGGAGGGACACACACAAAGAGAGGGGGATTCAGATTGCTTAGAGCGCGGAGCATCGCTTTTCTGTTATGAGAACTTGCAGATGCTGTTACTGTAGAAGTCGACATTCTCTGTTATCGTTTAGCTTTCTTTGCTTTCCGAAGGCTAATTGTAATTTCCAGAGAGAGGTCTTAAAGACTTTGTACAGCATTCTGTTCGCAGTTGCTGAAGTTGTTTCCAGAACCATTTTGTACCATTTTAAAGAGATTAATTGGATCGGTACCCATTGGAGAGGGACACAGAGACGTAGCCCAATGGAGGGGGTGAACTCTGTTATCAACTTCTGTTTTGTGACTCTCGGATTCTGTGTTTCTTCTTCATATCTGTTTGTCAGTGTTGGTTTTTTTCTCATTCTCGTTTCAGTTGGCTGTTCATTCCTATTCTGAGCATTTAATTACTGTTAATGATGTTCCATTAATTAACCTGTTAAACGCATTCTTTATAAACTTTTAACGCACACAAGTTGAGGTCCGACGGATCATATTATGGTATCAGAGCTGGTTAACTGCTTGTGCAAGTTTGTGAATGCTTACCAGGTTCAGGTTAAAGCGTGGTGAAGGAGAATTAATTGAAGGAGATCTTGAGATTGGCTCAAGGAGAACATTCTCAAGAACCATGTCTTCTCCACGAGGGGAAGAAGAAGGACATGCAGAACGAGAAAGACCTGTTATTTCAGAAACTGAGTTTCTGGAGGCTTTTATGAGCATGAAAGCCATGATGGAAATTCTACTCGATGAGCGAGCAGAAAGGAAGAAGAAAGAAGAAGTATCTTCATCCAGAGATGCAGAAGTGAAGAAGGAAGAAAAGGGTAAAGGAGTAGGAGGTGATGGTGATCCTCCTGATACTAATCAAACTTTCTCTTCTTCTCATACTTCTCATTCAAATAATGCAAGTCCTAATATGCCTTATTTCAAATTGGATGTTAAATTCGAATTGCCAATTTATAATGGAGATTTAGATGCTGAAAAGTTAGACAATTGGATCAAGCAGCTTGAAGTATATTGCAGGGTGCAGGGCATTACTGATGACCCTTCCAGGATTCAATTGGCCACTTTGAGAATGAGTGGAATGGCTCTTACTTGGTGGGAGAGCAAGATTCAGCAAGATCTTCGAAAGAATGGTAAAATTATTTCAGTTTGGAATGAATTCATTGAAGTATTAAGGAAGCAATTTTATCCTTTAGATCACATGCAGCAATTAATAATGAGCTGACAAACTTTTAGACAAGCTAAAGCACAAAGCATTCAAGAATATACTCATGGATTTAGAAAGAGGGCTATTGCATTGAATGTTGCATTGTATACACAAGAAACTCTTCTTAAGTACATTGGGGGCATGCATTCTTATCTGCAACATACGTTGTTGATGTTTAACCCCAGTACCTTGGATGATGTATGTGTTCAAGCTACACATTTAGAAGCTAGGGGTAAGCATACTAATGATACTTTTGTGAAGAAATCTTTTAAATTTGACAGCAAATCGAAAGGACAAAAGAAGATGGCTACTGTTAAGAAAGAGGGTGAAAAGCCTACATGTTCGCATTGTCAGAAGGGACATGATGTCTCTAAGTGTTGGAAGCTTCATCCGGAGTTAAGGCCAAAGAAGTACGGAGGAAACAAAGATAAAGGCAAAGCAAAAGCTACTGCAGCAGTTATTCAAGACTTAGGATCCGACTCAGGTGATGAAACAAAGGTTACAGCTGTCGGAATCCAGGGTAGAATAAAAGTATCTCACTTCCCTTTGATGCAAAATCAGGTTCTAGTGCAAGTACAAGTCTGCCATCTACTTCTAAGCAAAATGATAAAAATAGAAGTGCACTGTTTCATGTTCGTGTCATTACAAATCACACAAAGATTGATACATTGTTTGATAGTGGTTCACAAGTAAATCTGATATCAGAAGAAGTGGTTAAGAAATTGTATTTAGTTACTATGCCTCATGAAAAACCCTATCCTCTTGGTTGGGTTACTAATGATACACAATTGCAAGTTACAAAGAAATGTGTATTGAAGTTTGCCATTACTGAAAAGTTCATGGATGAGGTAGAACTAGATGTAGTACCACTTGACATTTGTGGAATTGTACTTGAGAGCCCATATTTGTATGACCGGAAAGCAGTCTTTTATAGAGAGCAGAATAAGTATCATCTTTTTAAAGATGGTGTAGAGTATATTGTACGAGCACATAAGATAAAAACCAATCTAGCAATAGTTTATGCAGGACAAATGAAGAGGTTGGTAAATGCTAGTAAGAATTTTGTGTTAATGATGGTTAAGATGAAAAATGATGAGATCTCCAAATCTTTTGAAGGATGTGACCCTAAGCATAAATCTGAACTGATTGAAATCATTTCTGAGTATGATGATTTGTTTCAAGATCCGAAGGGGTTACCACCAAAGAGAGAGATTCAGCATGAGATACATTTGCAGCAGGATGTGCCACTCCCGAACATAGCTATGTACCAGATGTCTGTAATGCAGAACAAGGAAATCAAGAAGTAGGTTCAGGAGCTAATTGAGAAGGGGGTCATCCGGCCTAGCACTTCTCCTTGTGGCTCTCCTATAGTCTTGGTTCCGAAGAAGGATGGGTCTTGGAGGATGTGCATTGACTATAGGGCCCTTAACAAAATCACTATTAAAAACAGGTATCCTCTTCCTCGCATTGATGATTTGCTTGATCAGTTGAAACATGCAACTTACTTTACAAAATTAGATCTGCGTAGTGGGTATCATCAAATCTGTGTTGCTGAAAATGATGCTTGGAAAACAGCTTTTAAAACAAAACAGGGTTTGTATGAATGGCTTGTGATGCCTTTCGGGCTCTGCAACGCACCTGCTACTTTCATGCGGGTCATAAATGATGTCTTTCGTTCATTCATTGATGATTTTGTAATTGTATATCTGGATGATATCCTTGTGTTTAGCAAAACCTGGGAAGAGCATATTGTACATGTGAAGAAAGTTTTAGATGTACTGAGGAAGGAGAAGCTTTATGTAAAAATGTCTAAATGTGAGTTTGCTAAAACTTCTTTAGTATATCTGGGCCATATTATTGGTGGAGGCCACCTGCGAGTGGACCCAGCCAAGGTTGCTGTTATTGTAAACTGGCCACGGCCTAACACCGTTACTGAAATCAGAAGTTTTCTGGGTGCGGTTCAGTATTGGAGAAAATTCATTGCTGGGTTTTCTTCCATTGCTGCTCCATTACATGCGTTGACAAGCGTTAAGGAAATTTTCCAGTGGGGAGGCAAGCATCAGAGAGCCTTCGACACTTTGAAGGAAAAGATTAGCACAGCACCAGTTCTGACATTGCCAGATTTGCAACAGCCATTTGAGATCGAAACCGATGCCAGCGGGTTTGCCATGGGAGCAGTTTTGATGCAAGGAAGGAAGCCAGTCTGTTACCATTCAGAAACGTTCTCTACTGCGGTAAGTAACTATCCAACTTATGACAAAGAGTTGTATGCTTTAGTACAGAGTGTGAAGAAGTGGAAACATTATATCATGGGAAAAGAAACAGCCATACATACTGATCATCAGCCACTTCAATATTTACAATCTCAAACTAAAATACAACAAAGTAGGCATTTAAGATGGATGGGATTCTTACAACAGTTTCACCTCGTAATTAAGTACAAAAAGGAAATTCATAATAAGGTAGTAGACATGTTATCAAGGCCTCCTACAAATGCTTCAATCATTCTTCAAAACAGTTCATTAACACATGAAAGTTATATTGAACAGTATGCAGAAGATAAAGATTTTAAGAAAGTATATGCATCACTAATACATGGTAAACAGGAAGAGAACTATTATGTGCATAATCAGCTCTTGTATCATCTTGGTAAACTCTGTATCCCAGAGAAAGAAAGAGTGCATGTGATTCGAGAAGCACATAGTTCATTGATTGCAGGACATTTTGGAGTAAGTAAAACACGGTCATTATTGCAGAATCATTGTTATTGGCCTCAAATGCAAGAAATTGTAGCTAAATACATAAGAGGTTGTGTTATGTGTGCAACGAGTAAGCCTAGCAATAGGAAATTGGGTTTGTACACTCCTCTTCCAGTTTCTTCTCGTCCTTGGGAAAGCATTTCTATGGACTTTGTAGGGGGACTACCTATGTCTAGAAAAAGGCATGATTACCTATATGTTGTTGTGGATAGATTCAGTAAAATGTGTATCTTAATGCCATGTAACAAACAGATCACTGCTGAACAAACAGCTCATATATTCTTTCAGAATGTTTGGGTACATTTTGGGATGCCCATGTCTATTGTATCTGATCGGGATTCCCGCTTCTTGGGAGAATTCTGGTCAACTTTAAGGGAGCTTATGGATACTAAACTTAAGAAAAGTACAGCTTTTCATCCACAGACCGATGGGAAAACAGAGATAGTAAACAGAACAGTGGTTCAGCTGCTCAGAGGATATTGTAGTAAACATCATAAACTTTGGGATGAGCAGTTGCAGTATATACAGCATGCTTACAATCATGCAGTTCATTCTTCCACGAAAAGATCTCCTTTTGAAACTTGTTTTGGTTATCTGCCAAAAACACCGATGGACTTCTCTTTTGGCAAAGATGCAGTGGATGGACATCATGATGCAGATAAAGCTCTAAGGTTCATTCAGAGAATCCAAGCGGTACAGCAGGCAGTTCAGGAACAGTTGGAGAAAAGCCAGGCAAAGTACAAAGCCAGGCATGACAAGCATCGAGTTGATCATCAATTTCAGGTTGGTGACAGGGTTTGGCTACATATCACCAAAGACAGAATGAAAGGTGAAGGTAAAAAGCTTAAGCCTATCAGGTATGGTCCTTTTGAGATCTTGGAAAAGATCGATACAAATGATTTTCGCTTGAATTTACTTCCATACATGCAAATTTATTCAGTTATCAATGTTGAGAATCTTAAACTGTATGAGCCTCCTATGATCATGGATGAGGAAACTACCATACAGATTCCTTCAGTTGATGATATGGCACTTAAATACATGAAAGAGTTGTAGGATGATGTTATTCTTGACAGAAATGTAAGGGCTTCACGAAGGGGGGATGCTGAGTACCTTCGAGTGGGGCTTAAAGGCATGCACCCTAGCAAAGCAAGATGGATGGAGATTGGAAAAGTGAGGGAGCTGTACCCTCACTTGCAGAGTAATTCAGGCTTTTGGTGGTCCAAAAGCTCTCCAGTGGGGAGGCATGATCCGGTGGATTATTCATCTTCAAAAATACACTGATCCAATATGGTACAATAGTTATTAATCTATGGTTTTAACTCATATGTTAAACATTATATGCACAGCCTGCGGAGTTATAGCATGGTGCGCAGTTATGTATGGGCTGCGCAGCGCAGGTTATAGCATGGGCCGTGCAGCGCAGTTTGTGCATGAGCCGCGCAGTTATCGCATGTGCCGCGCATCGCAGTTTGTGCATGAGCCGCGCAGTTATCGCATGTACCGCGCAGTTGTAGCCTGCTCGCGTAGTTAGTTGGCAACGTTCTGGCGGTCTTGCGCACCGTCAAGGGGAACATCGAATGGGTCGTGAAAAGCCCGCGCGGTCACGTATGCTTGCGACGTTTGAGGATGCTGCGACATTTGAAGATGCTACGACTGGTATGCTGCGACAGCAGATCAGTTATATGTTGCGACATGTATATATCGGTTGCTGCGACCTTTGTGGAGTTAGTGGTGACATCAAACGGTTACGTTACGTGACATAGCCTAATTGCAAGTCATTGCAACGTGTTGTGAGTCAGCACATGTGCGTGGAGTTGGTTGCAACGTTTCGGGAATATGGAATGTCGTGGTAACATAACGCTTGGACAGCGATTCGACGGGATTGCATGGCTCAGTTTTAGCATATGATTGTAACGATAATAAAGAAAACAACAGCTGTGATGATAAAAACGAGTCGAGTCGTTACTTATACTCCGACTGAACTCTTAAATAGAAGATTCTGGCCACATTGGAGGGACACACACAGAGAGAGGGGGATTCAGGTTGCTTAGAGCACAGAGCATCGCTTTTTCGTTATGAGAACTTGCAGATTATGTTGCTGTAGAAGTCGACATTCTCTGTTATCGTTTAGCTTTCTTTGCTTTCCGAAGGCTAATTGTAATTTCCAGAGAGAGGTCTTAAAGACTTTGTACAGCATTCTGTTCGCAGTTGCTGAAGTTGTTTCCAGAACCATTTTGTACCATTTTAAAGAGATTAATTGGATCAGTACCCATTGGAGAGGGACCCGAAGACGTAGCCCAGTGGAGGGGGTGAACTCCGTTATCAACTTCTGTTTTGTGACTCTCGGATTCTGTGTTTCTTCTTCATATTTGTTTGTCAGTGTTGGTTTTTTTCTCATTCCGGTTTCAGTTGGTTGTTTATTCCTATTCTGAGCATTTAATTACTATTAATGCTGTTCCATTAATTAACATGTTAAACGCATTCTTTATAAACTTTTAACGCACACAAGTTGAGGTCCGACGGATCACCTTTGCTACAAGGTTGAAGATGAAATCCTGTAGAGGATGACAAGCTCACAAATGGGTGCGAGAAGAACTTTTCAAAAGGTTCAAGATAGAGGATCTTGGTATCCAATGACCCTAGATGGATACATAGAATATTAGTAGCAAAGGAAGCTACTTGTCACTCCAATACAGAATGTTTCAATACATAGAGTTCGAAAGGCAGAGGGAGAATGATGCTCCACTTCTGAGGGAATGACTACAGAAGATCCCGAGGTTCGACATGGTATGATAGGATGGATAGATTACTGATGGCTCTAGGCTTTACTGAGAGTAAAGCAGATTCCAACCTTTACTTCAAGGTTGAAGGCGGAAGACGAGTGATGCTCTTGTTATATGTCGATGACTTGTTCCTGACAGAAAAAGTGGAACTCATTAAAGATGAAAGAAGGTGATTTGCTACCGAGTTCGAGATGAAGGACTTGGGTATGATGCACTACTTTCTAGGCATGGAGGTGTGGCAGAGTACGGATGGAATCTTCCTTGGACAAGGGAAGTATGTAGTGGAGATCCTGAAGAGGTTCGGGATGATGGACTGCAAGTCCATGGCCACACCTATGGCATCGAACCTGAAGTTATTGAGTGATGCTTTTCATCAGAGACGGTTGATGCCACGATGTATCGTCAAATGATTTGTTTATTGATGTGCCCGACGAATATAAGACAAGACACATGCTTTGCTGTGAACGACCTGAACCAGTTCTTGCAAATCCGTGACATGCTCACCTGGTTGCAAAACATGCAGTGAGGTACCTAAAGGGTACAATGGAGTATGGGTTCAAGAATGATACCAATCATAAGACTAACTTGCATGGTTATGTTGATTCATATTGGTAGCGCCACTGAGAAGAAGAGCACCTTGGGTTGCTTCTTCAGTTTGAGATCCAGTATGGACTACTGGTTTGGCACAATGCAATCCTGCATGGCGCTGAGTACAGCCGAGGAAAAATATGTTGCCACTTGCTCGACTATTTGTGATGTAGTATGTTTCTTTTGAAAGTTATTATTTGATTTGATTGATCTGACTTGCATTTTTTTTGTATGATGCAGAGAGGAGCAATGAAGCTCCAGTGTGTACTTCAGGTCAAGGTTCCTTCCAAGGGGAAGTGATGAGTCCGAGAGCCTTTCTGACATGGTGGCATGCTGGGCCTCCCATGGTCTGATGTAAATGCAGAGCCTTTCCGACATGGTGGCAGGCTGGGCCTCCCATGGTCGAATGTAAGTGCAGAGCCTTTCCAACATGGTGGTGGGCTGGGCCTCCCATGGTCGGATGTAAGTACAGAGCCTTTCAGACATGGTGGCAAGTTGGGCCTCCCATGGTCGGATATAAGCGCTGAAGATGATGAGACCTACATCCAACATGAAAAAGGGTTAGCACTGTAGATGAAGACCTACATGGAGGCTAGGCCTACATCCAAAATGAAAAAGGGCTGGCTTTGTAGAACTTCCTATGACGAGTAGATTTGAGAGATAGCACCATTTGCTTGAGATAGCGGCAGCAGTGATGGTGATGATCCAGTGATGAAAACTTGTGTTGATGAACTATGTCAAGAGAATATATTCCTAGTTAAGAGGGAGAGTTGATCACGAGTTGATGTATTTGTAACTTCAGAATGTATTCACTTATATATTTCTTATTGTATTTCATTGTACCTCGACGGAGATGTTTGTTCCTCCGATCGAGAGTCATTAATATAATAAAGTCATGTAAAGTCATTGAGGTTAACCCTCCGTTGTAAGTTGGGGCAATAGACTCCACAATTGAGTTGTATTAGGGTTATTAGACTCTCCTAGAGAAGTCGGCCCTGTAGAGTAAATGTCAAGTGGAAAACAAGTATAAATAGAGAGTGAGACTCTCTATTTGAAACACACACCTCACATACTCTCTAAGGCACATGAGAGAGAGAGGTGGTTAGAGGAGGAGATAAAGATAGCTATTGAAAATTTCTTATTACTGCTTTTGATCATCTTACTATTCTGAAGAAGTTTGCGGGGTTTTCTCCTTTATGGTTTCCCTGATGAAAAATCTTTGTGTCTTGTGCATCTTTTACATTTTATGTAATGTTCTGTTTTTTATAAAAAGGGAAAACTGAGGACTGATAGCACTAAGAGCAAAAAGGTACATCAATTCAGTATTATTAAGTCATTAGTGTAGAAACAAGGCCATCAGAGTTCATATCCTAAACCATGTAGAGCATGCAGCCCTTGTTTAGTCAGTGTTAAAGTCAACATCAAATTAGAATTGCATGCATGCAAAAGTGAAGCATAAACCCTATAAGTGACATGCAAACCCAAAAAGCATATGAAGATCTATTTAAGAAGGGTTATGGGACTAAAGGAAATATCTATTGTTATTGTTGATTGATTTTGGAGTTTCGAATAGCAGCACAGCGTGCAACCGCGACAATTGGGGTTGAAGACGGTTTCTTCAACTAGCAAGGGTTCGGCAGTGAGATATCTGCCCTAGTGTCGTATTGGGACAGATCATCCAGGTTTATCCATTGCATCCATCATATACTACAGTATTCGGAGATCCAACACATTCCGAAGGGTTATTAGCATATCCACATTTTGCAGCCAGAAGTAGCAAGGAAAACACAGAAGGATTCGTTGGGACCACAAAATCTAGTCTTTCTTCCGCATGTCAGCTTCCTCTTTCTCAGCAGGCCTATCCTACGATATGCAGTGATTATCAGCCATCAATTTGCTCACTTGGAGCAGCTATCAGCCAAACAGATCAGTTGGGGGCGTGAGCAGTAGAACTACCAATCAATTCGCTAGGGCACTTAGAGGCAACAAAACATCCGCATGTGCAAGTCCATCTCTCTGGCATGAACAGACGAACAAGCTCAGAAAGTTTCAGCTAGAACAGACCTCTCCTCCTACAAAAACGTCACCTTCGGTCTGGAGGGTGCTTACGATACTGCGGGGCAGTAACATCGGAGGAAAAGAGCATTATTAGACCACCCATCCGAATCCTTACGCGTGCCGCTATCTCTGGAGTCATTATCAGCCAGAATATCAGTGGTAAGTGTTAATTTCTCTCTGCAAAACCCTAACCCTAATTCATTTATATTTTAGGGCATTTTTGCATGGCAAGTTTGCATGCACAGTTATTATGGAAATTTGTATGAGATTGAATGTGCGAGTTAGCACTATCATAGAACATTAGAGAATATCAATATTTGGGATATTACAGTGGTATCAAAGCATGATCCTTGCCAGCTGTGGGCACATAACAACTGAATAAAAGTGCATATTGATGCATGCAAATGCATGTCAGTGATGTTGGTGAAGTTCATGTCAGAACAAAGGTTTTTCTTTGCCAACTTGTGAGAACATGAAGACAATGAGAAGGATCTTGACTGGAAATTGGCAGAGGTTAGCAGTACTTCAACACTTGCCTCGATATCAGGAGTATCTAGCCTTGGGTGATGAGGTATGTGTAACATTATCCTTTCAAGATTATTACAGCATCAAGTTCGGGAGCCATCCCAAGGATTTGGATGAGGATCTCCTTAAAGGCATAGTTGGAGGAGGGAAGAAAGATGAGCATTAAGTACAGGTTGTTGGTGAGCTTCATTTGAAGTTAACAGTACATGATGAGGATGTGCATGAGGAGATCACATTAGAGCCATCTTGTGAGTCTAGCGACACAAGCACATTCGTTAGTCAGATTGTGGACAAGACGTGTGACGAGTTGGAGTTGGCACACTCTTCATCACCTACAGCAGGAGTCCAAACTGACAAGCGAAATACATGAGATGCAAGGCAATGAGCACAATAATCGAGACAATGAGCAGCCACACATGGAGGTTAGGGAGAGTTTATATATGCATGAGATAGAGCTTCCAGATGATAATCACTGAAAGAAGATTGAACGTGTTAAAGAAAGCATTCTAGCGATGAAAGAGACAACCAAGATACTCCGAGACACCATAGTACAACGAGATGTTGAGCTTACAGCTCTTCCAGTTGTATGTGCCGAGTCAGCGGTCATGCTTTCTAGTATTGAAGAGCAGTTGGATTCCTTGATGGGGCAGCAGAAGAAACATACTATTTCATTTCAAAGCAGTCCTATTCAGGAGTACATAGGCATGGCTTGCAGTAGATTGAGTCCACATTTGCATAATGGCAGATGGTTTTTACAGGTTGGCCGAGATCAAGAAATTGGACAGTAGTATATGAGCATTCCGGTTGAAATCAGAAGGGAAGAATGTTATCTTGGTAGGATTATTTTTTGTGATGGTGCTTATGGACAAGGTCCTTTTTGGGGGTTGGATGAGAGAGAGATTAAGAGTTGGTGTCCTATTGAGTTGACGATTCTTGGGAAGACATTCCTAGCCATGGGTATAGTCCCACAAGAGCCTTGGGAATTTGTGATGAAAGATGCAGAAGTTTGCATTGGGATCCAGGTGGGAGACCTTATGAGGGATGGATACGATATTTACTGATGGGGTTACTTGGGAGTCTACAGGATGCTCCTTGTGTCGATACTACGCATTGTAGTGGTGGATGGATTTTGACCTCTGCAATTCTCAGATTGATTTGGGACCTTGGGATTACAGTGATTGACAGTTTAGTGATTGCTAGAGGATGCTTTCAGGAGGTCTCTTGTGATGGTACCTCGTTTACACCGTGGTTAGTTACTCTACTTAGCTACAATTTTGTTAGGATAATCTGGGACCCTGGATCATCCCCGGATTTAGTTGGTTCAGTTTGATTGATTGTGGAGTTGCGCTAGCATTGCTTGAGGACAAGCAATCTTTGGCGAGAGAGGATTATAATGTTCCATTTTTGATAAATAGGCAATTGACTGAGGACCTTTAATACCGGGAGCATATTAGGACAATTATTCAGTCACCAATATAGTAAAGAGGTCCATCATAGTTATTATCATAAAGCATGCGGAGCATGCTGGCCTTATTTCTTCTATCTTAAAGTCAACGAGAAATTAGAATTGCATGCATGCAAAAGTAAAGTGCAAACCCTAAGAGCGACATGCAAACCTTAAAAGTACATCCTAAGTTATTTAAGAAGGGTTATTGGACCAAAGAACATATCTATTCTTATTGTTGATTGATTTTGGAGTTTCGAGCAACAACACAACATGCAATCGCGACAATTAGGGTTAGAGACGGTGTCTTCAACTAGCGAGTGTTCGACAGTGAGATATCTGCCCTAGTCTCTTATTGGGATAGATCATCTAGGCAGTGTTATCGGAACCGGACCGGAACAGGCAAAACCAGCCAGTCTGACCGGTTTACAGGGTTGGCCGGTCCGGTCAGCAATTTTTTTTGAAAATACCGGATTTTTTTCCAGACCGGGTATGGAACCGGCCGGTCTGGACTGGGGACTCAGGAAACTCAATTTTTTTTTTTAAAACCAGAAAATAAACTTTGCTGATGTACTTTGGAGCCTCTTTGTTAATGTACTTTGGTTCAGAACCTTAGAGATGTATTGCACTAGGTGAATCTACAAAAGAAAGGCAGGGTGAATCTGTGACACATTAGTGTTGAGCTATTGCCTTTATAACTTTCCTCTTTCCTGAGTAATCCAAGTATGTGTGATTGAATGCAGCTATCTACGTGCTGTTACAATTTCCAGAAAACTTAGTTTTATGCAAACTAACACATAACAGTCTGTTGTTCTGTGTTTTCCATTTAATGCAATAACTGCATTTGTAAGTTTACAGTCCAGATTTATGAATCTAGATAGTCTACCATTTTAGAGATGTTCAGTCAGTTTTAGTTAGGGTTTTGTTCACTAAAAGTGCAAATCTGTGTACCATGAAACAAATTTCAACAGGAAGCAGCTCTGAAGATGAAATTGTTTACAACATAAGCACATAACACATTGCATTATGTTCTTCAATCTGCAATGTGTCATTTCATGAGCTGCAAATAAAGCTTCTAGTAAACAGAAACATTGAAGACCATGCACTTCAAGTCAATTAATTGAAGGCATAATGTGCAGTCCAATAAAAGGAATTTATGCAGTTTCACTATTCACATAGAGTTGAAATTTTATAGAAATCATACTAAGCACACTATTTACTTTTATAACAGGAGCCCAAGGATTGATTATCTAGTTGAGTCAGTTTCAAGGAATTTCATTAGAAAAATTCTCCATGTGTAATTTACTAATTATATAGGATAAAGGTGTTTGCATATGCGTGTTTTTTAGCTGTTAGTGTAACTATAGTGTGAACTTTGAAGGAGACAGGGCACTTGAAGAGGGACTGCAAGAAGTGGAATATGGACATCTCACAATAGTATCAAGCCAATGTTATGAATGAAAGTGGTGATGAAGGAGATGCTTTTTCCC
>LPNX010901459.1:687601-707381 GCA_001517045.1 Pseudotsuga menziesii | reverse complement strand
TTTAGTCAGCCGGTTTTTTACCCGGTTTTTTGCCGGTTCCGGTCCGGTTCACATTTTGGGCTTCGCCGGTTCGATGACCGGTCCGGTTCCGATAACATTGCATCTAGGTTTATCCATTGCATCCATCATATACTACAGTGTTCGGAGATCCAACACATTCCGAAGGGTTATTACCAGATCCACGTTTTGCAGCCGGAAGTAGCAGGGAAAACACAGAAGGATTCCCTGGGACCACAAAACCCAGTGTTTCCTCCACATGTCAACTTCCTCTTTCTCAGCAGGACTATCCTACGATATGCAGTGATTATCAGCCATCAGTTTGCTCACATGGAGCAGCTATCAGCCAAATAGATCGATTGGGGGCATGAGTAGTAGAACTACCAATCAATTCGCTAGGGCACTTAGAGGCAACAAAACCTCCGCATGTGCCAGTCCATCTCTCCGGCATCAGCAAACGGACAAGCTCAGAAAGTTTCAGCTCAAACGGACCTGTCCTCCTACAAAAACGCCACCTTCAGTCTGGACGGTGCTTACGGTACTGCGGGGCAGTAACACCGGAGGAAAAGAGCATTATTAGACCACCCATCCATTCCTTATGCATGCCGCTATCTCTAGAGTCATTATCAGCCAGAATATCAATGGTAAGTGTTAATTTCTCTCTGCAAAACCCTAACCCTAATTCATCTATATTTTAGGCAATTTTTGCATGGCGAGTTTGCATGCACAATTATTTTTGCAAATTTGTATGAGATTGAATGTGCGAGTTAGCACTATCATAGAACATTAGAGAATATTTGTATTTGGGATATTACATTTTACGCATTTTGTTGTACTTGTTATTCTTTCAGATAAAGATCCTAGATAATCTAATCAGATCTTAAGAAAATCTAACAGATAAGAGGACCTTCAAAGGCATGAGCAAACTCTTGGCACGTATGGAGTAGATTGATGAAGACATAATGCTGGTGGACAGAATGAAGATGTGCCTATGAACATATTGAAGACATGTTTATAGATGATGGATAGAAATGATGAAGACATGGTGACTATGTGCATAGAATGCTGATGTGGATAATCTTGGATCAAACAGAAACATGTGCTGATGTAACTGATAAAATGTAATGTGACAAATGTGTGTATTAATACAAGTAGGGTCTTGTAATTATTTTTCTTAGTAGGATCTAAGAAAAGACCAAGTTGTGTCTTAGAATAGAAGTAGGTGCTTCTGATTCAGTAGGTGCTGAATTACCTCATGGTTGTAGTCGGTTGAACAATTATAAAAGATTACAAAACTATATCTTGTGTCTCTTGCATGGTGTTTTTGATAATGTGTTTGATTTGATAAATGACATATGGTAAATTGTTTATTAAAGCATAGTCCATTGATGAATATGATATTGAAGTGAATGTGAAATGATGATATAAGATTTAGAGTTTGAAGAAGTTGAAATTGGAATAAGTGCAAGCTCATTGATTCACCACCCCCTCTCAGTGAGCCATAGTGTCTAACAAACATTGGTTTCCTTCCCTCACCATTCTGAATAGAATCATTAAAAGGGGTAACTACAAGATTTGTGATAACATTTTTGGCACCGTTTTCGGGGAGGTAAAGGCTTGCCTTGGTTCGCTTTATCACTTATCTTCAGTGTCTGTGAATGCATTTACATTTTTATCATTCATATCACATCCGGCTTAAACTTAGTCATTGCCTTTCCTACTAGTTAAATTCTTGCAATCATTGCATTTTATTACTCGCATCTCTTACAACATTATTTTTTTGGTGAACACGACAATTCGTTCACCTAGCGACTCCACAACGCGACTCCTCTAAGGGGCCTGTTACCTACTAAGTCATACTTAGTTGGTGGTATCAAGTGAGTCGGATGAGATAAACAAACACCAGTGTTCATTCTTCAGAGTTCAGAAGTCATTCAGGCTTCTTCTGGGATTTTTTTAAATTTTTCATGTACCACATGTTCATACCCCCTTGCGGGAGTTGTAATAAAATGTTCTAGCATGGTGGTGTATGTAAAAGACTTGGTCTCCTAGACTTATATATCAATCCGACTAGCCCAGAGTGTTTTATCCCTTGGAGATTATTTGTTGTTGAATAAACGACTAATAATTTCTGAGTTTTTCACTCATACCTCCAAAGTTGGGGTGGTTGTCTTGGTATTTAAGCTTAGGGGGTTATTAGAGTCTATGTGTCAATGTTTATAAAGTCATATGGACATGTGCTAGGTCCCGCTAGGTTTATTTTTAATTTTTGGTAAAAAATAATTTTTTTCCGTAAACTTAGGCTATTTTTTAATAGTCTAATTGGAAAAATTGGAAATGTAATAAAAGTGTGGTTAGGGAACAGTTTGGGCCTTGCAGATGCTCGTTTTCTAACTCAGAGCACATGTTTAACCCCACAACCCACTTTTCCTAAGTTTTAAGTGATAAATTTATCACTTAAATGAAAAATCCCCAAAAAATTAGATTTATTAATTACAAAATAGAAATAATTAATAAATGGAGAATATTCCCAAATTCCTAAATCAGTGGAATGTTTGTGGTTAGAGAACAGTTTGGGCAATGCGGGTGCTCGTTTTCTAACTCAGAGCACATGTTTAACCCAACAACCCACTTTTCCTAAGTTTTAAGTGATAAATTGATCACTTAAATGAAAAATCCCCAAAAAATCATATTTATTAATTAGAAAATAGAAATAATTATTAAATGGAGAATATTCCCAAATTCCTAAATCAGTGGGATGTTCTTCGATTTGACTGAAATCAATGGCATTGACTTCCAACACTGAAGGCGAGTTAGAATGATGATAATCGAATTTTTTGAGAACCCCAACCCAGTTTCAAGCTTGTTTGCTTCTTTGCATAGTTCAATGCCCAAACTCTTCTATGCACATGCACAAATTTTTAACAAAATTTGACTGAACTGAAACACATGGAATTCTTTTTCAAATTAAACAATTCAGAAATTTTTCTTTTCAAACTTAGAAATTTTAAATCAGCCAAACACACATGAAAATAACACTGATGTTTTTTACCAATGGTCCAGGATAAAACCCCTAAGGGAAAACCTGTTTCTGAGAGATGAATTTATTTTCCAGACAAATTTTACAATTTCAAAACAGTTGTACTTATCTCCTTTTCTTCCTCGAAAATCGTGCCAGAATCTCTCTGAACAAAAATTGTACGGACTGTTTAAAAAAAATAACACCCTTGAAATCCATGCCACGTGTGTGAACTGTACGAACGAGTACAATACGGTCTGAACCTGAATTTCCCTCGAAATTTGTGCACTAACAACACCTCGAAATTTGTGCCATGTACGGTCTGACAACTGCAATAAATGTTGTACTTTCTCCTCGAAATCTATGCAAATGGACAGACAGGTACAGTACGGAACTGTACGAAACTCCTCGAAATTCGTGCAAGCTTGCAGCTGTAGATTGCCTCGATTTCTGTGCCAGGATTGTCTAGAAATTTGTGCCAAATTTATTGGGAAATGTGCGCATCTCAAATTCTGGTAATCTCTAAAAATTTCTCAATCTCCAATTTTTGTTTTTTCTCAAACCCTTGTCTTCGTGTTCTTCTCTCTCAAAACTCTTCTCTTTTGAAAGTGAACAATGAAAATTTTTCCTTGCCCTAGTCCCTTTTTGTTCATGGCAACTTCCTTTTCAATCTAATGGTCAAGATTAGATTATATGAAGGGTTCACATTAAATGCTCCATCAATTAATTAATAAATGACATTTAGCGCACCTCATGTCATTTAATAAATTGAGAGCAACCCCGTTTAATTTAATCACTCAATCAACTTTAATTTAAATATGAACTTAGGAAAATCATGACTTTAGCCTTTTTAATGAAGCCCCTTTAAAAACATAAAGTACATCACACTTCATTAAATGCAAATGACTAGGGGCACCATTTAAAGTGTCCTTGTCCACCCCAAGGCAAGTCTAGGTGGACAAACACTTCCTAGGTAACTTTTCAATGCTTTCTCTTACCGAGGAAGGTGTTCTTCACCACTCCCAACTTATCTCTGATGTAGACATGCTTCCCTCTACCCAAAGCCTTCATGAGAATATCAGCCACCTGCTCATTTGTAGAAACATACTGCAACTGTACAGCCCCTCTCTAAACATAGTCTTTGATAAAGTGATATCTAATCTCTATATGCTTTGACCTGTCATGAAATACTGGATTCTCAGAGAGCTTGATGCAACTTTGATTATCACAATGTATAACAGTAGGACTCAGCCCCTGATCAAACAAGTCTACCATCAGCTTGCGAAGCCACAAAGCCTCACAACTAGCCTAACTGGTTTCCATATACTCAGCCTCAGCAGAACTCAATGCCATGGATTTTTGCTTCCTGTTGAACCACGACACAATTGTCGAGCCCGAGCTAAAGCAACAACCGAAAGTGTTCTTCCGATCTAAAACACTACCTGCGCAATCTGAATCTGTAAAGCCAACCGATCTCACTCCACCAGATCTCCTGTAGTCCAAGCCATAATCAACTGTACCCGCAAGATATCTCAAGATGTGTTTTGCGGCAGTCCAATGCACTCTCCTGGGCTCCACCATGAACTGACTAAGAGTGTTAACAGCAAAACTCAGATCTAGTCTGGTGTTGACCAGATACATCAACTAACCAATAAGCTGACGATATAAAGTAGGGTCCACCAACTCTCCCTTAGAAGCATGAAGCTTCGCCCAGTTGGTGACCATGGGTGTAGACATAGGTCTGCAGTCAGTCATCTGAAATCTCTTCAGAACATCTGCAAAATATTTTCCTTGCCCCAGGAAAACATGTCCATCCTCCTTCCAAACCTCCATCCCCAAATAATAGTGCATCAGCCCAAGGACAATCATCTCGAACTCTGAAGCAAGATCCTTCTTGCAAGCATCAATCAGGTGCTCTCCACCAGTAATGAACAAATCATCGACATAAAGCAAAAGAATGAGAGGAACACCACCAACCACAATGTAGTATAGGTTGGGATCCGCCTGCTCCAGATACACCTCCTCCTGTAGAAGACTGTTGAGAAAACGGGTCTTCACATCCATCTGATGGATCTTCCAACCCATCTCTGCCACGAAAGAGATCACTGCTCTGGTCGAAGAAAATATGGCCGATGGCGCAAAGGTCTCATCATAGTCAACTCCCTCTACCTATGAGAACCCACGCGCAACAAAACGAGCTTTGTATTTCTCGATGTTGCCATCTGCAGCATGCTTGATCTTGTAGAACCACTTAGAAGTCACAACTGACTTCCCCTCTGGTCTTGGAACTACTTCCCACACCCCACATTCTTCATTATGGAATTGTATTCTTCCATCATGGCATCTCTCCAAACTTGGTGTATGGAAGCCTCCTCATAAGTGGTCGGTACGGTATCACGCCAGCTAGTCACCTGTGCCATATAGCTAGAAAATATCTTAGGTGCCTTGCTTTCTCTAACCTCCCTCCAGGGTGGTCCAACTGACTCCTCTGCTTCTTTGATAAACTCCTTAATCCAACTTGGCTTTCCCTTCTTGGAAGAAGCATCCTGTCTCATACTCTCCTCTACATCCTCATCAGACACTTGTCTCCCTAAAGAAGTACCAACAACCTGAGATCCTATCACTGGTGAACCTGTACTATGTGTATCCAAATCACCTAAAGGTGTAACCTGTGATCCGAGAACCTGTCCCTTTACCAGAAGTCCTTGAAGACTGAGCCCCTGAAACTGATGATCCTAACATCGATGACCCTCTACTTTGACTCGCTGAACTCTGAACTGTTACCTGTGGAGTACTTTGCTGCTCCTCTATCTCAAAATCTAGAGATTTCCTTAAGGCTTTCTCCTCCTCAAACTTCACCTCCCTCCTCACCACAACTTTCCTCTATGGAGGAAGGTATATACAAAAAGCCTTTGAAGTCTCGTCATAACTAACAAATATACCCCTCTCTCCTGTAGCCTCCAACTTTGTCCTCTTCTCAAAAGGGACATATGAGTATGTAAAGAAACCAAATATTCGAAAGTCACCTATCTCAAGCACTTTCCCGGTGAACACCTCCTTAGGAGTTTTGCACCCCAAGGCACAGTGTGGACTCCTGTTCAGCACCTAAACAACAGTGCTACAGGCCTCTACCCATAGAAAGAAAGGAAGACTCTGATCATGCAACATGGCTCTAGCTGCACCCACTATCTAATGGTTCTTCCTTTCAGCTACTCCATTTTGCTGTGGAGTGTAAGGCACTGTCAACTGCCTCTTGATCCCCTCCTACCAACAATACTCATCAAATGCATGAGAAGTCTATCCACCCCCATTGTCTTACCGAAGTACCTTGATCTTCTTTCCTGTCTGGTTCTCCACAAAAGCTTTGAACTCTTGGAACCGAAGCAAGACTTCCTTTGATCTCTTGCTTCTAAGGAAACAGATCCAGGTCTTCCTGGAAAAGTCATCGATGAATGTGACATAATACTCATAACCTGTCAAAGAAGTAGATGACATGGGACCACACAAATCTGAATGAATCAACAGAAACACTCTCTCTGATCTGCAATCACTGCTCGAAAAAAAAGTCTTGGAGTACTTTCCCAAAGCACACCCCCTACAAACACCACTCGACTTTGTGTTGAACTCTGGCATACTTGTAGTCATCTCTCTCAGCATCCTCAAAGCTGGATGGTGAAGGTGGGCCATACTCCTATGCCATAACTCACACAACTCACCGCTACTCTGAGTGTGTGACAGTGCATGATGTGGCTCGAAGAGAAGCTTGTACAGTTTCCCGCATTTGATTCCAATTGCACGCGAATCAGATGGACCTGTTGCCTTGGGAAAGATGTGAACTTTCCCATCAAGGACATATACACCAAAGCCTCTGCCCTCAATCATGGAAACTAAAACAAGGTTCTTCTTGAGCCCAGGGACATACAATACAACCTCATAAACATAGGCTGCATGGAATCCCTGTCAAAACTGACAATCCCACGCCCAACTTCTCTCACCACTTTGTCACCCCCAATACAACGTCCAACTTGAAATTTGACTATGACATCTCAACAAACATACCTCGATCACCTGTCATGTGACTGGAAGCTCCACTATCAATGTACCAAGTGGAGGTAGTGGTAGAGCTCAACGAATGCCCAACAATCATGGAATGCTCCATGTGACGCTGAATGTCCCTGTTGGTGATAGAAGATGCTCTCTCAACACTAACACCTACAAAGAGAGAAAAGTCTCTCTCAAATCTAGCAGCAAACTCATCAATCTCTGTTGAAGTTGTTGTTTGTTGTTTCTTCTTCTTCTTGATTGGACATTGTCCAACATAGTGTCCAAACTTCTGACATGCAAAGCATTTCACATTGCTCATATTCTTCTTCCCCCCATCATGTTGTTTGGCTCCATCCTTGGAACCCTTCTTGAACTTCTTCTTCTTCTTCCCTTTCACTGCCAACACCACATTCTCCTCATCATCTCTGTGATGTGACGAAATGCACTATAAGTATCCCCTTCGTGTCTCCTCCTGTGTGAGATCACCCCATAATCGATCCCATGTGGGCATGTTCTCCCTACCAATGATAGTCTGCACAAACATGGTCCACTGCTGAGTCACGGCATTTAAGGTTGTATGCACCATCTCAACATTCTCTATCACCTCTCCTATAGTTGCAAGCTCGTCTCTTACCTGTGTGATCTTGGTAAGATAGGAAGCCATGCCTTCCCCTTTTCTCATGTGAACATTCTTCAACTTCTCCCTCAACACCATCAACCTGTTTTCATTCAAACTCTAGTAAAGATTGGTTAAAGAAGTCCACATCTGAAAAGCATGTGTTTTAGCTGATATGTGAGGAATTATATGATCCTTCATGGCATCAAGTATAATCCTCCTTGCCTTCACATCTCTCTTTGTGAAAGCAGCCTTATCAACTGCATCGGCAGGTACTACTACAGGATTAGGAGTTGTATATGAACAATGTCCCATAGTTCATTTTCTTCAAGTATCAAACTGATTCTAGCCTTCCATGGGCTAAAATTTGTAGCCCCATCCAACCTTTCTTCAACTCTAAGACCAAACACCATGGCTACAACCTGTATCTTTCAAGCAATCTGTTCAAGAATATTTCTCCACAAACCCCTATTTTTCTGAATGTTCAAATTCTGAAATTTTAACTGTACTCTGATACCATGAAGGTTTTTAAGAACCCCAACCCAGTTTCAAGCTTGTTTGCTTCTCTGCATAGTTTAATGCCCAAGCCCTTCTATGCACAAATTTTTAACAAAATTTGACTGAATTGAAACACATGGAATTCTTTTTCAAATTAAACAATTCAGAAATTTTTCTTTTCAAATAAAAATTTCAAACTCGAAAATTTTAAATCAGCCAAACACGCATGAAAATAACACTGATATTTTTGACCAATGGTCTAGAATAAAACCCCTAAGGGAAAACCTGTATATGTGAGAGAGATGAAATTATTTTCCAGATAAATTTTACAATTTCAAAATAGTAGTACTTATCTCCTTTTCTTCCTCGAAAACTATGCCAGAATCTCTCTGAACAAAAACTGTACGGATTGTTTGAAAACAAAACACCACCCTCGAAATTCGTGCCACACGTGTGAGCTATACGAACGAGTACAGTACGATTTGACCTGAATTTTCCTCGAAATCTATGCACTAACAACACCTTGAAATTTGTGCCTTGTATGGTCTGACAGCAGCAATAAATGTTGTACTTTTGCCTCGAAATCCGTGCAAACATTTACGGACAGGTATAGTACAAAACTCCTCGAAATTTGTGCAAGCTTGTAGCTGTAGGTTGCCTCGATTTCCATGCCAAGATTGTCTAGAAATTCATGCCAAAATTATTGGGAAATGTGCACATCTCAAATTCCGGTAATCTCTGAAAATCTCTCTCTCTCCAATTTTTGGTTTTTCTCAAACCCTTGTCTTCCTGTTCTTCTCCTCTCTCAAAACTCTTCTCTTTTGAAAGTGAACAATGAAAATTTTGCCTTGCCCTAGTCCCTTTTTGTTCATGGCAACTTCCTTTTCAATCTAATGGTCAAGATTAGATAAGATGAAGGGTTCACATTAAATGCTCCATTAATTAATTAATAAATGACATTTAGTGCACCTCATGTCATTTAATAAAGTGAGAGCAGCCCCTTTTAATTTAATCACTCACTCAACTTTAATTTAAATATGAACTTAGGAAAATCATGACTTTAGCCTTTTTAATGAAGTCACTTTAAAAACATAAAGTAAATCACACTTCATTAAATGCAAATGACTAGGGGTCACCATTTAAAGTGTCGTTGTCCACCCCAAGGTAGGTCTAGGTGGACAAACACTTCCTAGGTAACTTTTCAACAGATAAAGTTGAGTGTTTTCCAATTGGTAGGCGACTCAAAGAGCTCACGCAGTCAAGGAGATTGCGCCCCTCTCTCTCCTCCACACGTGTGGGTAATTTGGCACTTGCTGAGTGGGTTCGTTAGTTTACTGAGAGAGGTGGCAGTCGCGTTTTAAGTTCCACTCTAGATCAAACTTAGTTCATGCTCAGATCAGACTCAGTGCAACTCTCCCTCAGCTGGACTTGGGATGCGTGTTGTTGACTTTCCTTGGAAATCATGTCCTTTCTGCCTTGGGAACTCCTTTTCTCCTTCACTTCTCCTCTTTCTCTCTTTGATGGTGAATGTGTCCTACATGTCCCTTTCCTCGTTGTTTTATATTTTATTTTTGTAACTACCTTACTAACTACCTAATCAGGGGTTGAGACCAAATTACAAAATCAAGGGTCTAATTAAATGCACTCACTTTTTAATAATTAAATCACTAATTATTAAATATGTCACTTAAGTGAGACCCACTTCATAAAGTACAACACATCATAAGTTGTAACGTTATTTATATAAATGTCACTTTTTACATAAATACATGAAGGAACACAATGTTCCCCCAAGTTTCCAGGGCACGGGAGTGTGGGAGCAAGGAAACGCACATTGGGGACGTGTGGAAACCACCTGCAAATTTTAGGGAAATTCAAGGGGGAGGGGCGGTGGGCGGGGGGATGTCGAGGTCATAAATATTATAAAAAAATATAAAAATTATAAACCCGACAATAACAATTCATCCTATGTAAATACACTCTAATTCTTTAATGATTCAACACACTTCACCATTGTGTGAATCCATGGCATAGATGTTGTAATGGTGTAATGTGACCTGAGGACCCTATTTCTTCATGATTCCAAATGGCATCAAATTATTTGAGGCTTTCAAGTCCAACATACAATTATGCAAGAGTGAACTATTAATCCTACTCATCAATAGCACCTTGTGCCCCCCTCCTCTATGCTTTTAGCCCTTGCCTCTACTTTGAATCTCGAAGGACATTACTCAGCACCCTACAATTTTGATGAAACTTCATAAACCAAGCATTAAAATAAGGTAGAATTCGAAAAAAATTCCCATTCTTAATACATGATTTTGCTTGACTAAAGGGTAAATTTTGATTAAGGTCATGATAAAAGAATTCAACAATTAGCACCACCAACATCCAGGTACATAGAGAGGTTGATGCGCTTAATTAAATGGCAATCCCTAAACCTAATACATGATAAAATCTAGTGGAAATATTGCAATCCTGAAATCCTGAAAACTGTTAAGTCTGTTGAATTTTGAATGGGATCTAAAATTCTACTTTTTGCATATGAACTTTGATGAGTTTGGACTCTCAAACATCCTAAAACAATTAATGGTAATGTTAAAAATTTAAGTAAAATGATAGAAAATGAAAGATAAGGAAAATGCCACTTCTACTTTAAGAATTTAATATTACCATTACTATTGGAGTGCCTAGGGGTCCCCCACTTCACCAGTGAGAGATTCAAAACAAGGGACGAGCTACCCCCTGCATTTCCTCAAGTTTCGCTAAATTGGGGACGAGGAGAAACGTTTCTCTAAGAGCCCCCAAGTCCCCGGGGCATGGGGAGCGAGGGGGGCGTGTCCCCGTGTAACACTAAAGGAACAAATCCTTTTTAAGTCCCCCTCATCACACCCACTCCAAAAATATGAGAGAGGACCTTTAGATTTATCTTTTCAACACTCTCTCTTAACAAGAGAGGTCCTTTCGGCACCATCAAAATCTCCATCTTTGATCCCTGAAGCAGCTCCCTCCTGCTTTGGAAAGCCTCTCGGAGACAAGTGCCCAACCCTAAAGTGGAACCCTGACTCTTGAGACTCCACTTGAGCCTCATCAACCTGCTCATTACCATCAACACTAGACTGGCTGAGTCTTCTGTCAATGCTACATTGAGATCCACTCTCCTCATTAGAAGAAATATGGATAACATGGCAATCACGTGCATCTCCTGCCCCATCCTCTAACACTTACTCAGACAACCATCCACCAGTCCCTGGACATACAATATGTCCTCTCAAAATATATAGCCTGTCCTTGCAATCACCGCGCAAGACCGTGGTACCAACTGGTTCATCTTCCCTATACAGGAAAACATGACCAGTCTTGACCATCATCTAATAACCATCATCCTCAAAAGATGACACCAAGAGTTTGCTAACTCTCATCCCAGGAACAAAGAGAACTCAAGGTATCTCCAGAACCTCACTAAGCTCCAGTTGAAACCTAATTGTTCCAACCCTGTGTATCCATCTAAACATAATGTCTTGGTCCCAACTTCGTGAATGTCTGGAATGCATCATATAATCCAGTCATATGTTTGGTTAAACCACTATCAACAACCCAAACATGCTCAAAAGATGAGCTCCCCACACTAGAGTCAATGGAGACCAGAAATTTCATGCTCGAATTTGGCTACAAATTCATCTACTTCTACAGAATCTTTCTTTGTCTTCCCCTATTTCTTCTCAAGCCATTTTGAGGCATAGTGTCCCAACTGACCACACTGAAAACATCTGATCTGACTCATATCTTTGTTTTTTTTCTTCTTCTCATTCTTAAGTGCAAGAGTTACATTCTCCTCAACCTCACCAGTTTTGTATTGTTGTTTCTTAAGAGCCTCATCCCGAGTCTCTTCTTGGATGAAGTCATCCCACAATCTCTCCCAACTGAGTTTGTTCTCTTTGGAGACCACTGTTGAAAAAATAACTCTGAAGGTCCTCTCTCATGTTTTTGGTGTGGGTGTGATGAGGGGGACTTGAAGTTTTGTTCCTTGTGTACATTTATGTAAAAAGTGACTTTTATATAACTAAAGATATGTTTTGGACTACATAAAGTAGGTCACACTTAAAATGATGAATTTAATAATTAATGAATTTAATTATTAAAAAGGCGAATTTAATGTAGACCCTTGATTTTGTAATTTGATCCCAACCCTTGATTGGGTAGTAAGTTGGGCAGTTACAAAAGACCAAGTATAAGACAAAAAGAAGGAAGGGCACGATTCCCAAGAGAAGACCAACACCATGATTCCCAATGCAGCCTGTAGCAAACCGTACAATAGACCGATAGTCATACATGCATGTGTGGGCACGGTAGATCGTACAGGGCATATTGGCACGTGTGGAAAGTCGTACAGCAGACCATACAGGTGCTTGTTGTCACGAATTTCGAAGTAGTGTGCTGCAGTTTCAGTTTTGTGGAAATTTGTCAATGTGGGTTGAAGATAAATTCAGTGTAAAGGAATTTTCTGAGACAACTCTTCGTAAAGAAAAATTTTCTTCTTTAGGGTATTCCCCAAGTTGGTTTTTCCCGATCTAGATTGATCAAAACAACTGTGTTCAATGTGCTTGTTTGATATTTCAGTGTTTGAAAGACTTTTGACTTGGTGGTTTTAATTTCAAATTTTATGAGTAAATCTTTAATTAAAACCCTAGATGTTCAAACTGTTTTGACATAATGTATGAATGAGATATTTCATGCTTATGCCATTTTTTTTCATGGTATCAAAGCGATATTGAAGTAGGAAGCAAGAAAGTGTTTCACAGTAAAGAAGTGCAGAAGAAAGTGTTGTGGTAGTCTTTCCGTTGTTCTTGTTGTAAGTGATTTTCCAATGATGAGCATACAGTTTGAGGATAGGTTGGATGTTGTATCCAACTATATACCTTGGAATGTAAGAATTAATGTTGTATTTAAAGAATGGAAAATTTGGAGGTTTGCAAACAGTACCATGACCAAACCAACATATAAGGATGAGCTTGAAGAGCATGAAGCACTTGAATCTAGGGCCCAGAGAGTAATCATGGATGGGGTTAAAGACAATTGCATTCCACATTTAGCAGAGAAGAAAACAGCTAAGGAGATGTGGGTCACTTTAAATCGATTGTTTGAAGCTAAGAATGAGAACCGCAAGATGGCGTTAAAATACAAGCTACATGGTATTAAAATGACTAAGGACGAGGTGTAGCCTCCTACTTGACTAGTGTTGCACAAGTGAAGGACGAGTTGGCAGTTGTAGGAGAGATTGTCTATGACTCTGAGATGGTGACGATAGCCCTGAAGGGCTTTACCAAGAAGTGGGACGTCTTTGTAAAGTGCATTGTAGGTAGAGGAAAACTTCCCAGTTGGTCCAAATTATGGGATGATTTCACCCAGGAGGAGATCCAAGAGGGGTCTCAGGTTGGTCAGGTTAGTGAGGAGGTTGAGCAAAATGCGGCACTTACAACCAAGACAAAGAATAAGAAGAAAGACTTGAGTCAAATTAGATGCTTCTAGTGTGTTCAGTTGGGACACTATGCCTCAAAATGTCTTGATAAGAAGAAGGGGAAGACAAAGAAAGACACAACAGCCTCTGCTGCAGTAGATGGGTTTGCAACAAAGTTCAAGCAAGAGTTTTCTAGATTGTAGACAATGGGTCAACTAGACATATGGTTGGGTTATATGATGCATTCCATATTATCATGGATTTGAGACCAAGACACTATGTTCAGACAAATATTGATAGTCCACAAGTAGCTATTCGAGGAGTTGGAACAATCAGGTTCCAACTGGACCTTGGCGAGGTCTTGGAAATACATGGAGTTCTCTTTGTTCCTGGGATGAGTTAGTAAACTCTTGGTGTCATCTTTTGAGGATGATGGTCAGGTCAGGTCATGTTTTGCTACATAGGGCAAATGAACCAGTTGGTACCACGGTCCTGCTTGGTGATCACAAGGACAAGTTTTATATTTTGAGAGGACATGGTGGGTGTACGTCCAGGCACAGGTGGATGGCTATCTGAGTTAGAGTCAGAGGATGAGGCAAGAGATGCACCTGATCGACATGTTATATACATTTCTTTTGATGGGGAGAGTGGTTCTCTTCAGAGCACTGACAGAAGACTCAGCTAGTCTAGTGGTGATGGTGATGAGCAGGTTGATGAGGCTCAGGTGGAGTCTCGTGAGTCAAAGTTCCAGTTCAGGGTCGGGTACTTGTCTCTGAGAGGCATTCCAGAGCAGTAGGGAGATGCTTCAGGGATTAGAGGTGGAGATTATGATGCTGTTGAAAGGACCTCCCTCATTAGGAGGGATTGTTGAAAAGATAACATTGAAGGTCCTCTCTCATGTTTTTAGTGTGGGTGTGATGAGGGGGTCTTGAAGTTATGTTCCTTATGTACATTTATGTAAAATGTGACTTTTATATAAATAAAGTTATGTTTTGTACTTTATAAAGTGGGTCACACTTAAAATGATGAATTTAATAATTAATGAGTTTAATTATTAAAAAGGTGAATTTAATGTAGACCCTTGATTTTGCAGTTTGATCTCAACCCTTGATTGGGTAGTCACAAAAGACCAAGTATAAAACAAAAAGAAAGGGACAAATGAAACACACTCGCCATCAGAGAAAAAAAAGAAGAGAAGTGGAGAAAGGAAGGTTTCCCAAGAAGGAAAGTGCAATTCCCAAGAGAAGACCATCAACATGATTCCAAATGTAGCCTATAGCAAACTAAAAGTTGTACAGTCAGACGTGTGGGATCAAATCCCTAGGAAACAAATTCTGCATTAATTGCAAGTTGTACATAATTAATTACAGGCACGACAAACCGTATAGGCCGTATTGGCACGTGTGGATAAACGTACAGTACTTGTTGGCACGAATTTCAAGGTAGTGTGTTGTAGTTACAGTTTTGTGGAATTTTGTCCACGTGGGTTAGAAGAGAAATTCAATGTAAATGAATTTTCTGAGAGATCTCTTCTTACTGAATTTTTTTCTTCTTTAGGGTTTTTCCTGGTCTTGATTGACCAAAACAATTGTGTTCAATGTGCTTGTTTAATATTTTAGTGTTTGAAAGATTTTTGACTTGGTGGTTTTAATTTCAAAGTTTATGAGTAAATATTTAATTAAAACCCTAGATGTTCAAAGTTTGACATAATGTATGAATGGGATTTTTCATGCTTATGCCATTTTTCTTCAACCACTCCTTTTATAAATGTGGTCCATGCACATGAAAAGCCATTCAGGGCAATTCTAGCCATCTTTGCATCCAATACAACTTCTCCAACTGCTACAAGTTCATCTCGAACTTGAGTAATTCTAGTGAGGTATGAGGCCACCTTTTTGTTTTCAATCATCCTGATATCTCTCAACTTTTCTCTCGGTACTGTTATCACATATATTTTGCAGTTGGGCTACCATGATGCAATATACAAATTGATCTCTTTATTTTTCTGAGTTATTTATTCACATGGGGTTTTAGCATGGATGATTACAGCCTCATCCATTTCAGAGACTTGTTTAGCACTGTTTCCTTGCCAGGACTGAGATTTCCTTGACTGTTGAGAGGATTTCAGTGGTGACCTAGTTCATTTGAAACTTTGAACAGAGCAGCAGATCAGATGTGGTACAAAGTTATAGAGGGGTTTATCAGATGGAGACAGGTATATGGTTCCTTGGTTTGTTTTTGCTTCGTGATATATATAAACCACCTAGGCTTGTTTTGTTAGGATGATCGTGACCTATGCTTATATTATATTCTAATGCTTAAAAATTGTGTTGAGATTGATCAAAGAATCCAATGTTGAAGGTTGTTTCTTATCATTAGAGGAAATTTCAACTCAAAATGGGCCTTTTAACTCTAATTCAAATTCCATGTCATCATGTGTTAGCCAATGAAATTGCTTTAAATTTGAAATACCGTATAGGTCTTAAACATTTTTTTAATATAAATTTGGGGAGAGGTATCATAAAAAAACTACATTTTTGTTTGTATTTTCGACATATCTTCCTGTGTTTTTACTCAAATTTCAATCGAGAGAGCTCGTTGGATGCAGAATTTAATTCCGTTTCAAAACACAAGGAGATATGTCGAAAATACAAACAAAAAGTAGTTTTTTTTCTTTTATTCCTCCAAAATTAATAAATATTATTTTATTATTTTAACTATTATTTTATTAATTTTTTTAGGAGGCCCATTTTGAGTTGAAATTTCCTCTAATGGCCATGCTTTACACAAATGTTAAACCTTAGTGCTATACTGGTTCCATGTGTCAACTGCTCCCATCCATCTACTTCGCTTATTTTCCGAATTTTATCCCATGACTTAGGTTGACTGAGACTTGTGAGATTGAAGATCTTTTCCCCATCTTGACCCCTATGCATGATAGACTCCATGTTTTTTCTGTGTCTTTGGCTATGAAGTATGTGGCTTGGCCAATGTGGTTGAGTTCACCGAATGATTTTTCTTTAGTTCTCAAAAAAAGTGCTCCACCAAACAGTGTCCTTAGACACTAAAGCATCGAAACGCATAAATGTTATATCTAAATGATGCAAAGTATGAATATTGGAGAAGGCAGTCAGTGGCCAAAGGGTTGAGCACCATTCTTTGTATAGTGTAAGGCTCATTTTCCTTCCACAGGGGAAATAGGGTGAGGTAAACCCATCGGGGCTATCGATGCTTGTTGGTAGCGGGGCTAGGCCTTACTCATTTACTGAAGCTCAGAAGGCTTCCCAAGGCACCTGCTTTTGTAGGCTGGCTACTATCTTCTGTGAAAATAAAGTGTTTGAAAGAGGTCAATGGTCAAAGGATGAGCACTCATTCCTTCTATAGTGTTCGACTCATTTGCCCCTACAGAGCAACATGATGAGACTAGCCTGCAACAGTTGTGTCTTTGTCAGTACTGGAGCCCAGAAGGCTTTCTAGGGCACCTGCCTTTGAAAGTTGACCAATGTTTGATGAAAAAGAAAACTTGCTAGAGCCTGAAGGAAACAAGACCAAGTGCTTTATCCATTTGTGAGACACTGCCATCCCCTGTTACTATCTGTCATGCAGTTGTCATTCCAAGTGAGTGTACTGGTTATCATTCAGAGAGATCACATGGTCAAAGCCAATCATAAGTCATTCCCCTTTACCTTAGCCTTGTTTTTCACCTTCATACAGCACTAGCAAACGGTCACCTTCATCCAGCACTAGCAAACGGTTTAAGCTTTGTAAGACGGGCATACACAAGAGACTTCTAGAAGGTTTAATGATCCTTCAAAGGCACAGGTATATCTTGTAATTATTATTATTGTCACCATGATTCTGAATAACATGACTAGAGTGTTAAAGTTAGAGCAGCTGCGAGACCCATTCTCAGAGAATGGTACCCTAATCAGTTGACTAGGATATAGTAAGACCCTAGAAGGTACCTGTTGCCCACCTATTTCGACTAGGTGGCAACTCCATATACATGAAGATGTACATAATTGTACAAGTTGTACCTTGGAAAAATCTGAGGATTTTTTCACTTCTGCAGGGCAATTGCCCCTTTCTAAAACGAAATGTCCGCTCCCCTGCGTGGGAAAATTAATGTAATTTTATGTGTTAGTGTGGGTCATGTGATATGGATACCACACCATGGAACTGGTTGTTAGGGAAGTCCCCTCATCGAGTGTTTTTTCCCTTTCCAATTGATCTTGTTGTATAAACGATTTTAATCGGTTTGGTTTTTCACTCAAAATCCTCCAAAGTGGTGACGGGCGTTCTAGCAGTCAAGTCCATGGGGTGGCTAAGGTTTCAAAAATGATTCATGACCATGCTAGACATTCGTCTAGAGTCTTGCGGAGTTTCGTTATGTTGTTGTATTTTTATTTATTTTTCCTAGTTAATTAATTTCACCCCATGGTGATTAATTAACTCAATTTTGATGTAATAATGTAATCGCTCGAACATGGCATTTTGTAATAGGGGCTATGAATGCAAAGATAAATCGCTATGAAACCCCCTAAGCCACTGCTTCGAGTCCCATGTCATTCTGATGAGTGGTTGAGGAGATATACCAATTTTGTCTAAGCAAGGTCTATTTTTCCTAGGGAATTAATTAATTTCCCTAAGTCAAAATTCACATTTTTTGATTTTGAAGTAAAAAATCAAGAAATACCATGGTAAGTTGGTTTGGGGGTTCCTAAGCCTAGGAAAACTTATTCCAAAGTTTTTCACCCCGCCATGGCCTAGATATAATTTTTTCGAGTTATTTTTTTTATTTTCCTAAGTCAAAATGGGGAAATTTAAAAAATTAAATTGAAAATTTTTAATCTAAGGTGAAATTGATTTTAAGCCTAAGTCTAAAGGCCAGATAAAAATTTTGGAGCATTGGCTAAGGTTAAAACCTAAGTTTAAAGGAGCAGTGTCCAAATCAAACTCCAAGCTAAAGATCTCCTAAGTGGGGCGTCCATTTTGTCTTAATAAAATAAAAATATTAAAAAATTAAAGATCAAAAGTTAAAAATTAAAAAATAAAACATTAAAAAATAAAAAGATAAAAATGAAAATATAAGATTAAAACTTAAAAATAAAATATAGTAATTAAAAAATAAAAGAATAAAGAGATAGAAATTTTAAAATAAAATATAAAAAATAAAAAGATCAAAAATAAAAGGATTTAAAATAAAAGATAAAAAATAAAATAAAAAGATAAAATAAAAATTAAAAAAGATAAAAACAAAAAGGTAAAAGATTAAAAATGAAAGACAAAACAAAAAACTAAAATAAAAGATTAAAAGATTTAAAGTAAAAAGATAAAAATAAAAAGTAAAAGATAAAATAAAAGATTAAAAATTAAAATTAAAATAAAAGAATAGAAACAATAAAAAAATTAAAAATTGAGACAAAGGGGCCCATGATTTTTCCATTTACATAAAAGCTAATCTAATGGTGGAAATCTAGTCTATGATTTAAATCCAAAGGCTAATATTATTTGAGACATGGATTAAGCTTCCCAGCCTTTGATTAAAAATTAATCTAATGGTGGAGATTAATTGAGAGAAATAGAAAGCCAAATACCTAGATCTAATGAATGAGATTAAACCCTAGATCTAGTCTAATCTCAACCGTTTATCATTAAAGAGTTGGGGATTATCTCATCTATATAATGAGGGTATCACTCCCTCATTAGGCATCCATCTCTGATGCTATTGTTATGCTGCCGGAAAATTCTTCTTCTCTCATATTCTTGCTACATTGTATTGAAGATTTGCCCAAGCTGGGCTGTTTTAATAAAATTCTTTGGAGGAATACTATGCTTCAGCTTTTCATGATCTACATGTATTGAGGTAACCTGGTATTTATTTTGTTTGCATTTGTTGTGTTTTTCTAGTTAGCTCTCCACAAAGTGTTTTGTGGAGAGATTAAAGAATAGAAGTATTTTTATTCTTTTTTGTGAATGATCTGATATTTCTTACAAAGTGTTTTGCAGGAAGTATTAGGTGTTCATCTCTAGAAGTACAATTTTTTGCAGGCATAGTTTGTATTGCAGGTTATTCAAGCAAGGAAATCCCTTCAAAAAAACTTCATTCCGGCAACAATTTAAATTCGGCCATCTACTTTCAGCCTAT
>LPNX010901459.1:645917-686308 GCA_001517045.1 Pseudotsuga menziesii | reverse complement strand
GGTGACAGTGGTCCCCAGCTCTCGCTTGCCCCCAAGGACACACATAGCAGGTTGTGACTTTCCTGCGTCTTAAAGTGTGAATTAGGCGGCAACAGTACCCTAGGGCCCTGTTATCACATATATAGTAGCCAGGCTACCATATTCTATTTTTCAGACACAGTACATTTTTCAGCCAAATCTCTTACATATGAGATGCTGAGATGAGCAGTTTGGACGGATCATTATTGTATTAGTGGACTATTGTAGTCTCCCATGTCAGGACTGAGTCTCAGGACACTCATATTTGAGGACCGACGTAGCCATTTAGTCATTACAAAGCAGTTATTAATGCCAATTTTATATCAGTACTATCTCATTGGACAGATGATGTTTTAGATGGATTATATTGCATGATTATGACTCAGCTTTTTATATTGTGTTATGGTTATCATTGCTCTTATACTCATTTTTGTGGCATGTATTAACATGTGGTGTCATGATCTCGCGGTCATAATTATATGGACTTGGATGTATTTTGTATTATGTATTGATGTCCCTACTTAGACTTGGAAGTTCTTGATCTATACTCATTGGTTTTACCCTCCTTAGGGAGAATAGAGGTAGTCATTCCCACCATTGTTTTGGCTTGCTAGTGTTGGCTTCATCATTCACTATCTCTACCCATCCATTACCTTCCAGTTTTGTTTTCAACCCGACTGACTTCTTGACATATGGCATGGAGGACCTTTTTCCACGCTAGAACCTTTGTTGGACAAGCCTCCCTGTTTATATTGTGTCTCGGCTCTGAGTTGGTGACATAACTTGCCTTTGGTGAGTTGTATTGTATGCCTAAATCATTCTGGTCGGTTGTCCCGATGTTTGGCACTGTGCAGAACTCCCCCTGGTCGCTTGAGATGTTGTTGGCTAAAACTGAAAGCTCATGTACTACCTGTATTGGAAATGTTGAATATGCGCCCATGGAAAATGAAAATGATAAAACTGTGTTTCTTAACATATGTAAAGAGGGCAAGAGCAATGAAATGATAAAATACTCCTTGAAGAGTATAAGAAAAGGTCCAAAAAAGCAATGGTTAAAAATATGCTATATCCAAATATTGTTGACCTTATAAATATAAATGTCCCGAATGAAAGTTGTGATTAGTTGTGCTTTTAAGCACTAGTGAAGTCCCAAAGGGTCATATAGGCCAAAAAGGCCATGGAATAAAATTGATGGTCCTAATGAAACTGGATCAAGCTTGATGTAGTCATGATGCCTAAGTTGAATAAGCACTCTCTAAACAATTCAACCATTTGTGAGGCACTACCATTCCTTGTGTTGTTGTTTGTCCGACATTGGTTATAGTGACTATTCCCTTTCCATATCCAAAGTGTCATGATATTAAGTAGGAAGTCATCATTTGCCTTAGCATTGTCAATTTCATCCTTCACCCTTCACTAGCAAATTGACTACAACTATGAAATGAGTATAGTCCTGAAAGTCTAGTCTAAGTAATAATAAATAAAGCCTTATATATGTATTGGTTGATGTACTGCCGGTGAAATGACTGCTACTTGTTGTGATTGTTGCTTGAATGAGTTGTAGAGCATGTCTTAGCCTTTTAACACTTGCAACAGATGAATGATGGTCTGAGTTATTATTGGTGTTTGATCATTTACAGATGGTTATATTGTTTATTGGATATGATTGATGATCAGATAGAGACCTGTGACGGGTATGAGTATACTCCTTAGATGGCTTTGGACTCTCTGAGTCTAATGAGACAGTTTATTTTCAGTTCCGGGCACTTGCAGATATGATCAGGCTCATTCTGCCTTTCTGATGCAGTTTTTCTTTACGGGTAGATATATCTGAGCAGGGAGATGTTTCAGTTGGATCTCCTAGGACGTTGTATGGGCATAGGCGGTGCAGCCACTTATTTGTACCATACTACCCCCATCCCAAAGAGCTTGGTGGGCTCAGTTTGACAACGCAGGCACCCTAGGAGGCTGTTTTGGTAGGTTCATGTTTCCCGAGGCAAATCAAAAAATGATTAAATGGCTATTGAAGAAATCGATTTAGGCTACTGAGGCAAGGAAATGACATCGGATGAGTCAAAATGATGAGACTGAGGTCCTCCACATCTTCTCCAGCAGTTGCAGCACCTGATTGGGCCCACACCTATTTTTGGGCATTTTTTATATTATTTTATGGAGCTTTTGGGAGGCTCACGATTTCCTCAAGGAGGCACAAAGTCAAAAATTTAAAATATTATATTACTTTATTGTGCCATGGGGACACCCAGAGGGAGTTAGTCAACACTCCTTAGACCCACCATGTGCTTCATTTATTTCTTGTTGAGTGGGGTACCCTCTTTATGGGTGATTTAGTCCACTTTGGTACTTTATGGTCATATTGATCCATGTATTTTGAGCTCATCTCAACCATTGATTAGAACATTTTATCTTTTAATATTAGCCACTCGTTTTGAAAGTGGTTAGGATTCAGTTATGATTGTGGCTCTCTCATTTCTATTTAAAGAAGAGAGCTTCTCATTTGTAAGGGGTCTTTGTCTCTTGGATCTGAATAATAGAAAGATTTTTCCGTGGATATTTTCTGGATCTGCTTTGCATCTGATATTCTCAAATGGTGATTGGATAGTCTTCTGCTTTCTAGCATTGTGGAAATTCATGTGAGATCTATATTTTTTTGCTCTCATTGTCTTGTCTAAAGGAGGGCGTTTTGGCTGGAGTGTTTTTGCAGGGGGAACTCAACTCGTTCGATTATCTTCGTCTTGGAACAAGGGGTTTTCATTAGTTTCATTGTGATCTATGACTGCTTCGTTTTACTTTCCTGTAGCATTTGGTTTCTTTATCTTGTCTTAGCAAATCTAATATTGTTGACATTTGGTCATGCAGTGTAGGGGGCGCATTGGTGGTTTGGGGCTTACATCTGTCATAGAAATCACTTGGATCTTCCATAATTGATCGGGATAGCAAGGATCATCACTGTTAATACTTCTACAAGCATTTCTAGGTACGATACAACAAGAAATTCTCTTCTTTTTAACAGATCTGAATCCATTGTACCTGTTTTCCTTCCATTTTTCTGAAAATCCTTAAAATACTAAAAAACCCTTAAAAATACTAAATCCGGGAACCGTCCGATCTTTAGCCAAACCACTTCTGGGTTTCATAGATCAGGACTCCCCTTCACTAAATCTACTGCAATGCTGGTCAAATTCCTGTTGGTTTCACCTAGATCTAAGTTTTTGACTGAAACAGCCCTAGCACCCTCACTGAAAACTGAACTTTTCGGAATTGACTTTTTCTGAAATCTGACAGGTTAGGCTGATAGATCAGGGCTTGAGCTCTCCAGAACACCCCCAACGATGAGCTAGTTCCTTCCAGGTTTCCCTAGATCTGAAAAATTGGTTTTCAGCCCCCTAGCCCCCCTCATCAGATTTTGACTTTTCTAGATCTGATTTTTCTTGTTTTTTCTGATTTGGGTTTGTAGATCGGGCCATCCTGGTCTCATTTCCCCTCCAACGCTGAGTTGATAGTCTCTTGGTGGCTACAGATCTATAGATCAGCTTCTCCAAGCCCTAGCGCTAGCACTCCTCCTGTTGGATCTATTGTAACCTGAGTCTTCCGATCCAAATCCTTTTCTGGGTCCATAGATCGGGGTATATCCCAGGTGGGTTCACTGAAACGTTGTGTTGATGCTAACTCCATTGCCCAATGCATTAAAGGCACTAATCTCTACCTCTAGCGCTAGCCCTAACTTGAGCTTATTCCCATTCTCTTTGTCAACATTTATTGATAACTCAAATCACCTATCTTTCACTGAGTTTGTCTCTTTGGTACTAGACAGTCCCAACTCTATCTTTGCTCACCGTGTCACAGTTACGTTTCCCAAGACAGTGGTCATCTCCATTTGTTGCTAATACCTAAACCCTAGAGCTAGGGTTTCCATTCACCTTGCACCTTACGTACCTTGAAGCCCCATTTGATCTGTTCTGATGTCTAGGTCTGATCTCTCCTATCGGGAGCAGATCCAGGTCTCCTCGTTGTTGTCTTGGACTAGGATAACATAAAGTGAAGGCTGCCTTGATTAGCGTGACAACCATCCATTTGGAAGTCTAGGCAGTCTAGGTTCAACCCCTTAGTTGCTTGCCCCTCTACCATCCATCCTGGATCCAACTCACACAGGCAACTACAAGGTTGGTGATAACATCTTGGCACCGTTTCCGGGGAGGTAGAGGCCTACCTTGGTTCAACATACCTCACCTTTCCCTACGACATATCTTTTATTGGTGAATTACTTGTGTGGTTCACCTAGCGACTCCACTGAGGATCATACCCAATATATTAATCTTAAGTTCCTAGAGCGTCCCATAAACCCTCAAGGAATCCCCATAACTCATAATGAATACAGATGTATTTTTGAGGCACGTGAAAGAAGTAACAAAAAACATGATTGAAAATACAAGACAAATAAACGAAAGGGATAGATGATGGTCAGACTACAGGTATGAGGATGATCTCGAGCATGACTATGGGTATGAATCTAGTTATCACAATCTTTATGATACCCACCAACTTCCTCACCCATGCAACAAAGATTTCCCAAACATCCCGAGTGGACATGTAAGTCAACATGAACTTAGAAGTCAATCCCAGTGAAATCCTTATAGCCAAGTAACCCGAGCTGTGAAAAAACAAGACAGACAGTCTCCTTTTGACTTTTCAGAAATATTGGGGGCACCTCATCCTATGCCAAACAATTACACTAGGATGATGCCCCGGTTCAATGGCAATAAGGATATATCTATTGAAAGTCATCTGGATATTCTGTGGGATTACATGGAATCTAGAGGTGCAAACAATAAAGATGTTTATATGCGAGCCTTCGGAGAATCCATGCCAAAGGATGTTCAACTATGGTTTGAACATTTAGCACCAAGATCCATCACTGGGTATGACATGTTCACAGATTTGTTAATTTATAATGGAGTAGGAACACTGATAAAATTTTAGAGTGTCAATCTAGCAATGATTATGCCGTTGATAATCAATATATTGATGAAGTGCTTTCTCAATTGGACCATTCCTCTCCTGATATGTTCCAAATTATGAGCGTGCCTGCAATCCATAAGAATGTTACAAAGTACATCGAGAATAATGTTTCAAAACCTCATGATGAAACTAAGAGGGATATCAATCAAATCATACGAGATACTCTGTTATTATTACCTGAAGCAGTCACAGAGCAAATCCTGGATCTAATCCATGGAAGGGAACCTAACATGCACCATCAAGAAACATCTATAGTTGAGCCTTCCATTGGTGAGGTCATTAAAGAGCCTTTAAAAAAGCAACTCCATAGTCATTGCCTAATTAATGATAATTTGAGTCAATATCCAACCTATCCGAATCTGGATTCAAACCTTGATCATATCACTGCAGAAGAATAAAAGGTTGAAATTAATAAAACTACCATTGAAGAGCAATCATGTGGTCATATTGTACTTGAAGACCAAGTTTGTGAGCATAGAAATGAACATAGTGATGTTTTTCCTTATCAAATGAATGATGATGATCATTTATCCTCAGTTGAATGTAATGAACAATCTCAAGAAGAACAACCACATGATGATGATATACTAGTGAGCGAGCTTGACCTAGAACCTTCTTTGTCACATCTGTCGAATTGGAATCTGTGTCCAAATAATCATCAAGAGCCTCCAAGGAATGATTCTTGTAATGCTGCTACTATTCCCCGTCATACTTTTGATCAAGGTGATTTGGTAGAGGAGATTAATCATAGTGAGTCTAGTTCTTGGGAGGTTAGTTTCAATCTTTCTAATTTCTCTAGAAAATGTCCCATATCACATGCGAGATCAGTGTTAACACCTTTAGGTGATACAAATCAAGTTTTAATTTGTCAATCCACCCTCCCATCCCTGCTCTTGATGCCCTTCTCTATGGTATCATGTAGTACAAATTCTAGAAAGTGCCAACTGGTCAATGGTAAAGCATTTTATCTCCTTTCATCCTTGGTGCATAATGCTTTCAACTTTGCTAATTTCTTTGATTGGGTGAATGAAAAGCTCTATAAAGACCAATTCCATATTTTCTCATTTTATAAACAACAAATGGGGTTAATCTCAATTTTTGGTTTAATGATCTCTCATTTGTCTCTATTTTGCTTCACCATTGATCATGATGTGAGTATGATTGAGTGTGCTAACCAGAAAGAGAAGGGAAACAACGATGGCCTAGGGGGGATGAATCATGTATCGTATTCTTTTATTTCAAGAAATCTAAACTTGCATAAATTTTATGACCCTATTGATCTATGGGTAGAAGAAGTTTGCAACAATCAATCTCATCCTTGGCATGATTTCATTTCTCTTTATCCATGTCTTTCGTTGATCTTCAAACAACAAGTTATAATGGCTTCAATTTTCATTTATATTACTTACAGGCCATCTTTGATTTGTTGTATCATTAACTGTAAAGAAATCTCAATGGATTCGTTCAGCAAGTGGTTGCATTGGATTTATGATTTTACCTAACACTTGTCTAAATTGGTTAGAGTAGGGTAGGTAGGATGAATAAGCCTTTCCTGGCAGTAGTCTAGAATCTTGCTTTGTTGACTGAAGCTCACCTTGAAGCTCTTAGTGTAATTTTGTTATCCTGCAAAATAAAAAATCAAACTTTTATTGAAGGTTATGGTTATAGATTAGATTTATTTTCTGCTTTTCAATTTCATGCATCTTTATTTTCAGTATTTTATATATTATCCACATATTGTTCTGACGACTGGTCTATGAGTTTGGTATAGCTCTGGACATGTTGCAGGTAGTCAGGCACATTCTTGGTAGCGGTTGCAGAGCTGGCTGGATTGATCGAGGATGCGAGAAGCAGAGTGCGAGGACCAGACATTCTGAGGTTCTCAAGCGCTCTTTTCAGCAGAGCACTTGTCCCAGCTAGAGCCAGATGTTATCACATATATAGTAGCCAGGCTACCATATTCTAATTTTCAAACACAGTACATTTTTCAGCCAGATCTTTTACATATGAAATGTTGAGATGAGCAGTTTTGACGGATCATTATTGTATTAGTGAACTATTGTACTCTCCCATGTCAGGACTGAGTCTCAAGACACTTAGATTTGAGGACCGATGTAGCCATTTAGTCATTACAGAGCAGTTATTAATACCCAGTTTTATATCAGGACTATCGCATTGGACAGATGATGTTTTAGATGGATTATATTGCATGATTATGACTCAGCTTTTTATATTGTGTTATGGTTATCATTGCTCTTATACTCATTTCTGTGGCATGTATTAACATGTGGTGTCATGATCTCACGGTCATAATTATATGGACTTGGATGTATTTTGTATTATGTATTGATGTCCCTACTTAGACTTGGAAGTTCTTGATCTATACTCATTGGTTTTACCCTCCTTAGGGAAAATAGAGGTAGCCATTCCCACCATCGTTTTGGCTTGCTAGTGTTGGCTTCATCATTCACTATCTCCACCCATCCATTACCTTCCAGTTTTGTTTTCAACCCAACTGACTTCTTGACATATGGCATGGAGGACCTTTTTCCCCGCTAGAACCTTTGTTGGACAAGCCTCCCTGTTTATATTGTGTCTTGGCTCTGAGTTGGTGACAGAACTTGCCTTTGGTGAGTTGGATAGTATGCCTAAATCATTCTGGTCGATTGTCTCGATGTTTGGCACTGTGCAGAACTCCCCCTGGTCGCTTGAGATGTTGTTGGCTAAAACTGAAAGCTCATGTACTACCTATATTGGAAATGTTGAATATGCACCCATGGAAAATGAAAATGATAAAACTATGTTTCTTAACATATGTAAAGAGGGCAAGAGCAATGAAATGATAAAATACTCCTTGAAGAGTATAAGAAAAGGTCCAAAAAAGCAATGGTTAAAAATATGCTATATCCAAATATTGCTGACCTTATAAATATAAATATGTCCTGGATGAAAGCTGCGATTAGCTGTGCTTTTAAGCACTGGTGAAGTCCCAAAGGGTCATATAGGCCAAAAAGGCCATGGAATAAAATTGATGGTCCTAATGAAACTGGATCATGCTTGATGTAGTCATGATGCCTAAGTTGAATAAGCACTCTCTAAACAATTCAACCATTTGTGAGGCACTGCCATTCCCTGTGTTGTTGTTTGTCCGGCATTGGTTATAGTGAGTATTCCCTTTCCATATCCAAAGTGTCATGATGTTAAGTAGGAAGTCATCCTTTGCCTTAGCCTTGTCAATTTCATCCTTCGCCCTTCACTAGCAAATTAACTACAACTATGAAATGAGTATAGTCCTGAAAGTCTAGTCTGAGTAATAATAAATAAAGCCTTATATATGTATTGGTTGATGTACCGCCGGTGAAATGACTGCTACTTGTTGTGATTGTTGCTTGAATGAGTTGTAGAGCATGTCTTAGCCTTTTAACACTTGCAACAGGTGGATGATGGTCTGAGTTATTATTGGTGTCTGATCATTTACAGATGGTTATATTGTTTATTGGATATGATTGATGATCAGATGATCAGATAGAGACCTGTGACGGTGTTGAGGCCTGGAAAATCGCAGGTAACAACAGTTAAGGATTCTCCCTAATAAACGTTCCCAACTAGCCCGTCACTGTTTAGTATGGGGAATCCGTCCAGTTTACGGTCCAGCTACCGTAGGTCAAGTAACAAAAATAAAGGGTTTTACCGGTTATGGCCCAGTCCACCGTGTATGTTTTTATTTTTTTGCATTTAAGTATGAGATGCAATTGCCTATCTAAAAATGCAGATTGATAGGGAATACGAGAAGCGGTCACAATGTAATGCGCAGGTTCTTACCTCTCGTCTTAACTCTCTCGCATCTAAATCACACACAGCAAGAAAAACTAAAACTAACTATCTAACCTATCCCTAGGGAGCAAGATTATTATTCATCAATGAGTAAGGTATTTTGTGCATGAATTAAGAAAAATCACAAATAGTTGTTACTTATTTCAAAACACGTGAACATTTATAGATATATGAACAACCAGATAGCTAATTGTTTATGAACAGCATTCATTACTCACAGTGGAAGAATAAACTAGAGCGCATTCATAACAAGAACATAGGTTCAAAGAGTTAAAACGATCTCACAATTAATGGATAACAGCTGAAAACGAAATAGTTCACATTCAACAAATCCATAGCACAGCATTTGAAACCTTCCACAAAGCTTTCTCCAAGAGGAAACTTGTAATTTCTTTATGCAAAAGGAAATAGTTCTTCTTACATCATACTCTCACAAATCTATCTGGGAAAAATTCCCTCTCTACATCTAACTCTCCTATACTTACACAAAAAAGGTAAAACTTTTGGGCTGCCCCTCGGTAACCTTTAGGCTCCCCCAAACCGTTTAGTCCCATGATTTTGTCTTTTAGTGAGTGCTCATGATTTATACAATACGTTACATTTCAGATTAAGATTTTAAGAGCACTTTATCAAAAGGGACCAGCTTGGTAACTGATTAACTTTTCCCAAGCCTAGGCCTCTGCTGCTATCGATTTGTTTGAGTTCTCAGACCCTTATCTTCTTCTCCTCTTTCTTCATCTCTGCTTCTTCATTTTCTTTCTCTTCCTTCCTTGCTGCCTCCTTTCTTCTGCTTTGTCTTCTAAACATATCTTCTCTACAGCAACAATTACACTGCCATGAATAACCAGTTCTTAGATCACTTAGCGTTTGAAAAAGTAATACAAACTGTATTAAAACATACATCTTGTAAAGTGAACTATCAAAAATATTAATGCATGAAGAGAAAAAATGATAATGCAATGAGAATCCTGCCCTTTCGTATCTTGAACTCCGCTAAATCCACTGTCCAAACTAAAATCGCAAGCCCGAAAAACAAACTCTTTACTCAATCCAGGCCGCCTCTAGACGAATTCGACATCCTCCGATGAAAGCATGAGAGCGGACAAAAGTAACCGCCATCGAAAAATAGGGTAAAAGCACACGAGAAAGGCAGGAAAACCCTCACCGGCGGGAAAAACACTAAGCAGTCGGATGGTTAGTGCACTAAGGAGCCGCAACAGCAAAAGACATATGGACTACGGCTTCCGCGATAAAAGGACATCATCGACGATCGGAAGAACGAGGAACTAGCTAGAAACGCATCGACAGATAAATCAACTAAAAATCGAAAAGATAGAGTGAACGATCGCCGCAACGGCGGATGCCAAACTGACTACGGACCTCGCAAATCACGAAACCGTCGACGATCGAATCAACTAAAGATCATGCATCGGCAAAGCAAAGGGCTAGTCCTCTGATCAAATGTCAAAAACAATTCCGAATAGCGAAAAGAAAACAAATCATTTTAAAAACAAAAACTCGCGAAATCGGCAAAGATAAGAACTAACCTGTCAGAACGTTTGCCATCTGTTCTCCGAAACGGCGACGACTTAGAAGCCTAATGCTTCGACAGTGATAAGCAAAACGACGCCGAAAACCAAAAAACGAAGGAGATAAACCATCGGCGAAAAACATGATTCCCGTCGAGACGTTTATTAATTAGCTCCTGCAACAGCGGCTGCGTAGAGAACTACGGCCCTGATTCACTGTTCAACTGACCTCCAAAAAACCAAATCAAAAAAAGTTAAGTTCCAAAAAACTTTCGGCTGGGCAGCGATAGAAATAGTTTGTTTCGCCTCCGAAACAGCGACGGCAAAGAGAACTAAAGTTTCGATTCAAACATAAATAGACTTCCGATAGCAATGAAGAAAATCATTCAGATCAAAGGACATAATTTTCAAATCAACTTTAAACTCCAAAGTCCAAAGCATTGGTAGACAAAAGCAGTTTTCCAAAAAGCATGAAAACAGCTGACCTCACTTTAAGTGTAAACAATCCAAATTTGTAGCAAAGGGAAAACAAAAATAGAGTTTAGCAATCCAAACAATCCCAGGCAAAATGAAATTAAAAGGAGGGTCCAAAATTTAAAAAATTTGGGAAAATAGTTGCAGCTGCAACAGAGGGGTATGAGTATACTCCTTACATGGATTTGGACTCTCTGAGTCTAATGAGACAGTTTATTTTCAGTTTTGGGCACTTGCAAATATGATCAGACTCATTCTGCCTTTCTGATGCAGTTTTTCTTCACAGGTTGATATGTCTGAGCAGGGAGATGTTTCAGTTGGATCTCCTAGGGCATTGTATGGGCATAGGGGGTGCAGGCACTTGTTTGTACCATAGTACCCCCATCCCAGACAGCCTAGTGGGCTCAGTTTGACAACACAGGCACCCTAGGAGGCTGTTTTGGCAGGTTCACGTTTCCCGAGGCAGATTAAAAAATGATTAAATGGCGATTGAAGAAATCGATTTGGGCTGTTGAGGCAAGGAAATGACATGGGATGAGTCATAATGATGAGAGTGATGTCCTCCACACCTTCTCCAGCAATTGCAGCACCTGATTGGGCCCACACCTATTTTGGGGCATTTTTTATATTATTTTATGGAGCTTTTGGGAGGCTCATGATTTCCTCAAGGAGGCACAAAGTCAAAAATTTAAAACATTATATTACTTTATTGTGCCATGGGGACACCCAGAGGGAGTTAGTCAACACTCCTTGGACCCACCATGTGCTTCATTTATTTCTTGTTGAGTGGGGTACCCTCTTTATGGGTGATTTAGTCCACTTTGGTACTTTATGGTTATATTGATCCATGTATTGTATGTTGAGCTCATCTCAACCATTGATTAGAACATTTTATCTTTTAGTCTTAGCCACTCGTTTTGAAAGTGGTTAGGATTCAGTTATGATTGTGGTTCTCTCATTTCTATTTAAAGGAGAGAGCTTCTCATTTGTAAGGGGTCTTTGACTCTTGGATCTGAATAATAGAAAGATTTTCCTGTGGATATTTTCTGGATCTACTTTGCATATGATGTTCTCAAATGGTGATTGGATAGTCTTCTGTTTCCTAGCATTATGGAAATTCATGTGAGATCTATATTTTTTTGCTATCATTGTCTTGTCTACAGAATGGTGTTTTGGCTGGAGCATTTTTGCAGGGGGACCTCAACTCGTTCGGTTATCTTCGTCTTGGATCAAGGGGTTTTCATTAGTTTCATTGTGATCTATGATTACTTCGATTTACTTTCCTGTAGCATTTGGTTTCTTTATCTTGTCTTAGCAAATCTGATATTGTTGACATTTGCTCATGCAAGGTAGGGGACGCATTGGTGGCTTGGGGCTTACATCTGTAATAGAAATCACTTGGATCTTCCATAATTGATCGGGATAGCAAGGATCATCACTGTTAAGACTTCTACAAACATTTCCAAGTACGATCTAAGAGGCAATTCACTTCTCTTTAACAGATCTGAATCCATTGTACCTGTTTTCCTTCCATTTTTCTGAAAATCCTTAAAATACTAAAAAGCCAATAAAAAATACTAAATCCGGGACTTTTCCGGAATTGACTTTTTATGAAATCTGACAGGTTAGGCTGATAGATCAGGGCTTGAGCTCTCCAGAACACCCCCAACGATGAGCTAGTTACTTCCAGGTTTCCCTAGATCTGAAAAATTGGTTTTCAACCCCCTAGCCCCCCTCATCAGATTTTGACATTTCTAGATCTGATTTTTCTTGCAATTTTCTGATTTGGGTTTGTAGATCGGACCATCCTGGTCTCGTTTCCCCTCCAACGTTGAGCTGATAGTCTCTTTGTGGCTACAGATCTGTAGATCAACTTCTCCAAGCCCTAGCGCTAGCCCTCCTCCTGTTGGATCTCTTGTAACCTGAGTCTTCCGGGCCAAATCCTTTTCTGGGTCCATAGATCGGGGTATATCCCAGGTGGGTTCACTGAAACGTTGTGTTGATGCTAACTCAATTTCCCAATGCATTAAAGGCACTAATCTCTGCCTCTAGCACTAGCCCTAACTTGAGCTTATTCCCATTCTCTTTGTCAACATTTATTGATAACTCAAGTCACCTACCTTTCATTGAGTTTGTCTCTTTGGTACTAGACAGTCCCAACTCTGTCTTTGCTCACCCTGTCACAGTTACGTTTCCCAAGACAGCGGTCATCTCCATTAGTTGCTAGTACCTAAACCCTAGAGCTAGGGTTTCCATTCACCTTGCACCTTACGTACCTTGAAGCCCCATTTGATCTGTTCTGGTGTCTAGGTCTAATCTCTCCTATCGGGAGGAGATCCGGGTCTCCCCCGTTGTTGTCTTGGACTAGGATAACATAAAGTGAAGGCTGCCTTGATTGGCGTGACAACCATCCATTTGGGACTCTAGGCAATCTAGGTTCCACCCCTTAGTTGCTTGCCCCTCTCCCATCCATCCTGGATCCACCTCACACAGGCAACTACAAGGTTGGTGATAACAAGCCCCTAGTAGTCTCTTGGGGTTCTTGGTCTAGGACCGAGTAGGTTGATGCCATGGCAAAGCGCCTAGCATGTGACTAGCCCCTATATGCCTCTAGGGTATTTTGGTTTGGGACGAGGGACACAATGTCCAAGTAGTGCCTACAGGTAGAGGCAGAGATATATTTTGGTCTTGAACCAAGGACACGATGTCCAAGTAGGTCCTGCAGGTAGTTGATCAACTTTCCGTGTGAGACTGAAACTCAACTTAGTACTGAGAACCATTCTACGAGAGAATGGAGGACCCAATCAGGGTCCAGGGATTGATCAATCTGATTCAGTGCAAGACTGAAACTCAGCCTAAGGATGAAAACCATTCATTAAGAATGGAAGATAATGATGTCCCCTCTCCTAATCGGTTATTACTAGGTTGCTTCTCAAGGGACTGGCCACCCCTTGACGATGTCCCTAGTACCTAACCCTTAGGAGCAGTGTTAAGGACAAAAGGATTGTACCATCTGTTTGGATCTTCCCCTTATACAATGATGACAAAATATATTAAACTATGTACCTTGAGAGAGAGAAAAGTCTTTGGTCTTGTTGGTCCTAATTGAATGCTTGTCCACCTTTACGGTTCACTTTGATCTTGTGGTTGTGACTCATGGTACTATTCTTACTTGGTCCTAGCACTCTCACTTGTGTGCACCTTTAACTATGATGACTCCTACTTTATGGAGTGTATTTACCTAATGGTTTATTAAAGACCATTGGACCATATATTGTTATGGTTACCTTATGTTTTGTTAAAGGACCCTTGACTCATTTATGGTTTTGGACTATTTACTTTATGTTGGACCTTTGGACTCACTTTATGAATTTATTATAAATTCTTTAAATAATTATTTTTAGTCTTATTAAGAAAATCTTTATGATTTTATTAATAAAGACTTTTGGACCATTTAATCTTATCTCATGTTTAAGACCCTTTTATTTTATAATTACATTTTGGTATTACTTTATATTATTTTATTGATCCAATTTTTTATTATCTACTTGGACCACTTTCCCGTATCTAAGCCTAACTAGTTTGGTTCTCCTAACCTTATAAAAGGACTTTAGCGAAGGTTTGTTTTTTTATGGATCTAATCCTCGCGTTTCCCTACTCTCCGTGATTTGAAGAGTCGTATCTTTGATTTATGGTGAGCTCTGTGATTTTTGTGACCTCTGCAAGTTTTGGCTCATCGGTTTATCTCTGGTTCCTTTCACCACGATCTCCGTCAGCTGAATCCATCGAACCTCCACTATTTTTCTTTCACATGCTTAACAGCTGCGATTTCCCTCACATGTTTTCTCACTATGTTCTCTGTCTGTTATCTCACTGCAATCTCTGCTATCGCCGGTTTCTCCAGCACGAGTTATCTCCTCTACGATCTGGTTTTCTCCTCTTGCCTGTGGGTTTGTCTCTCAGGTTTTTTTCTCAGTGCAATTTCACTCCACGATTTTATCTTTGCGTCTTGTTCATTCACGGGCTGAGTTTTACCTCCGCGATTTGTTCATTCATGATTTGTGATTTGTTCTTTATTCACGGGCTGAGCTTGATCTCTGCATTTTCTTTATTTATGTCTCATCTTGCAGCGTTAGTCTCTGCAACTTTCTCAGCCACTTACCTCATGATTTTCTCAGCATGAGTCTCTGCGTTTTTTTTCTCAGTCGCTTACCTCACAATTTTCTCAGCATGGGTTCTGATGGGTTTTTCCTGTGTGCTGGGTTCTTTCCCCTGAGTGACTGTGAGGTTACTCTTCAAGCGTGGACTATGAGTTTATCAATATGACTGTCAAAGGGTATCAGTATGACTGAGTGTCTCTTGTGCTAAGTGATTGTGTGTCCTTAGCATGACTGTTTTGGGCATGACTGAATTACTCAAGCCCGTTCTTTTGATTGAAACCTCTCTTACTATTGACTAAGAGTCTGAGGTCTATTTCTGTCTGCTTTCCTCTCTCTCAAGGTACATATATGGTTTACCCAGTTTGACTTGTCCCTTTGGTGACAAGATCAAACTCAGAAATATCTAAGTATAAAGTGGATCCAACAATGGTATGATTTGTTAATACTATATCTATTTTTCTGTACATGATATTCGAAATGAAAGATGTCAATGATCAACTTCAACGCAGTGACCAGCAAAGCGTTGAGTTGAAAGAGATGAAGATTATGTTCTTGCTTTATTACAGTTTAAATTTTATTAGCAGAACTATTTTGAATCTGAATTTACATGTTCATGCACTTATGTTTATTACTTGTATTAAAACTTCATTAACCCTTAAATTTCAACATAAAGTTGGGTTTTAATATATACCATTGGAGAACTTCTTAACTTGGATTCATGCAGGTTTATCTTGGTTCAGTATCTCACCTACAGTTTGGATACCTTGACCTGGTCAACCTAGTTGACCAAGTCAAACACGATTCCCAAGTTAGTGACTCAAAAAACAACAGTGCTTACATTTACTCCAAACATGCCCAGGGGCCAGGACCAATACTACGGTTTTAGTTTTGAAGAGTTTGGCCTCATATTGCACATTCAATGATTATTATCACTTTATTATTGCCCAGATTATATTATTATTGCAGTGATTTTGGTTCTCCTAGAGCATTGCAGTGTTCCAGGGGGTATGAGTGTTCACTTATACCATTCTTCTATGTCTCCAAATACTCCTATGCAGTCAGATTGTTGCAGTTATCAGCCTGAATTATGTTATAGTGATTTTTATGATTTTCAGAGGTTGCACCATCAAAAAATGAACTAGGAAGTCACTGGAAAAATCGATTTGGCTAGGGAATTCAAGGAAATGGCAGGAAATTCACTCAGTTGATGTATTGTGGCTCCCCAGACTATTTTTCATCAGTTTCAGTCAACATTCGATCCAACTTTGTTTTATTTGGCTTAGCCAGAGGGGATGTCCCCTAAGGGGCGCCCCTCAACTTGGCCACATGATGTATTTCAGTGCTATATCTTATGATGTGAGGTTGTAATGGGGCCTGGGGTGAATTAAGTCCCTAGTGACCCCCTTTTGATGTATTATCATGATCATATCTTATGTTATGTTATATTTTGACTTAGACAAGGTGTTAATGGGCAAAAGTGTGCCCCCCCTTGATCTAGTTAATGTGATCCATGTATTGATCCGTGTAAAGTTGATCTCCATCGTTGATGATGTTATAATCGCAACCGTTGGATGCCAAAGTGAGTTAAGGTTTGCGTCTCTCAAAAGCTTTATAGAGACGAGACCCCCCCATTGTAAAGCATGAGCTCTGGGATTGGAACTTTTAATAAAGAGATTTTTCTGGGATTCAACACTTGTCTCTTGATAGATAGATGAATGTGATGATGATTGGTATTGATGTTCTTCTGCACTGAGATAAATTCGACATATCTTTTGTATCTTTTCTTGTACTCGTTCATTTGCAAATTGAAGGAGGCAAACTTGAGGAAGGCGCATCAGTGGGGAGACTCACTTTGTTGTCGGCTCTCAGTGTTGGTTATCAGGGAGTGGTTACTTCTTAATGATGTCTCATCCTTGCACTTTCTTTATCTTGCAAATCCCGTTTATTTGTCTTGCTAATTGTTTTCCTTGGCATGGCAGGTAGAAGGGGGCACTAGGGTCATTAAGAAGAGCTTCATTTCATCAGAATCTTGCCCGAAACTCTTACTTGATCGGAAAGAGGACATTCTTCATCATCCAGAAGCTTATCTACAAGGTTTAGGTACGTCTCTCAGGTTAGTTCTTAGTATTTCAAATTTTCATGCATTGCACATCACCAATTTTACTGAAAAAACCATTAGTAGAAAGTAGGAAAAATCACCAGATCAATTTAATGTATGGGTATACTAAGTAAGTGATATGAAGGTTGCTTCTCAAAATCACAACAACTCGAATTAGTGTTAAGGTATGGGTACACTAAGTAAGTGATATGAAGGCTGCTTCTCAGAATCACAACAACTCGAATTCACTTGTGAGAGTCAATGCAACTCAATAGTTCCAAGCTGAACTGCAAGCCCAACTCCATGACATCAAATTTGCAGTTACAGAAAATGGGAATCAATGTTTTAAAACTTGGACTCGAACTCAGACTTGACCCTGACTTGGACTGGTTTGACTTTAATGACTCGATTTTTAAAAGATACATAGAATACTCAAATTTTAGTGAAAACAAATTATTTTAAAGATTCCAAACCATTAGAGACAAAATATGTAAAGTCTACTCGTGTATATACCATGTAAGGGTGAATATATCAAAATGGCACCAAGTGCAATTCATATCTGAATCAAATTACATAATCAACGAGGCTCTAAATGGCCTATAGAGTCCAAAAAACAACATGCTATCCCTACAAGGTTACAAGATCAATATGATCAATCATCAAAATCATTGCCTATATTGGGATCCTATTCATTAATAGCACTTTGTGTCCCCCTCCTTTAGGCTCTATCCCTTGCCTCTACCTCGAATCTCAAAGTTGATCCTCCAAGGACTTTAGTCAACACCATATAATTTTGATGGAACTTCCTAATCCAAGCATTAAAATAAGGTCGTATTAGAAGAAGTTTCCCATGCTTAATAAGTGATTTTGCTCGACTGAAGGGTACATTTTTAATAAGGTCATGATAGAGTTCAACAATCAACACCACCAACATCAAGGTACATAGAGAGGTTGAAGAACTTGATTAAATGTGTTAGAAATAGGACCGCAGAGCAATAACAAATATACAATTAAATCATTAAACAAGATGCAAAAACACATTTAACACATTACAGAGAGACATATATAACGTGGTTCATCCAAAAGATGAGCTACGTCCACACAGAAATCGCCAGTCATTTTATTACCGTCCAAAAAAATGAAGGGATACAACCTGCAGCAACGTCGCTGCACTTCCTCTTCATGCTCTTACAGTCTCTCTCACACAATCACAGAGATTGTTTATAATGCTATAATACAATATACAGTATACTCAGTCGTATTACAATGCTTTTCTTTTATAAGCGAAATACCATGGGAAAATACTATGGTTAACCCAATACCATGACTGTACAGTACACCAGGGGTACAAACACGACTGAATAACATCTCTGAATCTGTAAGATCAGGCTCCACAACCAACAATCTCCCACTTGAAGACTGATCACAACAACTCCACTGCTGTTGCACTTGCTTGACTATGCTCTGGACCTTAGACTTGGCTAATTTCTTATTTTCACCTTAATGATTGAAGGCCAACAGAAACCGAGCAGGAACTCAGTTTCTCTCTGGTTATTCCCTTTGTCAACATGTCTGCAGGATTCTGGCTAGTATGTATCTTTTCTAGTTTTAACAGTTCTTCATCTAGAACAGATCTTATGAAGTGGTACTTGAGTTGTATATGTTTAGTTTTCGAATGAAAGGTTGAGTTCTTTGCAAGATGAATGGCACTCTGGCTGTCACTGTACAACCTGCTATTCTCCTGCTTCTTACCCAATTCATCCATGAACCTTTGCAACCAAATCATCTCCTTACTAGCCTCTGTAGCAACAACATACTCTACTTTCGTTGTTGAAAGTGCAACAACCTGTTGCAGCTTTGAAATCCAACTTACTATTGTTCCACACATAGTAAACACATACCCGGTGGTGCTCCTCCTGCTGTATTTATCACCAGACATATCTGCATCAACATATCCCTGTAGAATAGTGTATGAACCTCCAAAACATAATGCATGAGAAGTTGTACCTCTCAAATACCTGAGAATCCACTGTACTACTTTCCAATGATCTTTACCTGGATTATTCATATACCTACTCACAACTCCCACTGCATGTGCAATATCCAGTCTTGTGCACACCATGGCATACATCAAGCTTCCAACCAATGATGAATAGGGAATCCTGGACATGTAATCTATCTCTTCATGAGTCTCTGGACACATCTCCTTACTTAGTTTGAAATGGCTAGCTCAAGGTGTACTAACTGGTTTTGCGTGCTGCATTCTAAACCACCGCAACACCTTTTCTATGTACTCACCTTGAGACAACGTCAATTTGCGATTTTTCATGTCTCTTGTTATTCTCATACCAAGGATTTGCTTTGCAACACCCAAATCCTTCATCGCAAATGATTTAGCTAGTTTTCTTTTGAGCACATTTATATACTGCATGTTAGACCCTGCAACAAGCATGTCATCCACATACAATAACAAGATAATATATCTTTCGTTATCTAGCCTCTTGAAATAAACACAGTGGTCAGAATGACATCTATCATAACCTTGTTCTGTCATAAACTTATCAAATTTTAAATACCACTACCTTGGAGCTTGCTTCAGGCCATACAAGCTCTTTTTCAACCTGCAAACCAAATTCTCCTTCCCTTTGACCTCATACCCCTGTGGCTGCTGCATATAAATCTCTTCCTCCAAATCCCCATGGAGAAAGGTTGTTTTTACAACTAGTTGTTCAAGATGCAAATCTTCTACTGCCACTAGACTTAAAATAGTTCTAATTGAAGTCATTTTAACAACAAGAGAAAATATTTCATCAAAGTCTATGCCTTTCTTTTGTGCAAACCCCTTTACAACAAGTCTAGCCTTATATCGCTTCTTGCCTCCATCTTCTTCCTTCAACCTATAAACCCATTTATTCTGCAATGCCCTTTTTCCTGCAGGCAACTTAACCAAATCCCAAGTCTGGTTTCTTACCAATGAGTCCATCTCCTCATCCATGCCTTGCTCCCACTTCTTTCTAGTTTCTACCTGCATTGCTTCTTCATATGATTCTGGTTCACCAAAATCAGTCATCAATAAATAATACAGTGAAGGAGAGAATCGTTCAGGGGGTCTACTTAACAGGGATGATTTTAAGGAACCATAATTATTTAAAAGTGTATAAATGTTGGCGAATATTACCAATTCTTAAAACGCCAACTATAAAATGATTGGAGATATTTTTCAAAAAATATTTTAATTTCCAAGGATTTTATATCATCATTTATATAATAATTTGGCGATTTTTTGGGTGAAAAAATTTTACCCCATCAAAATTGGGCGAAACAAGGCTTCAAAAAATGAAAAATGGCGAATCTTTTTGGGGATAAAAACATGGAAAAATAGCCCACTGGGCTAAAATTCGCCCATAAAATTATCCCTGCTACTTAACCTAGTCAAAATTCTTACATTTGCAGGAGTTTCAGGTACCTGCTGCTGTTCTTAATTTTCTGGTGCCTTTGGAGCTTCATTTTCTTTGATTTCATCAAGCACTATGTACTGTGTGGTTTCCTTTTCCACTTTCTTTCCCTGCAACTGATCTTTGTACATAACATTTTCATTGAATACTACATCTCTACTCCTAATGATTTTGCGATTTTGAAAGTCCCATAAGCGATAACCAAAATCAACCCCGTATCCAATAAAGGTATATTTCTTGGATTTAGCTTCAAGCTTTGTTCCATCATCTTTATCAATATGGACAAATGCTTCACAACCAAAAGTTTTTAGAAATGAGTATTTTACATGTTTACCTGTCCATGCCTACTCTTGAATCCCACCATCCAAAGTGCTTGAAGGCCCTCTGTTTATTAAATAAACAACAGTGTTTACAGCATCATCCCAAAACTGTAAGGGCAACCCTGCATGCAATCTCATACACTTTGCACGCTCCATGATCGTTTTGTTCATCCTTTCTGACACACCATTTTCTTGTGGTGTTCCAAGGACTATCTTCTCTCCGCGAATCCCATTGTGTGAATAGTAATTGTCAAACTCCTTGCTACAGTATTCACCTCCATTATCAGATTTGAGACATTTCAACTTTTTTTGTCTCATTCGCAGCCAAAGCTTTCCACTTCTTAAAAGTATCAAACACATCAGATTTCTGTCTAATGCAATAAACCCAAGTTTTTCTAGTTGCATCATCAATAAAAGTAACATAATAACGAGAGCCACCAAGAGATTTTACCTAAGCTGGTCCCCATACATCTGTATGGACAAGCTCTAACTTTTCACTCTTCTTTTGTTTCTCAGCCCTGAGAAATCTAACTCTCTTATGTTTTCCATAAACACAGTTCTCACAGAATTCCAAACTTATCTGCTTCAGATCTGGAAGCAGTTTCCTTGAGTGGAGAATCTGCATCCCCTTCTCACTCATGTGGCCAAGCCTATGATGCCACAACGCCACACCTGTTTCTGTGGAAGCTACAGAGATAGAATAATCATTATTATGAGGACATAAATATAACGTACCTAACCTATCTCCTTTTGCTATTACCAGTGATTCTTTAGTGATCTTCCACCACATTTCTCCAAACGTAGACAAACAACCGCTATCTCCCAACTGCCCTGTTGAGATCAGATTTCTTTTCATAGCAGGAATGTGCCTTACATCTTTTAGCAACAATTCACTTCCACTATTTAACTTAATCCGTACATTACCCTTTCCAACAATTTTACATGGTTCACCATCCCCCAATAAAATGTCCAAAATCACCTTGAACATAATCATGAAAGAATTTCCTATGGGGTGTAGCATGACATGAAGCCCCTAAATCTACTACCCAATAATCACTAGTATTATCTAGTGCAAGAATCAAAGCGTCTTGTAACACATCACCTACTACATTCGCTTCTTGAGTAGTCTCTTGCTGCCTCTCACCTTTCTTCTTTGGAGCTCTGCCGTCTTTCTTTAGATGTCCTTTCTTACCACAGTTCCAGCACTCTATTTTTCCGAATCTGGACTTGGATCTGCCCTTTTTAGACTAGCTGCGATTTCCTGGGCTCCTTCCTCTCTCATTTTGTCTCTCTCTGCTCTCCATGGTCAACGCATTACCTGATGTCTCACCTGTGCTTTTTCTTCGTATCTCCTCGCTAAGAATAACTCCAACAACATCATCAAACTTAAGAGTGTTTGAACTACGGACAGAGTTACGTAATTATAATAAGACTGTTGATCTTTGGTTTTGGTTCTTTTTTGATATTATAGATTATGAGAAGTTAACTAAGAATCCGCATAATAGTATTAAGGAGCTTCACTAGAGCTACGAAAGAATAAGGTCCGGAGGTCTTGCGCTTCTGAGGGCAAGGAGACTTACAGCCATGACGAAGCTATTCCATCTTTCTGGCAATGAGCAAAAGATTAGAAGAGCCCTAACCTCATCATCAAAGTTCACTTTTACAGAACTTAACTCACTGGTAAGTTTATTAAACTCATTTAAATGGTCAGCAACAAATCCACCTTCCGACATCTTCATATTACATAAACGCTTCATTAAAAATACCTTGTTGGAAGCCGAGGGTTTTTCGTATAGCTTACCCAATGCGTTCATCACACTCTCTGTTGTTTTTTCTTTCGAAATATTGAAAGCCACCGACGAAGCCAGGCATAGCCGTATTGTTCCCAGTGCCTTTCTATCAAGAACCTCCCATTCTTCATCCTTCATAGTCGCCGGTTGTTTTTCTTTTTCGCCCAACGGTAGGGTACAGATCCTTCTGGTATAGATAGTCCTCCATTTGCATCTTCCAAGGTTGGGGAACGAGTGTACATTACACCTGAAGTACAAACACGACTGAATAACATCTCTAAATCTGGAAGATCAGGCTCCACAACCAACAAAATGCCAATCCCTTACCTTCATACATGATAGAATCCAGTGGAAGCATTGCAATCTTGAAATCCTGAAAACTGTTAAATTCTGAATGGGATCTAAAATTCTACTTTTTGCATATGAAGTCCGATGAGTTTGGAACCACTCTCAAACATCCTGAAACAATTAATGGTAATGTTAAAAATTTAAGTAAAAGTGAATCACTTTTACTTTAACAATTGAACATTACTGACTTCAATGTCACTTGTACTAAATCAATCAGGTTTGTACAAAACTGGCCCCCTCCATGTGTGCACCCTGGATGCTTTCAAGTCAACCTGGCCAAGTTAAGTTGGACTCAGCCGGTTTGGTACTAAACCAGCCAAGTCAGGGTTTGATTCAGCCGGTTTAGTACCAAAAGGTCAGCCGAGCTGGTTTGGTGACCGGTTTGGAACCTCTGCTGGTCAACTCAGTCAAGTTGGCCAAGTTTGAGTCTGAGTCGCCGGTTTTTAAAACACTGGTGGGAATCAACTGCTCTCGTGACATGGATCACTTTGTCATCGATCTGAGTGAGATGCGGCTCCAAAACCAGAGGAATCACTGCCCTCCAATGTAACTCTGCTCTATCTGTACTGGTGATCAGATCTCTTTTTGCAGATAGAGTAGGGATAGCATCGTGTTACAAATCTTCTTTTCTCTGCTGCCAATTTGGGAAAAAAAATTAGACAATAGCCTGAACCATCGTGGTTTCCATATGGATACGTCACAGTAGCATGTTGGATGCAACAGCTGGATTTTTGTCTTTTGAAATCTAAACAAGATAGAGATTCAGACTGGTTTTGAATACTTGTTAGTTATGGATAGCTGGAATGGCCATGATCAGCAGGTTTTGGTTTGACAAAGGAGTGCGATCCATGAGCTGAAATAAAATATTTGAGGCCCCCTTCTTAGAGAAAAACAGCTGTAATTTTACCTGTATATTAACAGAAGCATATTTTATTTACCAAAAAAATGCTTGAAGTTGCATATGCATAAGGAAAGGCAATGAAAACAGCAAACCTTGCATTAAGTTGCTATCAAAAACTGGATATACACAGTCATGTAATATAGCTACTTTTTGTTTTTGAATACTTGTTGGTTATGGATAGATGGAATGGCCATGATCAGCAGGTTTTGGTTTGACAAAGGAGTAGGATCCATGAGCTGAATTAAAATATTTGAGATCCCCTTCCTCACAGAAAAACAGCAAACCATGCATTAAGTTGCTATCAAAAACTGGATATGCACTGTCATGTAATATAGCTACTTTTGTTTAATGACACCATCACTAAGAAGTTTGGCAATGTTGTCTCAAGCCATCTAGATCAGAATAAGAAATGAAAATGGCTGTAATTTCCTCAAATGATAAAAATAACAGTCTACGGGACTGAAATCCAACTAAGCATGTAAGTTACATTCAATTAGACGGTGCTAGATGCATCTCCCAAAGAAAACATACCTTAGCATGGGCATTTTGATTGTCATACAAGAAATTACAATCCTTTATTCCTTACCTGGCAATAACAATTCCATCTAAGGCTATCCTCATTCGCTCATCAATGCAAAGCTCTTCTGCATTGCCAAACGCTTTATTTCCATCACTGTACATCAACTATGGTTTACAAAACAAAAACTCAGATCCATGTTTCTGGAATTGAAACCATTAAAAGAAAAACAAACAAATAAAAAACTTCTGAAATGTCATAAAAATGAGCAAACTACTTGTAAAGAGAAAAAACTAACCTGCAAATTCTCCTTGCCAAGAGGAGAAAAACCATTGGATAGGACTCTTCGGTTTCTAAGAGGAGAAACACCAAGCATCTCTCCATTTTTTATAACCTAAACAAAATTTAGATAAATATCTTAATAAATTATAAAATATCTACAGAGCATGAGGCAGAGAATTCACCGTAACAAAGCATGCTTATATTATAAAAGGTGAGAAGAGGCTTGGGAAAAGACTAGAATGTTAAAATACAAGTCGTCTACTCCAAGCTACCATGATGAGAGTACTTTATGAACTTTGTATTCCTATTGATAGTACTTTTGATATTACAAGAAATATGTAAAATGAATTTGAAAAATCAACTTACAGTAGTGTGTCGTATACCAGTAGATTTTGCAAGTAACTCATGCTCTTTCAGAAAAGCAAATTCTCCATGAACAGGTAAGAAATGCTGAGGCTTTACCAGCCTGAGGACTTCCTCCTACAGAAACAAACAGGACTAGCTTCAAAATCTTAACTGAAACAAACCATAGCAAAATAATATAACCTTTCCAGTTATAGCTTTAAAATGTTTTCTTGTTCAGCAAAATTACGCTAGGAATATCTTTTCTAGTTCAGTACTCAGGCAAGCCCTTGTCCGTGAACCATAATTCAGGAAATCAAGGAGGTTCGTTTATTTGCAGATATGAAACATAAAACAAAAGCAAAAAGTAAATGTTTCTAATTACTACCTACAAATCTCTTTTCCAATGCCACCTACTCAGGCAAACTCTTTCCATGACACCATACTTCGGGAATGAGTAGGCGTTAGTATTCATTTTCAAATAAGTGAAAGAAAGAAAGAAAAGCTTTGATTGATCTAACTTTATTAACTAAACTAAGAGACTTATAGGTAAAATGCAAATGAAATACACACAAGGGCGATACAGGCTTCCCCCAAATGGGGGAAGAAGGGTGTGGGTGCCTTAAATCCAACTTGCTTTTTATTAATCTTTATTACAATGCTTTTAGAGGGGAATTCCTTTGATCCTTAAAAATGAATCAAAAGGCTTACAATGTTTGAGGAAAAATTTAGAACAAAAAGAAGAAAGAGGCTTTGGTGGTTTGGATGGTTCTCTTTACAAATATGTAATATCCCAAATCCCGATATTTTATATTTCTAAGCAAATATGCTGATACAACTGGGCATGCAAACTGCCATGCAATAATCCCTATTTTATAGGAAAAATTAGGGTTAGGGTTTGTGAGATAGAATGAACACTTACCACTGATAAGCCGGCTAGACTGCTTCGGAGAAAGTATGCAAGCACCGAGAACTGGATCGGAGATGGGCAGATCTCTTCTGCTTCCGGTGAACCCCCAGCAGCAAGAACCCCAGTCAGAAAAGGGTGACGCTTACAGTAAAGGAGGTGTCCGATGAAGCTGCCAATTTGCAGGACGGATAGCCTTCCCGTGCCGGAGAGAATGCCTAGTACATGCGGGATTTCTAAGACCTCTAGGCAGGATAGCGACTTGCTCTGGTGAGACAGCTGCTCACGCCCCTGGGATCCCAAAACTGCTAATAACTGCTCCGGATGAGCACGGACGGATCTGATAATCACCGAGTATCGGAGTATGATGCTGATGATGAGAATGGTGCCTGAGTTTCGGAGTAAAGCTGAGAACTGAAGGCCAAGCAACTGATTAGGGCTTCTAGCTGAAACCCCCCCCCCCCTTACGGCTGCACACGTGTCCCTGCAACGACCTATACCATATACTAGATAACTTATGAATGAATGAAGAACAAGTGGTGAACCTGTATGGCTTACCCTGAATAAGACTAGGACAGATGTTTCACTACCGAAATCCCGTTAGCTGAAGACTCCGTCTCCAACCCCAACTGTTGTGCGGCACGCTGTGCTGCTATCCAAGAGCTCCCAAAATAATAATAATCCCAAGTGAAGTCTCCTTTCGCTTTATCCTCTATTTATAACGTTCAACTGTGAAAACCATAATCTTTGACCTAATTAGGTCACTTTATCTTCTAATTTGCCGTTGACTTGCATGCATGCAGATGGAGACTTAAAGAGTGCATGCATCATTAAATAATGCTTGGATGGCATGCACGAAGGTGGCCTTTGGCCCCGGTGGCCCTTCTTGACCTAATGATGATGCCCTAGATCTTCTATGAATGGCATCAGTCCTTAGTTGATTCCCTAGCTGTCAGTAACCGCTCAAACCCACAGGAATCACATAGGTTAGCGGTTTTGGGCCTCAAGGCCTAATTGGAAGAGGACATTACAGAATATTTTGCCCAAAATTCTCGTTTTTACTTCTAACCTGAAAAACTAGAAAACACACTAAAAGCAAATGTTAGAGAGTTAGCTAAAAAAATACATAAGATTTACACTACTTTAGTACTTACAAAACTTGAAAAAAATTGCAACTTTTAAGTACTAAAGCAACTAGCTTAGATCTAAGTTTAAAAATTTTGAAATTCAAAAGCACTTTTAGATCTAAACTAACACAAGTAAATAAATATGATATGCTTTCTTAGATCTAATTTACTTGTTAGCAAAAAGTGTAAATTTCCTTACAACTCAATCTTGAGCTACACAGTATATATATATATATATATTACTGTTAACCACAAATGAGTTTCTTCACAGATAATGCAGCGGAAAAAAAATATTGAGAAAACATATAATAGCAATCATGCCAATACACACCAATATTTTTGGGTATGGAAACCACCGAAAAAACTCAAGATGGCAAAAACTGGTGCAACAGTCTGAGAAGATATTTTATTAGCAAGATATAGAACAATACAATCCAGAAATCAATTTTACCCAACCTGGCAAAATCGTACAACTGGAACTCGCTGAGGAAAAACCCCACGAAGATCATACGACCCCCTGCGTCACCCTCTCGCCTTTGCGTCAGTCGTACGGCCTCTGATGTCACCTATATGTTCGTCTGCGTTACCTATACGACCGCGTATGGCTTGTTGACGTCACGCAGGGTGCTCTGCGTCATGGCCTGCGTCACTGTACGACCTCCTTGCGTCAGTTGTAAGGACTCCAGCGATTTTCCTGTGCAGCTCTATCGATCTCCGAGAAAGTTGTCTCACTCTTTGAAAATTCTTCTGCAAACTTCTCTCTCTTTCCGACTGAAAAGCTATGAGCAAGAAATCTCTATTTGGCAATGTGTGTGCCAAAGCAATTGTGTGTGTGTATCCTGTCCACCAAATCAATCTCCTTTTAACTCAATGACCAAGCGAAAACCCTAACTCTCACTATGGATCAATGGATGAAATCCTCTGGTGAGATCAATGGCCAAGATTAGATTAGCCATCACTTAAATTATATTTCACTTGAACTTTATAAAAGTACCTCCATTAAGTCAAATTACAATTAGACCATATAATGAACTTTTCCTACGTCTAAACTTTGGATAAAGGAAATGATCAATCTGGCTTCCTGTTTATGTCTTCTATCAAGCAAGGACATGTGCAAATGATAGAAGACCTTCCTTGTTGCCACTTTTTAACACTCCCTTTCAACGAGGAAGGGATTCGGTAGCAACCCCAACTTATCTCTAAATTTCACAAAACTATGTTTGCAAAGTGCCTTGGTGAAAATGTCTACAACCTACTCATCTATCTAAATGTACTCCAATCGAATGGTTTCTTTCTGTACACAATCTCTCGAGAAGTGATACTGGATATCTATGTGTTTGCTCAGCTCATGGAACACTGGATTTTCAGATATCCTAATGCCACTCTAATTGTCACAACGAACCACTATAGCCTCTAGCTCACATTTGAATAACCCTGAAAGCAACTTTCTCAGCCACATTCCCTCACATGCAACCAAATTAGCTGCCATGTACTTAGCCTCTGTCAAGGTCAATGCAACTGACTTTTGCTTCCTGCTGAACCAAGAGATAACTCTTGACCCAATGCAAAAGCAACAATCTGAAGTGCTCTTTCGGTCTTCTACACATCCTGCTTAGACAGCATTTGTGAATCCTGCTAACTTTACACTCCCACTGCACTCATAAACCAACTCGTGCTCCACTGTACCTCTGATGTAGCGAAGCACATGCTTCGCAGCTGTCCAATGTACTCTTCGAGGGTCAACCATGAACTAACTCAAAGAGTTGACTGCAAAGCTAAAGCCTAGCCGTGTGTTGACCAAATACATGAGCGATCCGATAAACTGACGATACAATGTAGGATCAAACCCCTCTAACCCTGATGCATCAATCTTCCTCCAGTTGGAAACTAGAGGTATGGACACGGGCTTGCAATCATCCATCCTGAATCTCTTCAAGATCTCTACTACATACTTCCCCTCACCAATGAAGAAGCACCCATATCTCTGCCAAACCTCTAGACCTAGGAAGTAATGCATCAACTATTGGATAAAGTTGTCATTAATGACAAGTTGATGACAACACATTAATGACAAAGGTTAAAGTGATGATATGGCAATGACAAAGGTCAACTTGATGATGGAAAGCATGGCAAGCAAGGACAACTGTACCCAGAAGCTTGGATCTTGAAGTCGCCACCTTACTGAAGACATTGAAGACCCTGAAGACGGTCCTGAAACCTTGGTAAACGATGGAGAAGCCCTAGATGGCTTAGAGAAGCATTAATAACCCATTCTGTGGTCATTTATGCTATGATGGTGTCATGGTACCCTAGAAGAAGGTCCATCTACCCCACAGGTTATATCTTAACCCCTGGAGGTCTCCTGAGGTGGTTGAAGAAGACCAAGAAGCCTTGAAGAAGTCCTTGGACCCACGTTTAGTGGTTTGATGACCTTACAACCCTTGTTGGGGTCATGGAGCTTTTATATGATGTTGGTGACCTTGTATGGTCCTTGACAGGTTATGGAACCCATCAACATGTCCTTGGCTTGATGAAGAAGCCCTTGGAGACACAACTGATGGCTTAGAGGTCCTTGCTGACTTGATGAAGACTTGGAAATTTTGATGAAGACCCTGATGCCCTTGCAAAGATCATGGAGTCCACTACTTGCATTTGACGCATTTAGATAGCATGATGAAGGCACCCACACACATATAGGGTAGCATGAAAGCACTTGAAACCCTTGCACAAGGTATATGGGGTAACCTTGTTGGAGTATGACCCTAAGAATGAGGTCATAAGAGGTCTTGGGTTAAGTTACAATTAACCCTAAGACATGTTGATCATTAAAGATTAGTGCAACAACACAACTTTTTTTTGTGGTGACCTAAGTAGATTGTGTGACATTTAAAATACAAAATAAAATAATGAAAATATTTACTTTGGTCACCCTACAAGTTGGCTCCATAAATTAAATTAAAAAATTCAAATTAAAAATAAAATTATTTCTCTGTAGGTCGGCGCCAAATTATATGAAAAAATCACTATAAATACCCTATCAAACCTCATTTTGAAAATATAATTTCGGATGTGCTCTGAGGTCTTTTCATGGACTGAGGCAAACAGACTAAGGTAAATTCGGAACAACAGTAACTACAATTTTTGCAGAAAAGAAAGATGCAAAGAAGGACAATACAATAGCTCTGAAATTTCTCATGGATGGACTTCCCAGGTCAATCAAAGAAAGTATTAGGGAATGCACTTCAGCAAAGGATCTTTGGTTCAAATTGGAGGATGAATACAAAAAGGAAAGACAAGACACTGAACAAGACAATCAAGAGGCATAAATCAAAACTACTGAAGATGCCAAGCATGAAGATTTAGACTCCAGTAAAGGTATGGATAATTTCGATTGTAGTATGCCTATATTTGATGAAGTTGAAAATGCCATTACTGAGAATGATGAAGCAATGTTGAAAGCTAAACAAAGAATTATAAACTATGTATGCAACATAGATCTCAGAGCTGATTGGTACTTGAACAAAGTTGATCTTAATCAATCTGATTACAAGATGTTTAGGAAGACAACCTTTGATTATATGGATGATCTCCAAAAGAAGAATGTTGAACTAAAGGAGTTGCTTAAGAAACTAAAGCATGAAGGAGTAGTATGGCTAAAACTGCTGGAGGAAAAGGAAGAAGAAAAAGAAAAGCTAAAGATTGATTTGATCGATCTAACCCTAGAACAAAAGAACCGTGTTAAAGATTCAAAAATACTTGAAGAAGCAAAAGAGGCAAATCTTGATCTGAAAACTCGGCTAGAAGAAGCCAAGAGAATAGAAGTAGAATTAAGAAATCAATTGGAAGAAAAAGAAGTGACAAATCAAAAGCATCATGAGAAGTTCAACAACAACTTTGTCATGTTGGATAAATTATTGGATTGCCAAAGGTCTCCCTTTGAAAAATCTAGTCTTGGGTTTCGAAAGGTAGAAGACAATCTAGAAGAAGACAAGTGGTCTCCAAAGACCCCAAATGCTAGTCCATCAATGACCGAGGATGCATCCTATCTACCTTCACATGACAACAAGGATGGTGAATGTTCAAGAACACATCAAGAAGCTAACCTCATTCCTCAAAGCAAAGATTCAACTTGAAGATGGAAACAAGGTCCAAGGTATGAATATGAATTTAATAGCTATTGTTTTTCTTGCTCAAACTTTGGCCACAAGGCAATGAATTGTGGAAGCAGAAATATTAGAAGACAAAGCAACTCGGTTAGATGCTGGACATGCAAACAAGAAGGCCATATTGTTGCCACATGTCATACTTTAAGATGCTACATGTGTAGTGGGTTTGGACACAAAGCCCATGAATGTGCCAGTCAAAGAAGTCAGCCAAGAAGGAGTTCTTCATAGTTCATACACTTCAGCAAGAAGAACTGGTGCACCTTGGAAGAAGACAAATCCAAAAAATTTTGAAGATCAAAAGACAAAAACCTACAGTCAAGTACATTCTCAAGGATGGAGAAAAGAAGTTGATCTAAGAAGTGATGGAAGGTGCTGGTCATGCAACAAATTTGGGCACAAAGCACAAAATTGTTGGAATGATATGAGAAGACTGACATACAGCTCAACCAAGAAAACCAACAAGGACAATGGAGAAAATAATGAAAAGATAATTGCCAAGAAGAAAGTGTGGATGAAGAAAAACAGTGTGCTAAATGAAATTGAGGATCAGTGTACAAGTGAAAATGGCTGCCATATGGCAAGCCATTCTTGAAGTCTGATAAATGACTTTAAGAACTCCATGAGTTCATTATTGGAGGATGGATTCAATGGGAAAATGATGGATGCTCCAAGAGAAGTAACAGGTCCTAGGATCATGTTTAGGAAGACTAATGGAAGGCAAGGATCAAGTTTGGAGACGTTTAATGAGGCATGCTGAGAGGGGGAGTATGATTGGTATCATGAGGTTTTGTATTTGATGCATTCTTACCTTTTATGAACTTATGCTAATACATGCTTACCTTTTATGAATTTACTAAATGATGCATTTACCTTTGAATATGATTAAAATACTGGTTGCTGATGTGAGAAAATCAAGAGGAAGTTCAGGCATCCAAAAGCACAAATTTTGTTAAACTTAATGTCTGTCCAGGAATAATCAATCTCACGAAGTAACTGCTGAATATAACATGATGATGAAGTGGTGTTGAATCTGGATGATCCAACTTGATGATGAACTAGTGTTGAATCTGGATGATCCAACCTCATGATGAACTAGGGCAGATAGATTTCGTTGCCGAAATACACCAGTTAGCTGAGCATGCAATCAACCCCAACATAGCTCGCCGAGCTCTCCAATTTGAATCCTCAAATCAATAATCATATACGTGTCTTTCTCCATTCACTTTACCTCTCTTTTATAACCTCCAACTGCGAATAACCTAACTTTGACCTAGTTAGGTCACTTTAACTTCTAATTTGCAGTTGACTTGCATGCAGGTAAATGGAGACTCAATCGGGTGCATGCATCATGAAATAATGCTCAAATCTCATGCATGCAGGTGGCCTTTGGCTCTGGTGGCCCCCGTCTACCCAATGATGATATAATATCAATGCCCTAGATCATCTTATATGGCATCAGTCCACCGCCGATTCCCTGACTGTCAGTGCCCGCTCGAACCTACGGGAATCATATAGCTTAGCGGGCTGGTCCTCAATGCTTAAGCAGAAGAGGACATTACAGTCCTCCCCGCTCGAATTTGCTTGTCCTCAAGCAATTGTAAAGTTGGGTGCTGTAATACCTGTTCTCCCTCCCAAGTGGCCTCCTCTATAGGCAGATCTCTCCACTGAACCAAGTAATCTCCGATGATTATGTTCCTCAGTTTCTGCTCTCGCACCTCTAAGATGCGCTCAGGAATCAAAATCAATTCCCCCTTATTATCACCAACCTTGGAGTTGCCTGTGTGAGGTGGATCCAGGATGGATGGTAGAGGGGCAAGCAACTAAGGAGGTGGAACCAAGACTGCCTAGACTCCCAAATGGATGGTTGTCACGCCAATCAAGGCAGCCTTCACTTTATGATATCTAAGTCCAAGACAACAACGAGGGAGACATGGATCTATTCCCGATAGGAGAGATCAGACCTAGACACCAGAACAGATCAAATGTGGCTTTAAGATACGTAAGGTGTAAGGTAAATGTAAACCCTAGCTCTAGGGTTTAGGTACTAGCAACTAATGGAGATGACCACTGTCTTGGGAAACGTAACTGTGACAGGGTGAGCAAGGACAGAGTTGGGACTGTCTAGTACCAAGGAGACAGATTCGGTGAAAGATAGGTAACTTGAGTTATCAATGAATGGTGGCGAAGAGAATGGGAATGAGGTCAATTTAGGGCTAGTGCTAGAGATAGGACATCAGTGCCTTTTGTGCATTGGGCAATGGAGTCAGTATCAACACAACATTTCAATGAACCCACCTGGGATATGCCCTGATCTATGGACCCAGAAAAGGATTTGGCTCGGAAGATTCAGGTGACAGGAAAATCAACAGAAGGAGGGTTAGCACTAGGGTTTGGAGAGGCAAATCTGCAGATCTAAAGCCACCAGGACACTATCAGCTCAGCATTGGAGGAGAAATGAGATCAGGACGGCCTGATCTACAAACCCAAGTCAGAAACTTACAGGAAAAATCAGATCTGGAAAAGTCAAAATCTGATGAGGGGGGGGCTAGGAGGCTGAAAGTCAGTTTTTCAGATCTAGGGAAACCTGGCAGGAACTAGCTCAGCATTGGGGGTGTTCTGGAGTGCTCAAGCCTTGATCTATCCACCTGGCCTCTCAGATTTCAGAAAAAGTACAAATTTCAGTGAAGGCGCTAGGGCTGTTTGAGTCTAAAACTCAGATCTAGGTCAAACTGCCATGATTTTGGACAGCGTGAGGGTGATTTGGATTGTGTGGGACCCGAATTATCAGTCTATGAAGTCAGAAATCAGAAAAAGTCGAAACCCTAGCAGGTAAAATTTTCAGTGGGGGTTATGCAGTTTTCAAGCTAAAAATCAGATCTAGGTCAAACCAGCAGGAATTTGACCAATATTGCAGTAGATTCAGTGAAGGGGAGGGCCGATCTATGAAACCAAGAAGTGGTTTGGCCAAAGATCGGACAGTTCCCAGTTTTAGTACTTTTTAGGGTTTTTAGTATTTTAGGAGTTTTCAGAAAAATGGAAAGAAAAGCGGGTACAATGGATTCAAATATGTTAAAGAGAAGAGAGTTACCTGTTGGATCGTATCTGGAAATGCTTGTAGAAGTCTTAACAGTGATGATCTTTGCTATCCCGATCAATTCTGGAAGATCCAAGTGATTTCTCTGACGGATGTAAGCTCCAAGCCACCAATGCGCCCCCTACCCTGCATGAGCAAACGTCAACAATATCAGATTTGCTAAGACAAGATAAAGAAACTAAATGCTATAGGAAAGTAAAAAGAAGTAATCATAGATCACAATGAAACTAATGAAAACCCCTTGATCCAAGACGAAGATAACTAAATGAGTTGAGGTTCCCCTGCAAAAACGCCCTCCTATAGACAAGACAATGATAGCAAAAAAAATATAGATCTCAGATGAATTTCCACAATTCTAGGAAGCAGAAGACTATCCAATCACCATTTGAGAACATTAGACGCAAAGCAGATTCAGAAAATATCCACAGAAAAATCTTTCTATTATTTAGATCCAAGAGCCAAAGACCCCTTACAAATGAGAAGCTCTCTCCTTTAAATAGAAATGAGAGAACCACAATCATAACCAAATCCTAACCACTTTCAAAACGAGTGGCTAAGATTAAAAGATAAAATGTTCTAATCAATGGTTGAGATGAGCTCAACATACAATACATGGATCAATATAACCATAAAGTACCAAAGTGGACTAAATCACCCATAAAGAAGGTGTTGATAAAATTGTCATTGATGCCAACATGGACTTGCAGTGGCCCCACAGGATGTCATTGATGCCACCACCTTGCTGAAGATGTTGAAGAAGTCCTGGTGATGATACTGAAGACCCTGGAGATGGTCCTGAAGCCTTGATGGATGTTGGAGAAGCCCTAGATGGGTGGAAGAAGCATTAATGACCCATTCTGTGGTCATTCATGCTATGATGATGTCATGGGTCCCTGGGAGAAGGTCTGGCAAACCCACAAGTGATGTCTTGATGTATCTTGACCATAGAGGTCCCCGTGCGTGGCTGAGGTAGTCATTGATGTCTAATGGTGCATTGTTGCCAGTCTAAAGAAGTATATATGAGAAAATATGGAATTGATTAAATAGCATAATCAGATTTGATCAGTCAATCAGATTTGAGTAATGGAAGTCTAAGAAGAATACCTTGTTCGGATAGTCAAACAGATCTAAGACCATGAAAAATGGAAGAAGCCAAATGGAAGCCATAAGGTGTTGAAAAAGAGAAAGCAAAGTTCTCTCTAAAGCATTGAACAAAAAATATTCTTGAAGAAAAGAAGCTAAACGTTGGTAAGCATCTTAACATTCTTGAAATTGAAGTAAGTTAAACATGGATTCATTTGAGAAAGCACATAAAATAATTACATGTCGACCCAGCCAAAAAGAAACCCTTAAAGCTCTTCAAAGGTCGGCTCCATTGGTTATTTGGTATGTCGGCCCAATATATTATATGTCGGCTCAGAATTAAAATTAAAATAAAAATAAATATATATGCATGTCGGCCCACAATTTTTTTTTGAAACTTGTGTATAAATAGAGGCCTCACGTCCTCATTTTAGGGTGTGATTCTTGGTGGAGCAATAGCTCTGAATTTCGGGTTTCTGAGGCAGCGAAGGAGCAGCAGTAGGGTAATATATAGCAGCAGGCAGTTGTCTAAGGCTCTCGATGGTGACAGTAGCAGCAGCATCTTGAAGTTTTTTTTTTGTGGAGTTTGGATAGCAGCCTTGAGCTCAAGGGCATATACAGCCACGAACTTCTTCAGCATAGGAACAGTTCCAATTTTCTTGTGGAGCTAGCTGAGTTAGCCGCAGTGAATTGGTGGAGATTTTGTGGAAGAAAAAGGAGCTCTAATTTCGGTGAGATGAACAGAATTTCAGTGGGCAGCAGATGAACCAAGAATCTCGGGCTTAAGGAACACGATCTTCAGATATTATTTTTGAGATTTTCGGGACTGTTGGTGCTCTGAGATTTGTTTTCGGGTGAAATTAGGTAGACTGTTGCAGCCTCATATCCGAGGGTCTCAACAAATGAAGGTTCACATAATTGTGGGTTAATTCTTATTTTGTTGCTGCTGAGAGCATCCCGAATTTCCTTCAGAGGAGAACAATACTTTTGTTGCTGGGTGAACAGTCCCAATTTTTAAAAGAGAATCAGAGCATAACCTCGTTTTAGGTTCCTTCTCAAAGTGTGAGATCTGACCTCTTCTTTTTACAGCCCGAAGTTTGCAGACCTGAATTTTGGATCAGTAGTCTGAGGTTTTGCGATGGTGAAGTCAACAAATGACTTGACTGAGTCGGTATTTATCAGCAGTCTGAGTGTATGATGAGGTTCACACTTCCTCTACAAAGTTTGGTTTTTGGCAGTACATAGGAGACGGCTTAATGTTTTGGAACAGCAGCCCTAAATTCTTCATACCCACAGTGATGTAGAAATCAGTGGATACTGTTTTGTAGCTCTAATCAAGAAGCAGCCCTATAGGAACTCTTCTCAGCAGCCGAGTACTGTTGGATGTGAGAAAGGCAACTAGCACTTACCCATAAGTTCAAAATAGTCCTAGTGTTGGTGAATATACAGTATACCAGCATTCGAATTTTGAGGCCTTTTCTCTCACACAGCCCTGAGTTCTTGTTCTTGTTTGAAGAAGGTATACATAGCCCTAAGCCTTTACTTGTGAGTAAGGTTATACCAACACGTCTTGGAGACCCTCGGTGGTGAACAAGTCTGAACTTGATTGAGGTTTTACACAATTGTTCACCCAGTTTGAGATTGCTTTTGACTGGGACTTGCACTAAGATGAATGATAAGACTTGCTGAGGATTATGAAGCTTCATACAGGTATGTTAATGTGTGAATGATGATATACAATGGCATCTATGTTTTACAGTCTTTATTTTGAAGAATGTGATCAGCTTCAGGGTTAAAAACAGTTTGGCAAATGCACAGTCCTCATTCGCAGTGACAGCTTGCTTGCTCAGTTAGTGATGATGCCCTAGCATGATGACTGAACTGATACTTTACACAGTCAATGCATGAAGGGGTTTTGATGGATTGACTATTTTCGGTAAGGCAGCCATTTGAAGTTTGATCAAGACATTGTCTTGACAGTGGTAGATGAACTGTGATTCAAACAGCGAAATAATTTATTCAGTAGTGAGTGTAAGCAGTGAAGTATACGTGATGTATACAGCAGTGATGTATTCAGGGTTTGAACTTTGAAGTAAATAATATATACACAGTTCAGTATTGACTTGAAGTTTTCTTCCAGCTTCTACACAGTCCTAGTGTGGACATTGTTTGGGTTATTTCTCAACACATTTATCATCTAAGGACACCCACAGTGGCAGCTTGATACACAATCTAAGATGACAGTCTTGAGTTTGCAAGAGAAGACACAGTCCTGAGTTGACTGTGTGCAAGCTAATACACAGGCCAGCATGAAGATGATCATCATCCAAGTTTGAAGTGTTTGAAGTTGCATACAAGAGAAGATACACAGACCACCGTCTTCATCTACAGCTTGGAGTCTGCACACAGTCCAAAGACATACTCAGTCAGCCCAGTGACCTCTGTTTGAAGTATGATGAAGATAATGATGTACACAGTAAAGGTGGAGTATGTACAATAATATACATCAGTAGAGGAAGTACAGGAATAGTTGTACATGTGTAAGATGATGTCTTCTACAACAGTCATACATATCCCAGCAGAAGACAGGACCAGCAACCAAGTGAACCAGACAATGGTGATCATATAGCAGTGATACACCTACAGCAAAAGACATGATGATTAGATGACAATTGGCATGGCAACAGCAGACTTGACATGTGGATTGATGAGGCTTCTTGAGCAGAGGTTAATGAGCAGAGATTGACCAGAGAAGATTGAGAAGTGTATTACAGCAGTATTGATGAGAATGTTGAGCAGAGGATCAGCAGTATTGACAAGCAGCAGAACAGATTGAAGAAACAGATGAGTCGATGTAACAGTAAGCTTTGATTGTAAATGCAAGCTTGTCTTGCTTTTGAGATTAGGATACCTCAAACCCTTCTTAGCAGGGTCTAAGAAAACCAGGCAGGGTCCTGGATGCAGAGTAGGTGCTCTCCATATCAGTAGGTGTTGATTTTACCTAACGGTTGTAGCCGGACCAAAACTTATTCAAAAAGATTGCAAAATTATATGGTGTTGTGTTCTTTTGTGTTTTGGTTCTTGATGATTCAAATGCTGTGATATGTGAATGATGAAGTTTATGAACTGATTATGAGATTGATAGAATGATGAACTGGTAGTTAATTGTAACAAGCTAAGAAAATGTTTATTATTGCTTTACACTGATTCACCCCCCCTCTCAGTGTCTAACAGAGGGTACCCCACTCAACAAGAAATAAATGAAGCACATGGTGGGTCCAAGGAGTGTTGACTAACTCCCTCTGGGTGTCCCCATGGCACCATAAAATAATATAATATTTTAATTCTTTGACTTTCTGCCTCCTTGAGGAAATCGTGAGCCTCCCAAAAGCTCCAGAAAATAATATAAAATGCCCAAAAAATAGGTGTGGGCCAAATCAGGTGCTGCAACTGCTGGAGGTGTGGAGGACATCACTCTCATCATTATGACTCATCCCATGTGATTTCCTTGCCTTAGTAGCCGAAATCAATTTCTTCAATAGCCATTTAATCATTTTTTAATCTGCCTCAGGAAACGTGAACCTGCCAAAACAGCCTCCTAGGGTGCCTACGTTGTCAAACTGAGCCCATTAGGGTCTCTGAGATGGGGGTACTATGGCACAAACAAGTGGCTGCACCCCATATGCCCATACAATGCCCTAGGAGATCCAACTAAAACATCTCCCTGCTCAGACATATCAACCTGTGAAGAAAAACTGCATCAGAAAGGCAGAATGAGCCTAATTATATCTGCAAGTGCCCAGAACTGAAAATAAACTATCTCATTAGACTCAGAGAGTCCAAATCCATCTAAGGAGTATACTCATACCCCTCACAGGTCTCTATCTGATCATCAACCATATCCAATAAACAATATAACCATCTGTAAATGATCAGAGACCAATAATAACTCAGACTATCATCCATCTGCTGCAAGTGTTAAAAAGCTAAGACATGCTCTACAACTCATTCAAGCAACAATCACAACAAGTAGCAATCATTTCATTGGCGGTACATCAACAAATACATATATAAGGCTTTATTTATTATTACTTGGACTAGACTTTCAGGGCTATACTCACTTCATAGTTGTAGCCAATTTGCTAGTGAAGGTGAAGGATGAAATGACAAGGCCAAGGCAAAGGATGACTTCCTACTTAACATTATGACACTTTGGATAATGGAAAGGGAATACTCACTATAACCAATGTCGGACAAACAACAACACAAGGAATGGCAGTGCCTCACAAATGGGTGAGTTACTTAGAGAGTGCTTATTCAACTTAAGCATCATGACTACATCAAGATTGATCCAAGTTCATTAGGACCATCAATTTTATTCCATGGCCTTTTTGGCCTATATGACCCTTTGGGACTTCACCAATGCTTAAAAGCACAGCTAATCCCAGCTTTCATTCGGGACATATTTATTTTTATAAGGTCAGCAATATTTGGATATAGCATATTTTTAACCATTGCTTTTGTTAAATTTTCATATGCTAAGCTAGATCATTAGTATTTCATTTCGATTTCATAACAAAAGCATATAAACAGGATCACTGAAAGATAGACAAGCACAACCATACAAAAAGAGAACACAAAGATTTATCTTGGGAAAACCCTAAAGGGAAAAACCCAGCAAAAGCTTCCTCAATATAGATGCCCCAAAAGATAAAAGATAAAACCAACAAGGAGATCAAAGCCTGATCCTCCTCCTTCTCCAGATACTTCTCTCTCCTCTCCACTAATGCGCTATACAAGTGAGAGTGTGTGTCCCAAATGAGGAGCACTACACCTCTATTTATATTCATCCATTCACTTAAGTTAACTCATCTGTCATGTAGGCTCGAGTTAATCATGTAGGCTCGAT
>LPNX010901459.1:598779-645546 GCA_001517045.1 Pseudotsuga menziesii | reverse complement strand
TCAGCAGCAACATCTTCAGCACTTTGACCTTTCAATCAGCAACATCTTCAGCACTTTGACCTTTCGATCAGCAACATCATCTTCAGCACTTTGACCTTTCGATGAGCAACATCATCTTCAACACTTTGACCTTTCGATCAGCAACATCTTCTTCAGCACTTTGGCCTTTCGATCAGTAACAACATCATCATCATACCCTGATCTTTCGATCAGAAACATCATCAAAACATCAACATCATCATCATCAAAATATCATCATCATCATACTCTGATCTTTCAATCAGAATCATCATTATTATCAGCCTCTGATCTTTCGATCAGAAACATCATCAACCGAACATCATCATACTCTAACATCAACTCATCATCATATTCTGATCTTTCAATCAGTACATCATTATCATCATACTTTGATAATACGGCATCATCATCATCAGGATCTCATCATCATCACATTCTGATCTTTCGATCAGAAACATCATCATCATCATCGCATTCTGATCTTTCGATCAAAAAACATCATCATCATCAGCAACATCATAATCATAAGCAACTTCTGATCTTCCGATCAGAAAACATCATCATCATCATATTCTGATCTTTCGATCAGAGAACATCATCACCAGTAACTTCTGATCTTTCGATCAGAGAAACATCATCATCATCATATTCTGATCTTTCGATCAGAGAACATCATCATCGTCAGAAACATCATCATCATCATATTCTGATCTTTCGATCAGAGAACATCATCATCAGCAACTTCTGATCTTTCGATCAGAGAAACATCATCATCATCATATTCTAATCTTTCGATCAGAGAACATCATCATCGTCAGCAATAGCATCATCATCATATTCTAATCTTTCGATCAGAGAAACATCATCATCATCATATTCTGATATTTCGATCAGAGAACATCATCATCATCAACAACAGCATCATCATCATATTCTGATCTTTTAATCAGAGAACATCATTATCATCAGCAACTTCTAATCTTTCGATCAAAGAACATCATCATCATCAGCAACATCTGATCTTTCGATCAGAAACATCAGTCCTTGGCTACATTAGTCCTCAAATCTAAGTGTCCTGAGACTCGGTCCTGACATGGGAGAGTACAATAGTCCACTAATACAATAATGATCCGTCAAAACTGCTCATCTCAGCATCTCATATGTAAGATATGTTGCCGAAAAATGTACTATGTCTGAAAATTAGAATATGGTAGCCTGGCTACTATATATGTGATAACACCCCTAATCATCAAGGTGGGGCAGCTCGAAAGATGTAACAATCTGCTGACCCATTGCCTTCTTGAGGTTGGAGACATGAAATACATTGTGAATCTTGCTTTCTGTGGGTAGTTCTAGCTCATATGCTATCTCTCCAACCTTCCAGATTATCTTGTCTGGACCATAGAAGGGAGGTTTGAGTTCTTCCGCTCCTTTCTTTTTAAGATATGACTGTCGGTAAGGTTGGAGGCATAAATAAACGAAGTCTCCTACCCCAAAACTGTGCTCAATTCCCCTATCTAAAGGTCGACCTGCTGGACGGTCTCTGCATACTGTTTTGTGCTTCTGCAGTAAGGCCTCTATATCTGTTGGATGTTGTGTGGCCTTATCTGGTGGTTTCCTGAAGGTAACCAAACACTCTGTTGCCCACTCAATATCTCCCTGTCAGAGTTCTGCCTCCATCCTGTGTGATGTCACTGCTGTGGGAGGGTAGTTATTCATCCCTCTTAATACTACCTTCTGTCCCTCTGCTCCTGTGAACTCCATCTCCATGGTCTGGTAGTTCGTGGAATACTTCCCTTGGGAATACATCCACTGAACTCCTAATACCACCTTCATGCCAAGTACATCTACCACATAGAATGTCTCTATCATTGTATAATTCCCAAGTGTTACTTTTAATTGAGGAATCCTCTGACCACACTCCATGGCGTGACTCGCTGCAACTACTGAAAACCCATCAAAACTCTCAGTCTGAATGTATCTCATTTTAACCCATGCAACATCAATAAAGTTGTGGGATGCCCCACCATCTATCAGCACTCCCACTCTGTGGCCCTGTACGGTACCTCTGATCCGAAGACTGTGGAATCTAGGAACCCCTGTCATGGTAGCAATGGTACCACTTGAGGGTGGCCACTCCTTAACTGTCTCTGGTGTCTCTCCCTGCTCCTGATCCTGATAATCATCATCCTCCCCATTGTCGGAATAGACCTCTATGTAGTAAGCCTTTCCCTTCCCTGAACATCTGTGACCTAGTACCCATGGTTCCTGGCAAGTGAAACAAAAAAATTTTCTTCTAAGGTCCTGTCGGGTATCATTGTCCATCCACTCTTTCTTGGGCCATTCTTTCTAGACGGGCTTCCTCTCTTCATCTTCAATAGGGAAATTGGTTTTGGGAGGAAGCCTAATTTTGGGTACTGCATCCTGCAAATCTCTAGTCCATCTGATGGCATCTGCTAGGGTGGTGGGCCTGTAGGACTTGAGCCATCCCCGTAAGGGTTCAGTGAGGGCCTTTGTAAACAACATAACCAACCTGCTCTCTGAAATATCTGTCACCATGATTGCTACCCTCTGAAACTCAGAAATAAATGTATCTGCACTACCTATCTGGTTGAGTTGTGCCAGCTCTCGAAAGTGTACCTCAGGGTCCTTCCAATCAAACCGCTCAATGAGCCTCTGTGTAAAATCTGGGTACGATGTGATGGTATTGTAACCCATTGTCACTAACCCGTGGTACCACCACTCATGTGCTTCTCCATCCAAATGCAAGGTAGCCAATTTAATCGCATATGTCTCAATCATGGGGTTGAGTTGGAAGTATGTATCCAACTTCTGCACCCAATTTCGGGCTGGGCCACCCCAGGTACCCTCAAAGGTGGGGATAGTAAGTTTACCTACGGTGCGTTGTAACTCATAGTTCTAGCTGAATGGCCTATTGTAAGCTCTGGGTTTGTTCTTAATTTTAAAGTGGCAGAAGTCAGTGAAGGTCATGGCTGAATGGAAGTCATCTTCTAAGGCTCTATACTCCCTCAGATAGGCACTCAGGGAATCTTCGGGTTCTGCTTGTGCTAGAGGCACAGTGGCTGGACTATCTAAGAAGTGAGGCATGGTAGGTCGGAAAGGCTTGTTGTATATATGGGATGGCTCTGCATGTTGGTATGTAAGTGCTCCCTACTACCGTTGGTGGATACCCTATCACTATTTGGAAACAAGGAAGTGTGTGAGGTGGGCCTATTTTTCTTTGTCATTTGCCTGAAGGTACTCATCATTTCTTTTTGCCCAGTAGTGAGTTCTTTTATCGCTGACATGAGACTATTGAAAGTTGTTTTATCATCCTCGGTCATTGTTTCTTTGCCCTTTCCAAACTGATACTCTCTGTCCCCCAACTCTATGTCCTCTAACTCCTCTTCTCCTCTATCACTGTCTCTACACCTCCGTCTCTGGTAAGTAATGTTGTATGGGTCTTCTCAATTCATTTATAATTTTGCATGCCCAAAGCTGGCAAGGAAAATAGCTATGATACCATTGTAAAATCCCAAACTGATATTTTTCTTTTTCTGTGTGTACTGTAGATGGCTAGTAGGCTTATGCCTCAATAAAATAGGAAAGCAAACCCTGATCTTTGCATGCATGTAGTTGCATGCAGATCTGTGCCCTAGATAATACTGAAATGCTAGAAAATAGGAGAAATTAATGCATGTAATTACCAGTATATAGATCTGTTGATGATGAAGAGGATGGTCCCCGTACATGCATGCAGATCTATGCCCTAGATAATACTGAAATGCTAGAAAATAGGAGAAATTAATGCATGTAAATACCAGTATATAGATATGTTGATGATGAAGAGGATGGTCCCCGCATGCAAAGATTCTAACGGAGAAATAGGGAGATAAGCCAAATCGTCCTTCCCAGGTGAATGTGCCCTCCTCCAACGCTGTAGATGCTCCTCAATAATAAATAAGCCACTGCTGAAGACCTGGACGATGTGCAATAGGGTTATAGTACCCCTTTGGCAATGATGGAAACAGCATGCAAAAGAAACAGTGGCTCAATAGCCCAAAACGTGAGTGTCCTCCTCAACTCAATTCACCCATGTAGAAAAACGCCTTCCAGAAAGGGAGCACTGCTGATAACTTGCTCAACACTCACGCTGAGAGGCCCTACTTCCAAGGGAAGGGTAATGAGGGTGTTCTGAGATGAATAGAAGCTAGATGCAGAAGTTCTGCCCTCTGTAGAGAAGAAAACGAATAGATATGTCTCTGACCACGGTACCGCAGTATGATGGTGGAACCCCCCAATTGGATGAATAATCAATCTCACGAAGTAACTGCTGAATATAACATGATGATGAAGTAGTGTTGAATCTAGATGATCCAACCTGATGATGAACTAGTGCTGAATATGGATGATCCAACCTGATGATGAACTACGGCAAATAGATTTCGCTGCCGAAATACACCAGTTAGCTGAGCATGCACTCAACCCCAACTTAGCTCGCCGAGCTCTCCAATTCAAATCCCCAAATCAATAATCATATAAGTGTCTTTCTCCATTCACTTTACCTCTCTTTTATAACCTCCAACTGCGAATAACCTAACTTTGACCTAATTAGGTCACTTTAACTTCTAATTTGCAGTAGACTTGCATGCAGGTGCATGGAGACTCAATCGGGTGCATGCATCACGAAATAATGCTCAAATCTCAGCCATGCAGGAGGCCTTTGGCTCTGGTGGCCCCCGTCTACCCAATGATGATATAATATCGATGCCCTAAAAAATATCCTTATATGGCATCAGTACACTGTTGATTCCCTAACTGTCAGTGCCTACTCGAACCTATGGGAATCATATAGGTTAGCGGGCTGGTCCTCAATGCTCAAGTAGAAGAGGAAATTACAGCAATCCACGATATTCCTCACACGGAAGGTTTGAATCGTGGGTGCAATCGTGGGTGGTGACCCTCAGATCTGAGGCTACCTCAGTCCAATTGCTCTAGCGAGCTCATCCACGAAGTTTTTTGGTCAGTCTAACACCAGCTACGAGCTCACACAGTCACCCGCAAATCTGAATAATATCTCACACCATCGAATCCACAGAATTCTTCATACCAAAAACAAAGACAAAATAAACTGTTGCAGCTTCTTCCATAACACCCGAAAATCTCAAAGCTCTACACCACAGTCCCGAATTCCCCACACAAAAATATGAATGCATTGGTTCCCTTTTATATTAATTTTGAAAGAAATAGTTTTATGAGGTCGACTTGTTGTCTATATAAATTTAGCCGACTCATCAATTATTTATTATGGATTCTTTTATAAAATAGCTCTACATTAACGTCAAGAGGAGAGTCGACTTGTTTTCTTGGTCATCTCTTTTAACCAGTCTCTTTACGGCTTGAAGGAGGATCGATTTGTATTGTTGTAAATTCATTTTCTCTTCAATGCTAGAATACTTGCGGGCATCATGAAGTGAGGTGTATTCCCCATGACATGTGATTGTTTCCATCTTAGCTCGGGAAGCTTGATTTGGAGGTCATTCAATCTCATGACTGAAAGCATGAGATTATCTCTCTGATCATGGAATCATAGTTAGTGTGCCCATATCTAATGTCCTTCTTGCCATGTACATTGTCCACAACATCTTTATCTAGGGTATTAGTGCCATCTCCAATTGACCACAGAATGGGTCAATTGGCTTATTAGGTGGTTTAGTGCCCACATCCAAAGTCCTTGTGCTTGGTTATCTCTTGCCATCATCAATTTGACCTTTGTCATTAATGTGTTGTCATCAATAACAACTATGCTCTTCAAACATGCCCTATTCTATAGAAGATAGCTTAGAGGCTCATCTCTCAAGTTACTTCATCCTCTTGTTGTGAGAGAAATTGGACCACATATGGGAACTTGTACAATTTGAAGAAGAGCAGGCTTGACCAGTCCAGGGCAGAGACGATGGTGTATGTGCACTCCAACCTTCGTCTTATTTATAGGAAGAGGGAGGAGTGGATGAAGGGAAAGACAAAGATGTGGGATGTCTTTCCTGATGATATGGGTTTGGATAGCAGGACTGAGTTGGCATTATCCAACGTAGATCTTAATGATCCAGTGCTAGAGTCAATCACTTTTGATGATGGTGGTCCAATGGAGGGGTCATCCTCCGCACCAATAGATGCTAATCGTCAGATGGGCAAAGAGGAGGAGGAGGAAGAGGTCCAGGTTAATGATGAGTTTGTTGATTCAAGCATGAAGAAGGACTATTGATAGATGAGATTCTTCCATCTTGATCTCATCTTGATCTACCCCTTTTTGTATTTACTATTTTCCATTGGCATTCCGACATCTATGTAATACATTTTGATTTTGATGACTTAATGAGAAATATGGTTCCGACATCTTGAGCTATTATCTATGTGTCTCATTGTGATTTGTGAATGTGTAATGTGTATTGATTCTAATTTCTATTGAATATTTGTAAATTTTCTAATTTCTGTAAAAAATTGGATCTATATGCCTATATTTTTAATATATATATACATACATGTGTGTGTGTCCTCCTTGTCCTGATTTCGGGGTCACCGTGTCTATGTCAGACACTCGTATTTTTGTGCCCTTGTCCTCATGTCAGGTGACTTAAGATAAATCTATGTTGGTTTTAATTTTTTTTATTTTATGAGCTCACACGAATTTTTTAATAGTTTTTAATTGTGATAAGTTATTAGTCGGCATCAATTTTTTTCAATTACTTTTTTTTAAGAACGTTACGTTATGTAATGTAACGTGACATCTCCCCCATACTGGGCTGAGAGCACCTCGCTACTCTCGGTGTAGAAACCATTATTCTCAAAGATATCATGACACATGAATTATCTGAAATATTTGTAAGATGAAGCTCAATTAAGAAGGGTCATCTACAATGTAAAATTTGCCTAGCATCATAAAATTGCTTGGATCACAAGGAGCTAGATTACTTTTCTTCTCTGAGTATTACTGTTCACTAATGCAGCCTACAAACTGACTAGGTTTCCACATTTGCAATGATATGTATAAGCATTCCTCAAAAACACTGATGGGATTTATAAGTATGTTATATGAAATAGCATTTATGCCTCTAAACAGTACAAAAGATGATGTCATTATACCCATCAGACTACATTTTCCTTCAATGTAATAATCTCCCCTGCAAATTAGATTTCTTCCTTTATCCTTCATGTACTTCCTATCAAGTTCATTTGCACAAATACTTGCATAGGATTCAGAAGTTCTTCATACTCTTTCACAGTAACTTCAACATGCATCATTCAAAAAAAGGTCATATCACAGATTCACAGACATACAGATGAGGTCATTAACACAACGGGTATATAAATAGGGAGGAGGAGCAGTAAAGCCCCAAGGTTTAGCTCAAATGGTTGAGCCATCCATCCATGGCATGTTGCCGAAGAAGAGGCCATAGGTCATAGGTTCATATCCAGTTGAATCCCTCAGGGTTACCAACTGACCAGAGGCTAATTTGGCTGGTGGTTGGGCCGTCCTCCATTTAGATATACCGCAGAAGAGGGGGCAATCCCATGAGGTTGTTCTTGGAAAAGGATGAAGGAAGAGCAGTAAATTTTTTCTAAGGGAATTTTGTAGAAGCCTGTAAATGTCCAGGCTTTCATTGTTCAACAATTTCCTTTGATTCTTCCATGATTATGCACACAACATAGTCAAAATCTAGGATCTGGATAGCAATGACAAGATCCACTTCATACCACACAAATCACCCACGGAGAAAAAAAATATGACATTACTAACGTGCATTTTATAATTTCAAACGAGAAACTGAATTCTCAAACCAAACATGCTGAGAAGAGAAGTATGTCAAATGACATGAAAGCTACTTCCGTGTTAAAAAGAATGGGCCAAAGTCATAATAGAGAATAACATATCTGAGGTACTGATTAAAACAAAATATTGTAATGTGCAAGTTATAACTTGACAATGTTTTAGTCATAAATATGCTGTATTATCCTGTTTATCTCGCATGTACTATAATCAACGTATCCCTCACCAATTCTCCACGGTAAGCATGACCAGATGTATGCAAATTATCTCCCCTTCCCATCATTATTGTAGAACCAATCCCTGCTATCCGATTCATCATCTTCATCACACGAATGTCATTTCCAGGTATCACCTGTACATTCAATGAAAATTTAATTACAGTAATTATAGGCATGCACGATCATAATGGCATCTAACAAAAGACCACAAACCATAATAAACTCATTCATAAAAACTGATATAAATTAACAGAATGATTATCCACAGTGATTCAGAAAGTACAATTATGGGATTTGCATCCCTAATGAGTCTCCAAGGAGACCGAGGAGATCATTCTTGTGCATAATCTATTGTCTTCCTTGTCTGTCCCTTTAAAATCATCAATGGTGACATTTTATACCATGTGAAGCTAGTTACTTTTTACTTCTGAATAAAATTCTTCCTTTAACTATTAGATTAAGCAAAACATGTAAAAACGGGGTCATTTTATATAAAAAAATAGAAGTAATCTGCAAAAGCATCCACAACTAGATGATATCATATGGAACCTAGCCACCTAGTAAGCTTAATAACAAGTACATTAAAAATAATCAAGTCTAGGATCAGCTGGTCCCCGCAGTGTGTCATAAACATCACATAACTTGAGCAATATCAAGAGTCATGCCCATATCCAGTGGTGGGTCATCCTTGTCCTCAGTGGGTGACCCACATGCATTGATAGCAAGTTCTGGACCAATGACAAATGAAATTCCACCCATCCTTTCTTTGCTCAGGTTCAGGAGGCTATTCAGCCTCTGAGACAGCCAATAAGTCACAGGAAATTGCCATTCTGGGGATAAAGCTAGTTAATAGGTAAAACTTCTTATGAAATCCTCGTCTGCATAAGCTAAGGCTATATTCTTATATTAATAGTTTTCCAATCATGAATTGTATTTCCATGACCTATGAGTGATATAATCTATAAGATTATAAAGAACTTAGTTTCCTCATGTAATCATAGTAAGCCCCTTCAGGTCTTCCTTTATCTTTTTGAGGAGTTTTATGTCTATGTGATTGACTTATGAAACTAGTGAAAATAAGTTCACCTCTAAAAGGACTTTTGTTAGCCCAAGTTGGGCATTTTCATTTTGTGTCTTTAATGACTTATGGTTGATTGAAATCTTATTATTTTATTATATGATGACGCATTTTATTACTATATGAAGTTGATTGGTTGTGACATCACAAGGATATATATTATGAAGATGTCATTAAGACGTCCTAATTAGTTCATTGAATGGTTGTGCTGCCCAACAATGATATCTGTGATCCTCATGTGTATGAAAGGCGGCTCAACCACCATCCTCTAAACACATTGGAAAAATTCATCCAAAGGATTTTTCCTGTGATTCTCTGTGTATGATGGAGGGCCCAGATATGGAGTGTGATTTATTGCCAAGGGTCTACAATCTACCTAATTGGAAATATCGGGAAAAATATCATAAATTATAAGGAAACTTTAAAAAATACAAATAAAATCAGTTTTTTTTCAATTTTGTAAACATGTAAAGCGACAACAACATCAAACAAACACAGTGCTACATAAATATAAAAATAAGATTGATATATAAGATGTATAAGATCATGTCAAGTGTTACATCACACATCAATACTGAAATATGATACCTATCCTAACTCCTGAGTCATAAGTCCTAACAGGATGATACAAAATCAAATCAAAACAAGAATAAATGTATCTCATGAGATGAACCATGATGAGACCTCTAGATACTACAAGCACTAAGGAATCAATGATTTCATGTACCCCTTTACAGGCAAAGGTCACTGCTGGCACTCTTCCTCTAAAAGTAGTAGGCGAACGTGCTAAGGCTGATCCTAAGGTGGAAGGTGATCGTGCCATACTGGCACTAAGGTGGAGGGCGATGGGGCAAAGGTCAAAGCCGAAGTGGGATGTCTTCCACCTCTTCCCTTAGTTGGAAATCTCTGCGGAGGTGGTCATATTGGATGCGATGTGTTGCCACCTAATTTGCACTTTGAGTCACTGTTATCACAGATCTTGTAGTTGCCCCAATGAATAAATCCTATACAGGACAGCAGAGGGGACAGGCAACCAAAGTTGTGACCTATGGAAACCCTAACCCCCAAAGGATGGATGGTTATCATGTCGGTTAAGGATTCCTTCACTTTATGCCACTAGAGAAGCCCAAGTGACAAAGGGGGAGACCCAGATCAATCCTGAAAGGAAAGACCCAAGACAAATCACCAGATCAGACTCCTAACGGAGAATTCGTAAGGTGAGTGTCTGAAACCCTAGATTTAAGGAAAAGCCACAAATTAAGGATACCCGAGTGGGGTGGCTATTTGAGATTGAAAATGTCACTCAGGTGTTTAAAACAGATGGCTTACAAAGATTTCGGTCAGATCTAGGATTTTAGTGTGCTGGTTCAAATGATCAAATTCAGACCATGGGGGGATTTAAGCAGACAATTGAGATATCCCCAGGACAAAGCTGATATCGACAATTATGGATTCCTACACACTGATTAGGATGAAAGATTTGATAATGGAAAATATCCAGAAGAAACCGGACAAGAAACAACGGAAAAATGGCTGACTTGTTGAAGAGGGGCGCTTTCTCCCAGACAAAGACCAATGCCTGGAGAGGGGCAAAGGAGTCCAAGCTAGACGTTTTTGAAGGAGAGGGGGTCTTTCAGTATGCCGCACAAAACCCAAATCGTCGAATTTGCAGATTCCCAGTGCAAATTGGTTTGGTGGTTTTTCCTAATGCTAAATGAGGGTTTTTCAGTGAAAAATATTGATGTGAAATGCATGAAAATCAAAAGGTAGAGAACTTACCTTAGAAACATACTTGAATCATTGTTGATGACCTCCTGGATGATGAAGAATGCCTTTCTTGATATCAAATAAGATTTTCGGACAAGCTTTTGATGAAGTGTAGCTCCTGCCAGTGTCCCTAGCGCCCCTGTTTGCCTGCCACACCAAGGAAAATCAATCAAAATGGAAAATAAATAGGAAATGTAAGCCAAAAGAAGTACAATAAGAAGAAATCATAAAGAAGTTCAACTCCCTAATAACCAATTGTCGAGATCGAGCAATAGGGCAAGTTCCCCCACTAATGCGCCTCTCTCAGAATCGCCTCCTTCAACCTACAAGTTAAACAGGTACAAGGAAAGATACAAAAACTATGTCGAATATATCCTAGTGCAAAAAAAAAGCAGTGCCAGTCATCAACTCATTCATTCATCAAGTAAGTAGACAAGAGTGTAGTCCCAGCCAAAATCTCTTTATTCCAATTTCGATGCCAAAGCTCATGAATTACAATGGGGGAGTCCCCTCTCTTAAATAGTTTGAGAGAGACATAAACCCTAACTCAGTTTATCATCCAACGGTTGAGATTATAACATCATCAATGGCAGAGATCAAAATACATCAACTAATATATGGATCAAGTGACTAAGTCAAAGAGGGGGTGCACTTAGCTCAAGGACGTCCCTCTAAAGTGAAATGCCACAACATAACATAAAATATGACATGATACATCATAGGAGAGGGTCACTAGGGGCTTAATTCACCCTAGGCCCCTTTACAACTTCATAATATATGATATAACAATGAAATACATCAGTAGCCAATTAGAGGGGGCGCACCTTGGGGAGTTTTCTTCACTGGTTGAGCCATAAACAAATAATTCGGACATCTGCTAACTGAAAATTTGTTGGAGGACTGTCTAGGATGCCAAAAAACATCATCTATCAAAATTCCAAGCCATTTCCTTGACCCAAGAGGCGAAATCAATTTTCTCAGTGAATTTCTAGTTCATTTTTTGCTAGTACAATCCCTGGAAACTGATAAATCCATCATAACTCACTCCAAGATGCAAACTGGGGCAAACTGGTTGCTCTACATGATCTGCAGACATAGGAGAATGGTATAAGTGACTACTCATACCCCCTGGAGCACTGCTCTACTCTAGGAGAACCAAACATACTGCCACCTAGAATAAAAATAGACCATTTGGCCAATAATTAAGTGATAGTAATCACTTTTCTGGAGAACCGGGGCCAAATTCTAAAAATTGAAACTGCAGTATTGGTCCTCGACATGTTTCTAACAAATATAGACCATGTATTTTTGAGTCACTGCCTTGGGAAACATGATTGACTCGGTCAACTGGGTTGACCATGTCAAAGTTCCCAAAATCAAGGTGAGATAACATGCCAATATGATCCTGCTACATTCCAAGGTAAGACATGCTCCAATGGTGTATATCAAAACCCAACTTGAGTCAGTTATTCATAATCATGGTGACCAACAATAATAATAATAATAAAATATACCGATGCTTCTGACAGATCTTAGAGTCTTCAAGAAATCTGCTTACTCATGCCATACTTACAAAGTGTAATCAATGTGCTATAGATGGGTGATGATGGAAGAACTAGGCTAAGGCAAAGGGGAAATGACTTTGATTTTGACTCGGTGATCTACCCCACTGATAACTAATAAACTCTACCAAGGTGACATATGCATGACAGATAGCAATAGGGGATGGAGGTGCCTCACAGATGGGTGAAGTACTTGGGTATGCTTCCCTCAGACTCCAGCAAGTCTTCCTTTGCAGCCTTTTTGCAAATATAGGTCAACCTTCAAAGGCAGGTGTCATGGAAGCCGTCTGGGCTCCGGTACTGACAAAGACCCAGTCTTTCTAGACTAGTCTCATCCTGTGGCCCTATGGGGACCATTGAGCCGAACACTATACAAGGAGTGAATGTTCATCCTTTGACCATTAACCTTTCAATGACTTTCACAATTTTTATAAGATAGTAGCCAGCCTACACGAGTAGGTGCCCTGGAAAGCCTTTTGGGCTCCAGTAAATGACTAAGGCTACCCGCTACCCGTGAGCATTCCATAGCCCGGACGGGTTCGCCTCTCCCTGGTGCCCTTGTAGAGGGCAAACTTAACCTTAAATTATACAAAGAATGGGTGGTCAATCTCTTGGCCACTGACTACCTTTTTCAATATTCTATACTTTTGCATCTTTTAGATGTAGCTTTTATGCGTTCCAATGCTTTAGTGTTTAACAACACTGTTATGGTGGAGCAATTGTTTTGAGGACTTAAGGGGGACAACCCTGTGCACCTAGCCACACTGGCCAAGACACATACTTGATAGCCCGAGACACATAACAACATGGAGTCTGTCACACACAGTGGTCAGAATGGGGAAAAGGTCTTCAATCTCACAAGTCTCTATTAGTCTTAGTCATGGGGTAAAAACAAAAGTGGATTAACTGGATGAATGGGTACAAATGTAATGGAACCAACCTAGCACTAAGGGTTACATTTTGTTTGAGCAAGGCATAGGCAACAGTCTTCACATTGGATTCCTTGATCAATCATAACACAGGTTAGAGCAATACAGAACATATAACATAGGTCACCATAATCATCCTAACATGACAAGCACAAGTATCTGAGATACATCACAGAGCAACAACTAAACCAAGGAAATATACCTAATCTCACCATGTATACCTGTCTCCAACTGATAAGCCCCTGACTGTGTGTACCAACTCCTGATCTGGTGCTCTCCCTAAATGAACTAGATCATCACCAAAATCCTCTCAATGGACTCGTGAGTCTCAGTCTTAGCAAGGAAAATATCAAGAACAAGGCTCTTAAGTGGAATGAAGCTGTAGAGATCCATGTTGATACCCCATGTAAAAGTAGCTCAGAATACAAAAAAAGACAAGTTGCATACTACATCATGGAATCCTGAAGTTGAAAATGTATATGTGATAATAGTCACGTGGCAGAAATCTTCAAGCCACCGGGTGCGACCTTAGGGGCAAGCTCGAGCCAAGTGCTGTCACCTGATACTCAGCTCCTCCATCTAGGCCAACTCCTAGCAAAGCCAAGGGGGGTGGTCCCTTTGATAAGTACAATCTAAGGTTTTTACTCTATGAAAGAAATGATTGATTCTAGGAGTTAATGTTAAATGAATTAAAACCTTAACAATGAGTTACTACAAATGAATTATAATAACAGCATCATTGATAATTCAAACACCATTCATGACAATATGCAGAAATTGATTTAACCATAAAAATGTGGAAGACCAGTGCCAATGAATATGGAGTGCTTGTGTATAAGGGTTGATGTTGTGGTCTCAGTGAAAGTATTGCAGTGTCTCGTTGGTAAGTTTTAAGATTTATTAGATGAGTTTATTAAGGCGTGGGTTAATTGTTAGTCCGTTTTATTAATATGGTAATTTATCTGGATTATTAGCATGGAGGGGGATTCCCGATATACCACAAAGGTACAGAGCATATGTCCAGACTCACAACGTGTGGTAGCACACGAGGAAATGTGGTCTAAATGGAGTCTCGGGGGGATGTTCAACACTACACCAACAAGGATGTATCCTAACAGGGCCCTGCGGTCGCTTTTCAGTAGTTCCCGCTTCCTCTGTACAATTTCCCCACACGAAGCAAAGCGCAACGGTGGATTTTCGTTGTTTGGGAGATTGATTAAAAGTGAAACTAATTATTAGTCACCTAAATCATTTTCGGATACAACCAATTGATCAAACGAAACTGCAGTGGAAGTAGAGCATACGAGGATGAAGGCCTTGTTGATTTTAAATATTTTTTAACAAAGTTTTTTTTATTAAAAGATGTAAATCCCAAGAACCTATTTCCAGGTTTAGTACTCGGGCAAGCCCTTATCCATGAACCGTACTCAGGAGAGCAAGGGGGTTTGTTTTAAACACAAGAGTGCAAAAAATGGAAGTTTTCTAATTACTACAATAAAATTGAAATATAAATTACTTTGCAATAAAATTGAAATATAAATTAAAATAGCGAAGTAATGAAACAAACTACACTAGCAAAGGAAAAACCATGAAAATGGACACCGACGTGAATCCCCCAAGGGGCGATGGGGAGTGGGTTCTTAGGAGCCAACTCAAAACTTTATTAATTCTTTTACAACATAGAAGAAATGCGCTTTAGTCCTTATATTTCGGATCCAAAGGCTTACAATTTATTAAAAAATTAACTTTTATGCAAGGGGGATCTCCGTGGGCCTTCCTTTTGCTCAATTTTGCGAAAATTTGCCAAAGTTTCCTCCTCTTTTATTGTAAACCTGCAAAAAACACCGATGAAAAGAATGTGAAAGACACCCAAAGACACTTTAAGAGTGTCTTGGGAAAATCTACAAAAAAAGTCTAAAAAATTCTAAGTAAAACTAGCTGAAAATGACTAAGTAAGGCAAGCTAGGAAGCTTACCTTCTTAAGATCTTTGCTTGCCTTCTTGAAGAGATTGGCAAGCAAATTTCAAGCACTATATGCCAAATAAATGAAATGAAAGCCCTTTAATCCTCTTAACCAAGTATTTTTCAATTTTAACTTTGAACTTGCGAAAAGAGAGCTAGATCTAAGGATTTAAAGAACTTTAATTATTCAACGAGATCTCGACTTGGGAATTTAAATCTACTTTAGATACTTCTTTGAAATGTAGATTTAAGAAAAGTAATTGTAACCATAGTAAACATGAAAAAAAATTGGATTAAGAAGTGATAGAACCCGATGGAGCAAGAAATAGAAAGGGGATGGTGACGCCTTCTTTGGTGAGAACAGAGGGATGATGCTTCTTCTTCGAAGTTACTAGAGAAGAGGGAGAGCTCACTTACTCGTCAGATGCTCCAACCTGAATTTCCTGTAACAAACACTCAACAATTGCAAAGAGGATTAAAAGCACTTGTGTGAAATGATAAGAAGATAAGCAGCATTATAGATCCATGCAAGAAATCATGTAATACCTGATAGTCTAATATATTTCACAATAAGAAGTAACCTAACAAGAATCACTTCCTATTCTTACAGAAATGTAAATTTTCTTATAAAGACAAGTAATCCCAACAATTGCAAATATGAGAGAAAACTAATACATGTTACCTCAATGATTTAACAAAAACAACATCAGCCAAACATTCATGGATTCCACACTGAAATTGCCTCCAAATTCTTTTATTAACAATACTCGGAAAAATATTACAATGTATGCAATAAGAGGTTCAACCTTCCCTTCCTTACAACGGCCAAATGACCTACTTAAGTAGAAACCGAAGCCCAGGGGAGTTGCACCAAACAACTGAAGATGAGGTTGGATTAACTTGAGCTTGTGGAGAGATTCAAGGGATGCACTGGAGTTCACTTGAGTAAATAGTGTCACATCTCCACATGAGATACAATCCTATCTCTTGATTTGATTTCCCACCAACCAAAAACGTGTGAAGTAGTATGTTGCGCTATCTCTTGAAGAGATGCGCACTTGATCCTCACCAACATCAAAACAAAACGTGGCCATGGAATGATCTCGCTCAAGAGATTAGTTTGTGACCACTCCACGTTTCATTTTCCACGTCAACCAATCGCTTTCCATGGGAAGAGGTGGGCACACCTCTAACCTATGTCAAATCACTAGCATCCAAAACTTAATACAAAATGATGCTTTTGCCAAGAGATGAAGTCATAACCAATGGGGGAACAAGAGTGCCACGTCACCTCACAAGCCACAAATCGTACGGAGATATCAAGCCACAAGCCAAGTAAAAAACTCAGAAATTATTAGTTGTTTGTTCAACAACCAATAATTACTAAGGGAAAAAAAACTCTGCGCTAGTCGGCTTGATGCCTAAGTCTAGGGAGTCAAGCCTTTTATAAAAATTGACCATGCTAGCACATTTTTTACAATTTCCCCAAGGGGGTATGAACATGTGTTACAAAAAATTTTGAACAGACTCCCAGAAAAAGCCTGGCGAACTTCTAAACTCTGAAGAATGAACAAATATACGTGTTCCACTTCGCAACTCGCTTGAAAAATCCACTAAGTACAACTCAGGTGGTAACACAATGCACTCTCAATCTCCTCCAAATCTATTTGTGTTGGAAGTGGATCTTCCTCCTCTAATTCCTCCCCCTCCTCCAATACATCATAATCATGCTCTAACCACTCAGGGGCCTCATTCATGACAAGCCTCTTGATCTCCACACTCCACGGATCTGTGTTGTCAGTCTCATCTAATTTAATGGCATTTGTGTCAAGTGCTTTGTCAATTTGCTTCACCCATAGCATCGGATTGTAGTAAACATAGACCATGTCATTGATGCGGTGGATATCTAATTTGTAAGAGGACCATTTTTGTAATTAGAGGACGATGGCTAATGAGCAGAAATTAAAATTAATGAAACTAATAACTATAAAAAAATTGAATTTAATTTGAACATTTCTAAATTCTAACCTGTTGTGCTTCTTGCAGTGTATTTTTTCAAAGACACTCCAATTGAGCTCACACCTTGATGAGCACCACGTTTGACTAAGCACCTGAATGGCAAGTTTTTGTTACTCTAGGACTCTTCTGCCATAATTTGTCCAAAAAACATCTACACCAAATAAACAAAAAGGAAATACTCAAGACAACAAATCCTATTTCACTTTTCCATTTAGTAACAAATAGATAGAAAGGAAAAACATTGTAATTTGAAATTTTGAAACAAATTGTACTTGAAACTTACTTGGCATCCTAGCGGTCTTGTCTTGGATAGCCATCTCAAAACCAAATGTCCCAACGGCAAACTGATATATCTCCATTTGTTTGGAAATCTCCATGCATTTAGGAAGAGTCAACACCATCCTCTGAACACATCGAAAAACCACATGCATAAGAACATGTGAAGTTGAGATAGAGCCCTATTCCATTAATCGGACAATGGGGTGAATCCAGGATGGATGGTAGAGGGATGGGAAACTAAAGAGGTGGAACCAAGATAGCCTCGACTCCCAAATAGATGGTTGTCACGCCAATCGAGGCAATCTTCACTTGATGTTATCTTAGCCCAAGACAACAATGGGGGAGACCCAGATCTACTCCCGACAAGAGAGATCAGACCTAAACACCAGATCAAATCAAAGGGAGTTGAAGTACGTAAGGTGTAAGGTGGAGTAAACCCAAGATCTGTGGATGACATCACAAGGTGAACTAGAGCTTGGATCAAGGGTTTATCAGATGTGAAATTTGATCCAAGTTCGAAACACAAGTGACCTATAATCCTATTACTAGATCCAAGATCCAAGTACTAACAAAAGATGAAGATATCCTCTACCTTGGGAAACGTGACCAATGCAAGGAGGGGAAGAATGGGATTGGGGCTATCTAGTACCACGGGGTGAACTCAAAAGAAGGTATGATGGTGTCAAATCACCCGAGCCACAAGGAAAAGATCAAATCGCAAGAGGAGGCAACATGAGGGGTAGCGTTAGGGCTTAGAGAACAGTGCCTTGGGATTTGGGCCAAATGGAGTCACTTTAGCAAAACGTTTTTGAAGACCCACTTAGGGTTTGACCCGATCTACAAAACCCAGAAATGGTTTGCCTCAAGATCAAGCGGTTTGATCCATAATATTTTTTATTTTTTAATATTTAGGGTTTTAACATGAAAATGAAGATGCCAATGGATTGAGATCTAGAAAAGAAGCACCAACCTGTAAATCTTACCTGGAAAACCTTGTGGATGCCTTGATGATGATGATCTATGCCGTCCCGATCAATTTGAGAAGATTTGAGGAAGCTTCTATGTAAAATGATTTGCCCAAGGAAGCCAATGCACCCTCTCTCCTGCACAACAAACGTCAACCATATCAGATTTGATGCGTGAAGAAAGAAGATCAAATGCTACAGAAAAATAGCAAGATGAAATCATAGATCACAATGATGCTAATGAAAACCCCCTAATACAAGTGAAGCCAATCCAAGCGAGTTGAGGAGCCCCTGCAAAAACACCCAAGCTAAAGTCGCCCCCCTGTAGACAAGACAATGTTTCCACAAAATATAGATCTCACAACAAATATCCAAATGCTAGGAAGCAATAGATTTTCCAATCACCATCTAAGAACATTAGATGCAAAGGAGATCCAAAAATTTCCACAAGAATAGTTTTTCTATTATCCAGATCCAAGAGCCAAAGACCCCCTTTACAATGAGAAGCTCCCTCCTTTTAATAGGAATGACAGAACCAAAATCATAACCACTTTTCAAATGAGTGGCTAAGATTAAAAGATCAAAATGTTCTAATCAACGGTTGAGATGAGCTCAACATAGAGTACATAGATCAATACAATAATATAATATCTAAATGGACTGAATCACCCTAGGAGAGGGGATCCTGTTAGACACTGAGAGGGGGGGGTGAATCAGTGTAAAGCCAATTTTAAAACTTTTCTTAACTTGTCACAATTAACTACCAATTCATCACTCCACTATTCTACCAATTTCATAATCATTTCATAACATCTTTCACTTCATCATTCACATATCATAAGCATTTGAATCATCAAGAACCATAACACTAAATAACACAACACCATATAATTTTGTAATCTTTTTGTATTAGTTTTGGACCGGCTACAACCGTGATGTAAAATCAACACCTACTGATACAAAGAGCACCTGCTCTTCATCCAGGACTCTGCCTGGTTTTCTTAGACCCTGCTAAGAAGGGTTTGAGGTATTCTAACCTCAAAAGCAAGACAAGATTGCTTTTACAATTAAAGCTCACTGTCACATCAGCATCACCTGTCTCTTCAATCTGTTCTGCTACTGCTCATCCTTTTCTCTAATCATCATTCTTCACTGCTGCTCATCCTCTTTTCTAATCATCATTCTTCACTGCCATACTCAGGCATATCATTGTCAAGGTAAGCATATAATACTTGTCAAGTCTACCACAGTCAAGCATTCACTGTGTAAACATGGGCAGCTACTGTCATCAACATTGCTCATCTAGTCATCAATCACCAAGGTCTGCTCATCTCTGCTGTTCACTGTCAAGCCATCATACAGCTCCTATCACTGATCATCAATCTCTACTCTTTATCAACACTGCTGCTGCCATTCTATGCTTGTCAACCTCTGCTGCTCATCCTCTTCACTGCTCATCAATCTTCACTGCGGCAACTTTTATCTGCATATAGGTCTGCTATTATCACTTAAGAGTTTGCTTTCAACAAGGCATCATCTTCATTCAGTATATCACTAAATCACTGTCATCAGGGTCTGTCAGCTCTTCAAACAAGTCTTCAAACTTACTGTATAAGCACTGTTATCAATTTGTCTTCATGATGATGGGTGTCACAGACTGTCATACTGCTGAAGGTGTCCATCATCTTACCACTTAGTCAAATACTTTAGTTGTCACTGTCAGGGTTATCAACTTGAACCCTTATCAAACAATCTTCAATGACTATCCTGACTATATATGTTTCTTAACCATCAATCATCATCTATTTCAAACTGAAGATATCAACATACCTTGTATAAAGTCCTTCAGACTTCTCACCTGGGCTGTATTGATCTGTTGTAGAACGCCTTACTCTTCTTCAAAACATGTCACTGTATCATGTTACTTGCTTTTTCTGTCAACATCAAAGTGCACAATATATGTCTTCAAGGTCTGTTGCATCACTGTATTTGTATTGTCCATTCAATAGACCTAAGTTGTATGTGTGTCAATACTTCAAAACAAGTTTACTGTATGAATGCCATTGTAAATCACTGAACATATTATAATACTTTTTACAAATTCATTACTGTTAGGGCATCATCCTAATATCAACATATCATCATCATACTTGTATATGCTACTGTATGTGTAATTAGGGCATCATCCAGGCATCATTAGTATACCCAGATCTTCACAGTGCCTCTATACACTCCTTTTGTACTCAACCTGTATATTGCAAACTAAAACCAGCTTGTTAAACTTTGGATGTTTCATGACTGTGGAGACATTCAAAAACTCCGATCACTGCTGCTGTTGACTGTAAAATTCGGGACTGTTAAAAAATTCTAGCTGCTGCCCCAAAAGAGTATTTATTGCTGCTGTTCACCAACAGTTAGGATACATTCCAAAACTAGGTCAATATGAAACCTTGGAAGAAAGAGGGAAGCAAATCACTGATCAAAATTCGGACTGTAAATGTATGAAAATTAGGGCTTTCTTCTCTGCAATTGGACTGTCTAGGCTGAGTAGAATAGGACTGTTTTTCTTAAAAAATTGGTGAGCTGGTAAAGACCCCAAGCAAGACAACTAGGTCTGAAAAAAAGAAGAAAGTAGACTGCTGTTCCAAATTGTATCTCCACCAAGAGCTCAACAAATGTACCCGAGATTTAGAAGAAAAACTAAACAAAAAAAAACTCTCTGCTGTGAAATTCGGGTCTGTGTCCCTACTGCTGCCACCACAGTCCACTGCGTTTTCTTCCTCAGACCTCCGAAAAATCTCAGAGCTCTTCCAAATTTCACAATGAAAAAATGAAACCGTTTGTAGGGTATTTATACTGGTTTTTTCGTAAAAATTTGGAGCCGACCTACATAAAAAATAATTTGAATTTGAATTTGAATTTTATTTATTTTTTAATTAATTTTGGAGCCGACTTCAACTTAAATTTTTATTTAATATATTTGTCACCTCATCCTTTGTTTACTTGCATAATAGGGCTGACTTCACCACATTATTTTTCATCCTTTGTTTCCTTGCATAATAGGGTTGACTTCACTTTGATCGTATTTGAGGCTGGACTAGATGAGCTTCTTCCTTATTTTAATGAGTTCTGCATGCATCAAGGACCAAGTCAAAAGACCAAAGAGGAGATCACCAAGGGAACAAGGACTTCTTCAAGGACATCAGAGGTTCCATATAAGCATGAACTTCATCAAGCAAGGATCAAACATTTCCCAAGTGATATGGGTATTACCATCAACAAGTGCACCACATCATCAAAACCAAGGGTTATAACTTATGTCCGCCCAAAACCCAAGGTGACCCCACACAACATCTTCAACCCTCCTTCAAAGGTAGAAGGACCATCAAGTGCAAATAAGTGTGTCCAAGTGTCCAAGCGCCATCATACGTGTGTGGGTGCCTTAAACATACCATCTAACCAAATCAAGTGCAAGCAATGGGCTTCATGACCTTTGCAAGGCCATGAAGGTCTTCATCAAGGGTTCCAAGTCTTCATGGGCTTCTTCATCAAGCAAGGGGCTTCATAGTCTTCTTTAACCACCTCAACCACATGATCCAGCATGATATCACCTCTGGGGTAGCTTGGTTTCTCCTGGGGTACCATGACACCATCAGAGCATGAATGCCCACAGAATGGGTCATTAATGCTTCTCCTAGCCATTTAAGGCTTCTTCATCGTCTACCAAGGCTTCAAGACCATCTCCAAGTTCTTCAAATGCCTTCAGCCAGATGGTGGCTTCAAGATCCAAGCTTGTGGGTACAGGGACCTTGTCAACTGGGTACAAGGTGCTTCAAGGCACAAACCCACTCTGTAAGGGATCAAGGCACTGCAGGTGGGACTTGATGGCATCAATGACATCCCGTGGGGCCACTACAAGTCCATGTTGGCATCAATGACAATTTCATCAACAGATCCCACTCAATAAAAAATAAATAAAGCTCATGGTGGGTCCAAGGGGTGTTAACTAACTCCCCTAGTGTGTCCCCATGGCACAATAAAATAAATATTATTTTTTAAATGCAAAATAGTGCCTCTCTGAGGAAATCGTGAACCTCCAAAAGCTCCAGAAAATAATAAAATATGCCGAAGAGATGGATGTGGGTCCATCCAAGTGTTGAAATTGCTGGAGAAGAAGTGGAAGACATCACACTCATCATCAAAACTTGTCACATGACATTTCCTTGCTTCAGTAGCCCAAATCGAAATCTTCAGTAGCCATTTTCATTATTTTAAATCTGCCTCGGGAAACGTGATATGGCCAAAACTGCCTCCTAGAGTGCCAACGTTGTCGAACTGAACTCACCAGGCTTCTGGAAGGGGGGTAATATGGTAAAAACAAGTGCCTAGACCACCCCCTCCTCATACAGTGCCCTAGGTGAACCAAACAAATCACCTCTCTGCTTTGAAAGGCCATTTAACTGGCAAAACTACACTAGAATGGTACACTCAGACAAATCATCACTGTAACTGCCCGGAACTGAAAACAAGATGTCTCATTGGACTCAGGGAGTCCAAATCCATCTAAGGTGCATACTCATACACCCTACAGATCTTTGCATGATCAAGAATAATATCCAATATGCCCAGAGAAATAAAATAATAATCTGTAAATGATCAATAATATAACCCAGGCTAACATCCATATGCTGCAAGTGTTTAAAGGTTAAGACATGCTCTACAAATAATTCAAATACCAATTATAACAAGTAGCAATCATTTCACTGGTGATCTATCAACCAAATATAGAGTTTCATTAATTAACTATAACTTAGACCAAACTTTCAAGACCATACTCACTTCATAGTTGTCACCAATTTGCTAGTGCAGGGTGAAGGCTAAAATCAAAAGGCTAGGCTGAAGGGTGACTACCAACTCGACACTGTGATACTTTGGATATGGAAAGGGGATACTCACTCTAGCATATGACAGATAAGAAACAACACAGGGGATGGCAATGTCTCACAAATGGGTGAGTTACGTTCAAGGGTGCTTATTCACCTTGACAAATGCTCACAATCCAAATCAAATACAAGTGAGGCCAGCAATCTTAAGAACCATTACCTCTTGGGCCTTCAATTTTCCATAGCCTTGATCCATTTGTTACACAGATTTTTATTTATTAAGGCGTCATGCATTCATGTATGTTTAAAAACACTACTTTTCATGAATGTTTTAAGATATTTATTTCCATATACTTCAAAGCCAATTTCATTAGGCTTGCCTTTCATTCATGTATGTTCAAAAACACTACTTTTCATGAATAGGATTTTTTCATAAGACATTCATTTCATTTCCAAATACATTGTATTGATGGCAGCGTTATTTGTTTCAGGTTTAACCAACACAACCTAGGCAACTCAGAGCCGAGACACAAATAAACAGGGAAGCTTGTCCAACACAGAGGCTCTAGTGGGGAAAGGTTCTCCATGCCACAAGTCAAGTAGTAGGTCGGGCTGAAAACATAACTGGAAGGCAATAGATGGGTGGAGATAGTGAACAATGAAACCAACACTAGCAAGCCAAAGTATGGTGGGAATGATCACCTCTATTCTTTCTAAGGAGGGTAAAACCAATGAGTATGGGTCAAGAACTTCCAGGTCTAAGTAGGGACATACATGCATAATATCAATACATCCAAGTCCACATATTTATATGACCACCAAATCATGACACTAGATGCTAAGACATGTCACAAGAATGAATATAAAAGCAATTATAACCATAACACAAGATAAGATCGGTTGAGTCATGTACATGTAACCATCAAACTAAACCAACATCTGTCCAATGAAAAATACTGATGCAACTCTGGGCACTATTGACTGCTCTGCAAATGGCTAAATGACTACATCAGTCCTCAAATCTGAGTGTCCTGAGACTCAGCCATGGCATGGGAGAGTATTATAGTCCATCATCAAATAATGATCCATCATAGATGCTCATCTCAGCATCTCATATGTAAGGGAACTGGCTGAAAAGTGTACTGAAATCTGAAAAATAGAATATGGTAGCTCGACTACTATATATGTGATAACAGCTTGCATTTCTTTTGATATATCATGAGTCACACGAATGCATGTAATGATGATAGGATTGCTTGCTTCGAGGACTAGTGGTGACACTTTCACAACCTAGAGTCGAGACACAAGCAAACATGGGGGCCTATCAATACACAGAGGTCATGATGGGGGAGAGCTCTTTGATCATAGAAGTCATGTCCATAGTCACAAGGTAGGCTACTGCATGGAGGATACAGATGGATGGAGACAAGTGATAAGTTGTTGCTAGCAAATAGTGGGAGGTGAACTCGACTGTCAAAGGATAATTCTACTGGAAACCATACGTCAAGAACATAACACTAACACTACTCCATTGTTCTCAATTGGCACTCAAGAAGATAATGATCACCAGTGATATCACCACAAGAGGCAAGTCTAGTCTACTAAGATAAGTAAAAGCAAACAATCATATAACACCCACATGCCATATACCTGCTCAACCATATACCCACACTGGATCTGCTCCTAATATACTGCCAAGGCAAGGAAAACTCATCAGCCATCTGTACCGGTATTGCTCTGCTCAAAATAAACCATGACATAGCAAGCCTCCCTCCAGGCTCAACAAGAGGGCTCATCAACAAAGGGGAAAAGGCCACACTGCTCTAGTACTTTGCATGTACTCGACCACTGATCATTGTTGTCAAAATATGACCATCTCAATGTAGGATTGGCTCTGGTATGGAACAAAAATGGTCTGTTGCATCATGGTAGCTCCAGCTACTATGGATCTGATAACATTTCCTTATGTCGATTTGTCTTAGTTATCTAGTGGCACACATGTTGAGGCAAATTAGATTATGTGGCTCACTTGGCACACATGTGGAGGCACGTTGGGATCAAACAAAGCAAATCTCAGCATCAAATTAAGTCCTAGCACTTGATTTGCTCACCTGGCACATGGATCAATGTCCTCAAACCAAATCGTGTGGCCCAACAACTTGCTCTTGCATGTGGATTTGACCAACTCCTTGGATCAAGGAAAATAACACATGATTTTTACATTTGGTTTCAAGTGACCCATGGTATTTACCTCTTGTATTGATCAAGACCCATGGTAAGATCTTGGGTCCGATCTTGGGTCCTCTTGTCCTGCACTATTGGAGACATATAAAGTAAGAGCTAATTAGGATTTTTTATGCATAATAACATTGTCCTATGAAGTGAGACATCCCTTCTTGGAGGGTGTCTCTTGTTAGGCCTTTGGCACCTCTCTTTGCCCTAATTAGGTCAAACTAACACAACCCTTGGGTTTCCTGGGTTTCCCTAATTCATCAAAATTGGATTGTCAATTCTTGAGAGGAATGCTAACCATTATTCCTCATTGGCCTTGTAGGGAATAGAATTATGCCTTATTCCCCCATCTTCACTTGGAATCTCTTTTTATCAAATTTTGTACTATATATTGGAAAAAATACAAAAAAATCAAATAGTGTAAACCCCTAAGATATTTTTTTTTTTTTGCAAAAATCCAAAATATTTTATTTTGTGCCCTAGTTAGTTTAATTTTGATTTTCTGAAGTAGATAATTGCAGTTGTAACTTGTAAATTTCAGATCTTGATAAAATATTGGAAAAATCCTTAAAAAGTTGGAAAAATTGTAAAAAAAAACATTTTTAGTCATTAAAAGTGCCCTAAAGGAGGTGAGGTCATGCTAGGGTTAGGTGATGACAGACCTTAGTGTTTGTTTAAGATCTGGTTAAAGTGTTATTGCAGGTTCACTTCAAAGGAAAAATCAAACCCTAGGGGTTTGAGGCAAGATTGGTCAAATCCTAGGTCACCCGGGAAGACCCTGGGAGGATTTGAAGTCACGAATATTTCTGGTTCACTCTTGACTGCAGAAAACCATAGACCTGAAGTATAAATCAATCCCAAAACATATAATTAATCCACCAAAGGCAAGCCGCCCTATGGGTAATCAGTGAGCTCCTCGATGTTGGTCATCAAGAGGTGAGTTTTGGGTGATTCCGGTGGTTAATTTGGAAGATATCTCGTGTTTTGTCTTGTTGGTTTTTATTACAGAGAACTACATAAGCATATTACATAATCATCATTGCTCCTAGTCTTCAAAGTCGAGGCATTTATTGCATATCTCTCGTTGACTCCATTAGGCACTGGTCTAATAACAATGGGAAGGTCAGATAGGGATAGATGTGTTTTCTATTGTGTTTCTTACAGGTTTATCCTTACTTCATTTCGGGGAGCCTCCTATGGCCCAAAGGAACAAGGCCTAAAGAGGAAGGAGGTTACATTGAGGTGGCATTTGGTGTATTTCGTTGAAGAGTTGCCGATCATAGCACTAGGTCCACTGGGTCCACCTATCTTATTTGGTTCCACTTACATGAAAGAGGGCTAGTTTTTGAGGTAACATAAAGTATTTCCTCAAAAAAAGGTATTAATCTTGTCAAACACTTACCAAGCATTACCACAATGACAAGAATGCTGTTAAAGAAGCTGAACAAAAACCATTCCAAATATAAAAAATATGTGACTACCTTCGCTGAGTATAAAATCAAGTCATCTTTGTTTAGCTTGAGGGAATGACTGCTTCCAAATGATGCCAGGTTGAGAGCTGCACGAGATTCTGCCTGCCTCAAAATGTGCAAATAAAAAGTTTAATTTCACACAAAACAATCTACCACCATACATCAATACAAGAAATAAAAGCACACTAAGGTAAAGATTCATGCATTTCCTTACGTTTCAACCCCTTCAAATTGCCTTACCTGTGATCCTGTTGTTACAATTAGCAAATCCCTAGGAGCATATGCATCCATATCCTCAGCTTTGACCTGCCATTAGAGATAGAGGTTAAGGTGTATAGTATACCATCTGTAAGAGAGAAATCACATCTTCTTGCATAAATCAGGAAACTATAGGAATGCTTGATCCTGTCTAATCAACTGCCTGGTCACCATTTATATAATGGGAATAATGGCTTAATGAATGTTAGTTGAAAACTTGCAATCAGTTTTAGCTATTGAAATTTGAAATTGAATAAATTGTAAATGAAACACAATTTTACCATTCCAGAACTGGTCTTAGCTAGTTAAAAACTACATATATGGCACATGAACTGCACATTTACTACTCCAAAATACACAATGTATTCTCTGAATTAAAATAAGACAAACTATTCACAGAAATTTGTAGCATATGATGTAAACATAATAATACTGTTATGTTTCAATCTGCGGCCTAAACAATACATTAATGATTTTAACCTTCAGTGATAACATACCAAAGTTGATGGATCGAAAGGTGCTTGTCCAGCTTTGCTAGCAGCATCCAAGTAAGTCCTTAATGACATCCCAACAAAAACCTGGGCCAATTCAATGTAAAATAGAAGTTAGAACACCATAAGATACAGAGATATAAGATATTCGAACCATTTGGTGCATAGGATACTTCCACTCTCATTAGCTCTCTTCACAAAGAGAGTCTTCTAATGGAACCCAGGATATCTAAAACATAAAAGGTTGAGAAAATGGTCTCTTACCAGCTTCCTACTAGTCAACTCAGCTGCAGCCTTCACACTGCCAAGACGATGAACATTTGATGCAAATTGTGTAGTGATAACTCTTCCCTTTGCAGCAGCAATATTTCGCAACAAAGCCTCTGCTACATCAGTTTCACTGGTAGTTCTTCCAGGGGAAAGAATGTTGGTAGAGTCGCTCATCATCTGACAACACCCGAAGTGAGATTGGACCAGAAACTAAGAACTATCAAGCAAAATCGACATGTCAAATCAGACATAGGCCACAAACTGTTTAGGCTGGGCTCATGTATATAAAAAATGTGTCATTTGAAGCTCAGTCTAAACAATGTACAAGATTCTTGCATTTGCATAGACTGCTAGATCTAATAGAACTTAATGCATCTACAAACTGTTTGGCTGGGTCTATGGAGTCTGGACACAAAAAATGTGACATTTGAAGCTCAGTCAAAACAATGTACGAGACGTTTGCATTTGCATAGATTGCTAGATCTAATAAAACATAATTCATCTACAAAGCCTTTCTTTTTTTCAGAAAAAAAAGCATGCAACTTATTATTCATAGGCAGAATCAAAGTTACATATACCAGTCGTTTTTCACAAGTAGTGCTACAGACCAAAACTCTCCACCATCAAAACTCTCCACCATCAAGACAGTCTACAGAACCACAAGACCCATCACCCAAAAATACCTCAAAAGGCTATCTACAAAGCCTTTATTTATTCTCAACATGTTGACTACTATAAATTTAAAATCTATCAAGTGATTGTATTAAGAAAGGGCTAAAAGGACTATTTAGTATCGATACAGGCTGTCACCTCAAACTGGAAAAAGAAGGGACAAGAACTTGCCATTGTATATTAATGTGAATGCAAGCCTGGTCAAGCACTGTTACTTCTCATGCTGCATAAGGTTCCACTCTTAGTTTGATATGATCCAATTATGATGTGCAGACAGATTACATTTTATGTGTTCATTGTTTTTTATAATTAGGGAGCATTATGGATGCACAAATTTTTCCTAGCATCGCCTTTGTTCCAGCTGAAACTAATACGTGTGATTAAAGACCAAAGGAACAATGCTAACCCAACCACAACCTAGGGAGGTTACCCACTGTCACCTCAATAACTCCCTCTCTACTCCTTAAGTTAGCTCTCCTCCAACTCAAGGGGAGCTTCCGTAAGATAGGATTTGCTAGGCTATGACAATGAAGAACAAAGTGATGTGAGAGATAGCTTAGCAAAACGGTTTGTCTTTTTGTAGTATAGTAAAATAAAGGGGTGATGGTGTTACCAACTGAGTTGCACTAAGTTGGACTTTCAAGTGAGCCGTCAAAGATAAACAATTACTTGTTCAAATTCCGAGTTCATAAGCCCATTCAGGCCTTCCTAGGCCCCTTTTTTTATTAAACATGTTCATACCCCACGGGGAATTGTAATAAAATGACTTAGCATGATGAATTTAAGTAAAAGGTTCGGTTTCCTAGGACTTGGTGTTAAATTTTTATCATTCAAGCTAGCATTATCTTAGGATCTTATCTAAAAGAATAACATGCACAGCAATAAACACAAGAGACAAGAGACACAAAGAATTTTCCTCGGGGAAACCATAAAAGAGAAAACCCCACAACTTCCTCAGAGATAGAATCGGCACCAAAAGTAAAACCCGAAAACATAAAGATGATCTCCCGACAGCAGTAGTCTCTCTCTTTGATCCCAGCTTCTTCTCTCTCACTCATGCACCCCAGTGAGTGAGTGTGTGTGTGATAAATAGAGAGTCTCACTCTCTATTTATATTCTTACGTTCACTTAACCTTTAACTCTGTTATGTAGGCTCGAGTAATCCTAACTCAGTTATGTAGGCTCAAGTACCCACAACTGGGGTACTAATGACCCGACTTACATTAACTCACCTAGGGCCGACTTCTCTAGGAGAGTCTAATAACCCTAGTGCCCCACAACTGCGGGGACTATAACCCTTGATCAATAGGAGGGTTACCCACAATGACTTTACATGACTTGCTTACATTATTGAATCTCCCGATAGGAACATCGGGGCATGACATGACTCAAATACATTACAGACACTTCCCGGAATAAACATCGGGGTACAATACATAAGATATACGAGTGAATACATTCTAAAGTTACAAATACATCAACACTCCCTCTTAACTAGGAAGGTATTTTCTCGACACAATTTATCAGCATAAGTCTTCTTCTCTGTATCATCCGGATCATCATCGAGTTCTCGTCATCTTCATCTTCAAGTCATTATCACTGGATCTGGATCATCACTCGATCTGGATCGTCATCACTGCTGGATCATCATCACTAGTGCTATCTCTTGATTCTTCTCGTCACAGGAAGTTCTATAGAGCCAACGCTTTTTCATGCTAGTTGTAGGTCTAGACTCCATGTCGGTCTTCTTCAGCACTTAGATCTGACCCTAAGTCAAAATGGCCCACCCAGCACTTACAACTGACCATGAGAGGAACACATCCAACACCATGTCAAAAAGGCACGCCCAACACTCACATCTGACCATGAGAGGAACAAATCCAGTCATGTCAGAAAGGCCCAGCACTCACATCCGATCATGGGAGGAACACATCCAAGAACCATACCGGAAAGGCTCAGCACTTATATCTTACCATGGGATGAACACATCAACCATGTAAGAAGGGCTCAGCACTTACATATTACCATGAGATGATCACATCACCATGTAAGAAGGGCTCAGCACTTATATCAGACCATGGGATGAACACATCAACCATGTCAAAAGGGCTCAGCACTTATATCTGACCATGTGGGATGAACACATCCTGCAGTCACATCAGAATGGCTCTGCACTTACATCTGATGATGTGGGATGAACACATCCTGCAGTCATATCAGAATGGCTCTCAGTCCCAAACTGAGTATTCCTGGTAACTGACCAAGTACCTCCATTCTCCCAGAGAATGGCATTCAGCACTTATATCTGATCATGAGGGATGAACACGTCTCGCAATCACATCAGAATGGCTCAACACTCACATCTGACATGGAAGGAACCAATCCTCTCACCATGACAGAATGGGTCAGCCCTTACATCTGACCATGGAAGGAACCAATCCTCTCACCATGTCAGAATGGCTCTCAGTCCCAGACTGAGTATTCCTGGTAACTGACCAAGTGCCTCCATTCAGAGAATGGCATTCAGCGCTTATATCTAATCATGTGAGAACACATCTCACAGTCATCTCAAAATGGCTTAGCACTCACATCTGAAATGGAAGGAACCAATCCTCTCACCATGACAGAATGGCTCAGCCCTTACATCTAACCATGGAAGGAACCAATCCTCTCACCATGTCAGAATGGCTCACAGACTTGTCACTTCCCCTTGGAGGGAACCTCGATTTGGAGAACACCAAGCTTCTCCCTGAAGTATTCAAACTTCACTCTAGCCAATGGCTTAGTCAACACATCAACTATCTGTTCGTCCGTCGCAACATACTGGAGATTCACTACTCCTCTATGCACCATATCCCTGATATAGTGATATTTGATCTCGATATGCTTCGACTTGTCATGGAACACTGGGTTCTCAGACAACTTCACACAACTTTGGTTGCCGCAATATATACAAGTAGCATCCAACTGGAGATCAAATAAATCAGACAGTAGCTTCCTCAGCCATAATGCCTCACAACTAGCTGAACAAGCTGCGACATACTTTGCTTCAGCTGTACAAGATTATCTCTTTCTAAACCAAGAGATCACACCTGATCCCATACTGAAGCAGCACCCTGAAGTGCTCTTCCTATTGATGGCACTGCCTGCCCAATCTGAATCAACATAACCTTCCAGGTTAATCTTCTGATCAGCCTTATACTTGAGCGCATAATCAACTGTACCCTTCAGGTACCTCACTGCATGCTTTGCAACCATCAGGTGAACATGTCTCAATGTGTTCTCAGCAAAGCAAATATTTGGTCTCGTATTCGTCAGGTACATCAAGGACCCAATCGTCTGACGATACATCGTGGCATCAACCGTTTCTGATGAAGCATCACTCAATAGCTTCAGGTTTGATGCCATAGGTGTGGTCATGCAGTCCATCATCCTGAACCTCTTCAGGATCTCTACTGCATACTTCCCTTGTCCACACCTCCATGCCTAGAATGTAGTGCATCATATCCAAGTCCTTCATCTCGAACTCGGCAGCAAGTCTCATTCTTGCAACTTTAATGAGTTCCTCTTTTCTGTGAGGAACAAGTCATCGACATATAACAAGAGCATCACTGGTCTTCCGCCTTCAACCTTGAAGCAAAGGTTGGAATCCGCTTTACTCTCAGTAAAGCCTAGAGTCATCAGTAATCTGTCCATCCTGCCGTACCATGTCGAACCTCAGGATCTTCTGCAATCACTCCCTCTGAAGCGAAGCATCATTCTCCCTTTGTCTTTCGTACTCTATGCACTGAAACATTCTGTACCGAAGTGACAAGTAGCTTCCTCTGCTACTAAGATTCTATGTATCCAACTAGGGTCACTGGATACCAAGATCCTCTATCTTGAACATTTTCAAAAGTTCTTGTTGCACCCATCTGTGAGCTTGTCATCCTCTATAGGCTTTCATCTTCAACCTTGTAGCAAAGGTTAAGATCTTCATCAAGCTCAACATGTATGTGATATCCCATGGGTGTTTTCTGAGCTCATACAAGGTCTTCTTTAATTTGCACACATGAGTCTGCCTGTCATGTGCCTTAACTTCTAGTGGCTGCAAATGTCTCTTCGTAGTCTATGCCTTCTTTCGGTGAGAAGCCTCGTGATACGAGTCCTGCCTTGTATCCCACAATGTTGTCATCTACTGCATGCTGGATCTTGTAAATCCATATGGAAGATACTACTGACTTCCCTTTAGGTCTCGATGCTGCATCCTAGACATCATTCCTCTTGAACTGGTCTTCCCTTTCTTCTTGGTTACTTCTTCATAGCTAGAAGGTTCTGCATCAATGATGTCGCTGCATTCCTCATGTTATTCTTCCTCTTGAACTATCGTCACTTGTTCTTCGGAACAAGTCTCATCCTTCTTTGCTTGTAGGTGATTATGTACGCGATCTTTCCTACAAGTCAAATGCATTTGTATGGTTAGAAACATTTCATAAGGCATATTCATAATGGCAAATTCTTATGCATAAATATATGATCATGCAACTATTTTAGCCAATACAACATTCATCCATATCTCACGGAAACTTTCTAGATGCCTTCCATCTCTACCAGGACAACATTGAGATTGTGCACTAATCCAACATGTCAGCAAAGAGGTTTCATTCTAGATAAGTAGCAATGGAGAGTTGTATAGCACCATGAGCTACTTACCCATCACATGCATATTAGTAGTATACTGTCATTAATGCAAACATTCTATCATGCATAATACATCAACTGAATATAAACAAGTGCATAACAAAACAATATCATGAAATGACAATTGAATACTTATCTTTATTTGTTTCGTGGGTAGACTCTTTCTTTCAGCTTCATCATCTTCTTCATTCATAACAACATCATTTCTTATCCAAATGCTCAATATGCATAAGAGGTCCTTCAAGAGTTGAGTTCTTCATATTCCTCATCGCTTGAGGTATCTTCTTTGGATGGTGAGAGCTTGACCTTCAGTTGCTCCCATCTTCTCTTCTCTTATTATGAGTCGAGCTTCTTCTTCTTCCCAGAGTCTGCTGAAAGTAATCACTTCCTTCTGGCACACATTCCTCGCATGAATGAATCCCATGATCCCGGAGGCCATTCAAGGTGGCTATCACCACTTCTGCATTTTCCACTTCTTCTTCTACTGCTACAAGTTGTTCTTTGATTTGAGAGACCCTTGTAAAGTATGACTGTATGGTCTCTGCATTCTGAATCTTCACATTCTACAACTGTTTTCTCAAAGTCATCTTCCGATTTATGTTCTTCCCTTCAAATAGCTTGGTCAAGGAGTCAAGCATCTCTTTCGGTTTCTTTTAGGGAAGACACTTATGGTATAAGGTGATCCATGATTGAATCAGCAATGATCTTCTTAACCTTGAACAAGTTCTTCTTGTGTAAGGATTTTAGCCTCATATCCCTCTAGAACTGGAACCTCTCTACTTATGTAGGTGTCCAATTCATTTTCTTCAGAGAGATCATATACTTCCATGCTTGGAAGTTGTCAACTTCACCAAGCTTGTCATCAAGCTGATGTGATAGATCACTTTGAAATGAGAACCTCAAATGAAAATAGCAAAAGATTAGATCTTACCGATTTGAGGTGTCCATCCTGGTTCCAGAGTTGGCTGATCTAGGGTTTGTCAGAGAAACCCTAATTTTCAAAACTTGGAATCTTTCAGATCTGATTGGGTAGAAAGATAGACCTCTTCAAGGTGAGCTGTCCAATGTACTCATTTTCTGAAAACAGTAGCTGGAAGCTCCCGAAACAGGAAGCCCTAGTTTACCAATTTCTTCTGCATAAATGCCTGATACTATTTCTGCGGTATCTCCGAACTTACTGCTCCTCTGTGTCTGAAACTTCGCACTGAGGTAGCCTTGCCTGTCCCTGTTCCAACACCACAGGTTTCATCAAAATTGATTTCACCAGGGAGCATTATGGATGCACAAATTTTTCCTAGCATCGCCTTTGTTCCAGCTGAAACTAATACGTGTGATTAAAGACCAAAGGAACAATGCTAGCCCAACCACAACCTAGAGAGGTTACCCACTGTCACCTCAATAACTCCCTCTCTACTCTTTAAGTTGGCTCTCCTCCAACTCAAGGGGAGCTTCCGTAAGATAGGACTTGCTAGGCTATGATAATGAAGGACAAAGTGACGTGAGAGATAGCTTAGCAAAATGGTTTGTCTTTTTGTAGTATAGTAAAATAAAGGGGTGATGGTGTTACCAACTGAGTTGCACTAATTTGGACTTTCAGGTGAGCCGTCAAAGATAAACAATTACTTGTTCAAATTCCGAGTTCATAAGTCCATTCAGACCTTCCTAGGCCCCTTTTTTTTTTAAACATGTTCATACCCCATAGGGAATTGTAATAAAATGACTTAGCATGATGAATTTAGGTAAAAGGTTTGGTTTCCTAGGACTTGGTGTTAGATTTTTATCATTCAAGCTAGCATTATCTTAGGATCTTATCTGAGAGAATAACATGCACAGCAATAAACACAAGAGACAAGAGAGACAAAGAATTTTCCTCGGGGAAACCATAAAGGAGAAAACCCTGCAACTTCCTCAGAGATAGAATTGGCACCAAAAGTAAAACCCGAAAACATAAAGATGATCTCCCGACAGCAGTAGTCTCTCTCTCTGATCCCAGCTTCTTCTCTCTCACTCATGCGCCCCAGTGAGTGAGTGTGTGTGTGATAAATAGAGAGTCTCACTCTCTATTTATATTCTTACGTTCACTTAACCTTTAACTCTGTTATGTAGGCTCGAGTACCCACAACTGGGGTACTAATGACCCGACTTACATTAACTCACCTAGGGCCGACTTCTCTAGGAGAGTCTAATAACCCTAGTGCCCCACAACTGCGGGGACTTTAACCCTTGATCAATAGGAGGGTTACCCACAATGACTTTACATGACTTGTTTACATTATTGAATCTCCCGATAGGAACAATGGGGCATGACATGACTCAAATACATTACAGATATTTCCCGGAATAAAAATCGGGGTACAATACATAAGACATACGAGTGAATACATTCTGAAGTTACAAATACATCAACGCCTTGTCATTAATACATTATTCCACGGCGTTTTTTCCTCGATAATTATATATATTATCGTTTTTTAACGATTGATAATTTTTTAGTTTTTCAATCAAGCCTCCAAAGCTGGAATAATTGTCTTGGTGATTAGGCCTTAGGAGGTTATTAAAACCTAAGTGTCAATGTATATTACCATGTGAGTCATTGTTCTTGAGTCATTTGAACATGTACTAAGTCCCCCATAGGTTTTTTTTAATTTCCGGAAAAAGAAATTTCATTTTTCGAGGCTTATTTTTAATAAATTAATTGTAAAAACTCTCTAAGGCATAAAAGTGTGGTTAGGAGGAAGATTTGGGCATGGGGGTGCTCGTTTTCTAACTCAGAGCGCCCACTTAACCTCTAAACCCACTTTTCTAAGTTTTCGAGTAATTATTTATCTCTAAAATTAATTATTACTTGAAAAACCCAAAAAAGACCAAAAAATTGGCTAAAGTGAGAAATTCGACAACTCATAAAAACATGGAAACATGCTGTAATCGATTTCCGTGAGTTCGCAAAGTAAATCAACAAGTATCCTAAAGATTTTAGAAGGTCATAGCATGCTATTTCCGCCAAAACAAAGAGGTGGATTTTTCATTGTCCACATGGGGGTGCATCTCTCCAAGTTGGGCGGATCCTTTAAGGAAAAAAGGATCAAGTTTTGGGAGTTGGCGCTTTTTCCATGTGTTGTTTCTATTACACAACCCTCATCCCAACTCATTTCCCATCTCATTCCAAGCAAGCAAAGTGTATCTTCTTTATCAAGTGCACCGCTCCCCCACCCCCCCTCATGCTTGGATTTTCTATTTAAACAGAGCAAGTTCACTTCATTTGACATGAGAAGTGTGGAACCTCTGCTTGTATACTCTTTGTATCTTTTGTTGAATCTTTGAATGAAAATAAAGATCAAGTTTTGGGAGTTGGTGCTTTTTCCATGTGTTGTTTCTATGACACAACCTTCATCCCAACTCATTTCCCATCTCATTCCAAGCAAGCAAAGTGTATCTTCTTTATCAAGTGCACCCCCCCCCCTCATGCTTGGATTTTCTATTTACACAGAGCAAGTTCACTTCATTTGACATGAGAAGTGTGGAACCTCTGCTCGTATACTCTTTGTATCTTTTGTTGAATCTTTGAATGAAAATAAAAGGATTTGGGGGCATACTTGTGTAGTGCATCAGTTTGTGGTGATCGTTGTGCTTTATGAAGTAAAATTGTATCAGCTTCTTGCTACTTTACTTGATGTTATAACTGGCCTTGGAAGGATTAATGATAATCACTAGGAGAGATTAAGTATGTTGTTACTTAATTTTTTCTCTTATTTATTTATTGAAAGAAAGCTTGAAAGGTGTATACTTTACTTGTTTATATGCATGCTTTTCCAATATCAGCGTAGATAATACCAGATACAATGCTCTAGGTGTAGTTTTTGTTCAAGTTGTGCAGGGATATCTTGCGTAAAGGAGTGTTGGTTCTTGTTTGATTCCATCACACTTTTATATTTCTTTGAAGAAGATCTCAATCCATCCGCTCTACACTAGAGGAATCCATTGCCCAGGTTTCTGCGATATGAGCTTTCTTTCTACCTTCTCTCTTTCATTACACTATATTCTTGGTTACCTTTCTTATACTAGTTGCAAAGTATTTCCAAGTTAGAAATCAGATTTAAAATTCACTTTTCTAAAAGTATATGACTTAAAGATAAAATCTAAGTACTTAGAGCTCAAATATTTCATTATAGATCTATCTTTTGCATCTAGCTTTCAAATTCGTAAAAGTCTATCTTTTGGTACTTAAAGATAGTAAATTTTTATATGCTTTTAAAGGTTTATTTGGCATCTTAGTGCTACATTTGTTGGTTGTTTTGCAGTAATTGATGAAGAGGTAGAGAGGCACACTGGCAAAATTTTAAAGATTTAAGCCATCTGGGAGCCACCCTTCTCTCTACCTCTTCTTCGGGTAACTTTAAAACAATCTTCAACGGGGACACGTCCACTAGGGTGGGGAACACGCCCCCTTGCTTCCCCACGCTTCCAAGACGGGTAAACGTTACCCCATGTCTCCCTTTTGGGCGAAACTTCGGGAAACTCGTTTCCGCAAGTCTCCCTAAGTGTGGAATGTGTTTCCCCCCCAAGGGGGCTTCTAGGCGTCTTCCCATGCGTTTCCCCCCGAGGAAGCTTCTGGGCATCCCCCCAAAAGCCCCTCCTAGGGGGACACCCAAAAGACCCCCCCAATTTTCATCTTTTACAATAAGAATAAATGCAAATTAAAATATTAAAAAGTGTTAAAAAATGAAGACAAAACTAAACCAAAATTAAATTAAATCCTAGATTAACCTAAGAGTCTAACACCTTCCTAAAAGATACCCTCTCACACCAGTCAATGAAGCACACTCCTTGATGGTTATTTGATCAAGACGTTGGTTCATTTCAGTTATTTTTCATTGTTTCAATTCTGACTTTGTTACCACCTAAGTTGTACTTGGTGGATTTTTCAAGTGAGTCGGCAAGGTTTGAACAAGCACACTTGTTCATGATCGGAGTTCAGAAGTCCACCACGATTTTTTTGGAAATCTGTGCATTTTTTATTTTGTAACACATGTTCATACCCCCTTGGGCAATTGTAAAAATGTTCTAGGATGATAAATTTTTATAAAAGGCCCGGCTTCCCAGACCTAAGCATCAAGCCGACTAGCCCAGAGTGTTATTTCCCTTGGTTATTATTGGTTGTTGAACAAACGACTAATAATTTCTAAGTTTTTCACTCACACATCCAAAGCTGGGGTAGTCGTCTTGGTGGTTAGGCTTTAGAAGGTTATTAGAGCCTCTGTGTTAGTGTTTTTAAACATGCTAGGCATCAATATTGACTCGTATGGAGACGTGCTAGGTCCCCCTAGACTTTCATCGGATTCCGAGAAAAATAATTTTTTTCATTTTCTAGGCCATGTTTTAATGGTTTAATTAAAAAACTTCAGAATGTAATAATTAGTGGGTTCGGAGTCTGTTTTTGGCGTGGGAATGCTCGTTTTCACATTCAGAGCAACATCTTTACCCCTGTGCCCACTTTCACTATGTTTTGGGCAGCTAAAATGACCCAGATGAAGATCAGTGGCCACCCACCTATTCCACTGGCTCAAAACAATTGTCCATTGTGGCAGTTTCCTAGTTATTTTTCTATGGTTTTTCGGGTCCCAAACTTTCGGGGTCGTTTTGATGCCTTAAACGACGTTTTTTGGCGATTCGGGGGCGAAATGGTTGCCAACGACATTCATTTGGCCTATCAAAAGTTGTAGAGCTTAGATAGACCTTTCCAGCGAGCTATCAAAAGCCCAAATCGGAGATCGTATGCAAAAGTTATGACCCCAAGAAGTTAACTGTTCAACTTACTACCTTGGGCCGCAAACTTTATGACTGTTCATCTTTTAGGGTTACGTTTTGTACTTTTGGGGTTCTCAGCCTCATTCTTATTATAAATAGGCCCCTTTGGCCTCATTTTATATTCAGCTTGGCACAAATGAGCGTAGCAGCCACACCTCTTCTCAAAAATAGCTACCACCATTCTAGCAATTGTATTACAGTCTGTTCTATTTCCGCAATTTAATAGAATATGTGTTTACTGTATCTCTGTTATATTTGCGAAATGTATGTTATTATGATTCTGTATATGTTCTTTCATTTCGTTCACGCATAAATCTGGATCATAAAACGTCCTGGGAGGCATTATTTGGCTAAAAGTGCATCAAGATGGCATTTTAATGCTAAATTATGGCATATTGACACTAAAGTCAAAAATTTTAAAAAGTCAAAAATCAATTAAAAATTGATTGGAATGACATGGAGGAGGGTCCCTCATGTCATGCAATCCCCTTCCACTTAAAGACATGGTAAGGTTGGGTTATAAAAGAAGGTAATGAGTGTTATATTATGGAGGGGATCTTAAGAATGGTTTAGTGTGTTGCACTAGCCAAAGAGTGGCCCCCCCTTATATCCAAATCACAATAATAATAAAAACTTAGTTTATTTTAATGAAACTACCATACATTGGTTTTGGTTTTACTATGAGCTAGCGAAGGATTGGAAATGTGGTGACGTCAACTCACCACCAATGAGTTCATGTGAGGGTTGGGTGGTTGCATTAGCTAAGAAGTGGACCCCCATCCATTGCTTATCGCTTGTAAACTTTAGGATAAGCTAGGGTAGATACATCACATGTTATTTGATATAAGGATTTGTGGTGACGACAACAACATATTGGAGCACACGCCATATTGGATCCGTACATTCGCGTGAGGTGGGTGAAGCATGCGAGTTGGAGTGTGTGAGGTGGCTTGGTTGGTAGATTGAGGTCGCCTGCCTCATCTGAGGTGGCACCTCCTCCATACCAACACTTCAGTTAGACTAATAATCACCCCATCGATTCTTCAGATTGATTTAGTTTAACTCAGCTTCACTCAGATAAACTCCTACGCTATCTTCAGTGTTGGTGGTGCCCCCCTTGGCTTGTATTTGTTATAAATAAAGTTTTGCTCTCCTCGTTCAAACTAGTTAGAATTTGTTGAGCAAAGGCTTGAGAATTGTAATTCTTGTACTATCTTTTGATATTGAGAAATAAAGAGGCTTTGGAGGTCCATGTTGTGTGATGCTACCAATTGAGTGGATGTTTTATCTCGGTTTTATGAGGTAACCTGTATTTGGTCTTTGTGCACTTGCTTTATGAAAGTCTAGCCTACTTGTAGGATTGGTATCAATTTTGTAAGAAGGATTGCTAGAACTTGTTTGATCTAGTTAATCTTATATTTGCAGTCAGTTAGAGATCCAAGATTTATATGTATCATTTGTTTATGCTCATATTGTCTTGATTTCTATCTTGTTCCACTTCTAGATTTAATGGGTTGTGTGCAAATATGTTGCCAGCTGCAGGTTATCTGATTTGAAGACGCAAAGAGCTTGCTTGCTCTTGTTCTTTCAGATCTCTTATGGAAGACCAAACCCTTGGTGTCCCACACATCTAAACCTTCGAAGTCTTCTTTGCTCAAAGATCCAAGCTGCTCTTCTCTTTCTCCTTATACCTTCTCTATTTTGGTTACTATTTTTAAATTTGCAAATTGAATTAGATCTATCATTTTAAAGGGTTAAAATCACACTTAGATCTAGTTCCTTTGGCAAATGCAAATAGATGCTAGTTGTTCCATAAAAGAAGTTTTGTATTGCAAGCTAGATCTAGTATATAGATTCTTTTGTTTCTTATATTCTTTCTTAATTAAGATTTAAAGGCTAGAATAAAAGTTTCATTTCTTTTTGGTAGTTGAAAAGTTAAATTTCACAAAATAAGAGTGTTTTCCATTGACTGCTCTAAAACTGAGCCAAGATCCACAAAAGGACTTGTTCTTTTGTGTTATTTTGTTATTTCATTAAACTCGTTTGACTTAGAAAAAATTTTAAAATTTTCCGAAGATTGTTCGAAGACACTCCTAAAGTGTATTTGAGCATCTTTTGTTGCTTGCTGATTTTTTGCAGGTATAACAAAAAGGAGAAGGAAACTCTGGTTGTTTTGCTGGAAAATGAACCGTTAAGAACTCAACAGAGTTCCCCTTTCACCAAAAGTCTTTTCTTTTATATTATTGTAAGCCTTTGGTTCCAAAGTATAAGGACCAAAGTGCACTTTCATTTCAGTTTTGCAAGATTGTAATAAGGCTTGAGTAGGCTCATCAGAGCCCAGTCCCCATCCCCCCTGGGGGGTTTTGCGTCGGCGTCATTTTTGTGGTTTTTATGTTGTTAGTATAGTTTGTTGCTTTCTTTCAAAGCATTTCACATTTCACAAGATCACTAGCCAACTTCCAAGGGTGGGTGCCTTGTATAGCCTTGCGGGCCCTAGATAATGACTCGACCTAACTCTGCTGCCAGCGAGCGTCCATAGCCCCGACGGAGTTGCCACCCTGTTGCCTTGTAGGGTCAAATGGCCTTACATCATACAAAGGATGAGCGCTCATCCCTTGGCCACTGACTAATTTATAAACTTTCATTTCACTTAGGCCTATTGTCTAAAAACACAACTAATCTCAACTGGCCTTTTGCATCATTCAGATATAGCATATATGCGTTTCGATGCATTTCATTTCATAAAGAATGGCTTGCTTTAAGGACTAAAAGTGGTAATCTGGTGACATAGGCTACACATTCATTCCACAAGGCAACATAATGACTCGGCCTAACTCTGCTGCCAGCGAGCGTCCATAGCCCCGACGGAGTTGCCACCCTGTTGCCTTGTAGGGTCAAATGGCCTTACATCATACAAAGGATGAGTGCTCATCCCTTGGCCACTGACTAATTTATTAACTTTCATTTCACTTAGGCCTAGTGTCTAAAAACACAACTAATCTCAACTGGCCTTTTGCATCATTCAGATATAGCATATATGCGTTTCGATGCATTTCATTTCATAAAGAATGGCTTGCTTTGAGGACTAAAAGTGGTAATCTTGTGACATAGGCTACACATCCATTCCACAAGGCATCATACAAGCAAAAGGGAAGGAACCAAGACACACACTCCAAAGCCAAAACATAATACAACATGAAGTTCATCATGCACAAAGGTCAAAGTGGGGGAAAGGCTCATCAATCTCACAAGTCCAAGTCATAAGTCAAGGATAAAACCATAAATGGAAGTAGACTGGATGTACGAAGAAAAGTGAAAAGTGAAGCTATACATAGCAAAGACAAGGCTAAGTTCGCATAAGGTAGGAAATAATAGTGAGCATATAAAAAGGTCTTAACATTCAAGATCGGGCATTTACTCCTAGAAACAAGTTCATGAAACAACTAATAATATGTACAGTCACCACTGCTAGTCACCATGACAAGTCAAAGCTAATAATATGAGCAAGACAAACAAGAGATAATACCCCAATACACATGTATACCTACTCAGCCATACCTCTGCCTCTAAATATAAACATGAGGACCAACTCTCACGGCTCAAGGGTAAGGGAGAATATATCAATTGCCTACTCTACCAAGTGAAGCATAGCTACACCAAGTCCTCTTAATGGGGTCATGTACGACCAAGCCATGAAATAGGAACTATTGGACTTGTTATCACCAAACTTGTAGTTGCCTCTATGAGGTGGATCCAGGATGGACGGTAGAGGGACAAGCAACTAAAAGGTGGAACCAAGATAGCTTCGACTCCCAAATGGATGGTTGCCACGTCAATCGAGGCAATCTTCACTTGATGTTGTCTTAGCCCAAGACAACAATGGGGGAGACCCAAATCTATTCCCGACAGGAGAGATCAAACCAAAACACCAGATCAAATCAAATGGAGTTGAAGTACATAAGGTGTAAGGTGGAGTAAACCCTAGATCTATGGATGAAGTCATAAGGTGAATTAGGGCTTGGATCAGGGGTTTATGAGATATGAAATTTGATCCAAGTTCAAAATACAAGTGACCTATAAGCTTATTACTAGATCCGAGATTAAAGTACTAGCAAAAGATGACAATATCCACTGCCTTGGGAAACCTGACCAATGCAAGGAGGGTAAGAACATGATTGGGGCTACCTAGTACCAAGGGGAGACTCGAAAGAAGGTATTACAGTATCAAAGCACCCGAGCCACAAGGAAAAGATCAAATCGCAAGAGGAGGCAACATGAAGGGTAGCGCTAGGGTTTGGAGAACAGTGCCTTGGGAGTTGGGCCAAATGGAGTCACTTTAGCAAAATGTTTTTGAAGATCCACTTAGGGTTTGACCCGATCTACAAAACCCAGAAATAGTTTGTCGAGAGATCAAGCGGTTTGATCCATAATATTTTTTTATTTTTTTATATTTAGGGTTTTAACATGAAAATGAAGATGCCAATGGATTGAGATCTAGAAAAGAAGAACTAACCTGTAGATCTTACCTAGAAAACCTTGCAGATGCCTTGATGATGATGATCTCTGTCGTCCCGATCAATTTGAGAAGATCTGAAGTAAGCCTCTATGTGAAACGATTTGCCCAAAGAAGCCAATGCGCCCTCTCTCCTGCACAACAAACGTCAACCATATCAAATTTGATGCATCACGAGAAAAGAACAAATGCTACAAAAAAATAGCAAGATAAAATCATAGATCGCAGTGATACTAATGAAAACCCCCTGATACAAGCGAAGCCAAGCCAAGCGAATTGAGGGACCCCTGCAAAAACGCCCAAGTTGAAGTCACCCTCCTATAGACAAGACAATGTTTCCAAAACATATAGATCTCACAACAAATACCCAAATGCTAGGAAGCAATAGATTTTCCAATCACCATCTAAGAACACCAAATGCAAAGGAGATCCAAGAATTTCCACAAAAATAGTTTTCTATTATCCAGATCCAAGAGCCAAAGACCCCTTTACAATGAGAAGCTCCCTCCTTTAAATAGGAATGAGAGAACCAAAATCATAACCACTTTTTAAATGGGTGGCTAAGATTAAAAGATCAAAATATTTTAATCAATGGTTGAGATGAGCTCAACATAGAGTTCATGGATCAATACAATAATATAATATATAAATGGACCAAATCACCCTAGGAGAGGGGATCCCACTCAATAAAAAATAAATAAACCTCATGGTAGGTCCAGGGAGTGTCAACTAACTCTCCTAGTGTGTCCCCATGGCACAATAAAAATAATATAATTTTTTAAGTGCAAAATAGTTCCTCTCTGAGGAAATTGTGAGCCTCCAAAAGCTCCAGAAAATAATAAAATATGCCCCAGAGATGGATGTCGGTCCATCCAAGTGCTGAAACTACTGGAGAAGAAGTGGAAGACATCACACTCATCATCAAAACTCATCCCATGCCATTTCCTTGCCTCGATAACCCAAATCGAATTCTTCAGTAGCCATTTTTTATTATTTTAAATTTGCCTCGGGAAACGTGATATGCCCAAAACTGCCTCCTAGAGTGCCATCATTATCCAACTGAGCCCACCAGGCTCTCTGTAATGGGGGTAATATAGTAAAAACAATTGGATGGATCACCCCCTCCTCATACAGCGCCCTAGGTAAAACCATCAGATGATCTCTCTGTCCCGACAGGCCATTCAGCATGGCAAAACTGCTCCAGAATGGTAAACTGAGCCAAATCATCCTCGTAACTGCATGGAACTGAAAGCAAGCTATCTCATCGAACTCAAGGAGTCTAACTCCATCTAAGGTGCATACTCATACACCCTACAGATCTCAGCATAATCAAGAATAATATCCAATATGCCCAGACAGATAAAATAGTAATCTGTAAATGATCAATAATATAACCCAAGCTAACATCCATCCACTGCAAGTGTTTAAAGGTTAAGAAATGCTCTACAAATCATTCAAATAACAATTATAACAAGTAGCAATCATTTCACTGGCGATCTATCAACCAAATATAGAGTTTCATTAATGAACTATAACTTAGACCCAACTTTCAAGACCATACTCACTTCATAGTTGTAATCAATTTCCTAGTGAAGGGTGAAGGCTAAAATCAAAAGGCTAGGCTGAAGGGTGACTACCAACTCAACACTGCGACACTTTGGATATGGAAAGGGGATACTCACTCTAGCTTATGCAGGACAAGCAACAAAACAGGGGATGGCAGTGTCTCACAAATGGATAAGTTACGTTCAGAGGTGCTTATTCACCTTGACAAATGCTCACAATCCAAATAAATACAAGTGAGGCCAGCAATCTTTAGATATAAATTTTAGGAGCCATTGCTTTTTGGGCCTTTGATTTTCCATAGCCTTGATCCATTTGTTTAACAAATTTTTATTTATTAAAGCTTCATGCATTCATGTATGTTTAAAAACACTACTTTTCATGAATGTTTTAAGATATTCATTTCAATATACTTCAAAGCCAATTTCATTAGGCTTGCCTTGCATTCATGTATGTTCAAAAACACTACTTTTCATGGATGGGCTTTTTCATAAGATATTCATTTCATTTCCAAATACATTGTATTGATGGCAGCGCTATTTGCTTCGGGTTTAGCCAACACAACCTAGACAACTCAAAGCCGAGACACAAATAAACAAGGAAGCTTGTCGAACACAGAGGCTCTAGTGGGGAAAGGTCCTGTTGCCGCCTAATTCACACTTTAAAATGCAGGAAAGTCACAACCTACTATGTGTGTCCTTGGGGCAAGTGAGAGCTGGGGACCACTGTCACCACAGTCCACAACTCCTCCGTTTAGGCAAGATCCCAACAGAGCCAAGGGGGGTAGTCCCTAAGGGGAAACTAAGTTCCAGGTTTATTAATTAATTAAAGATTAATTAAAGGGATCGTTTAAAAGGAAAGAGGCTAAGACCTTATATAAAACAAGACCAGTGCCTATTACAATCGGAGTCTAAAGATATATTATGTCTTTACAATCTTACAAAATAATTTAGAGATTTAAGCTATGATTAAACTACAGCTCAAGTGTTTAACAATGAACAAACGATATAATTATAAACAGTAAGGAAATAAAACATTCAACAATATACAGATTTTCTACCAATATGGATCATTAACCAGATTTACAATATGGCTAAAAATGCTATAAATGAGAGTTATTAGACCAGCAGTAAATTAAAGGTATGGAAAGATTTCAAGCAGTTAACATTCACCACATGCTCATTTGCAGAATCGAAAGTAAATAAATGTACTGAGAAATAAAGTGCTGGAAGTAAAAATTGTAGTGTAATATTGTAGTAAAAGAGTGCTTGAAATGAATGTGTTGTAAAACCGATTTTGA
>LPNX010901459.1:541819-591506 GCA_001517045.1 Pseudotsuga menziesii | reverse complement strand
TACCAAGAGCACTCGCATCACCTAACATTCACTAGCTTGATTTCTAGACTTGTGTTTAATTCTCTGGCGCATTTCAGCTTCATTGACTCCATAAGGCACAGGTCCTTTTTAAATTTTCATAATCATATTATTTGATCAATGGTCTATGGTTTATCATAATTTCTTTCTCTGAATGCACTATTAAAGTCTAGAATTTTTGCTTATCTTTGTAATCTATTGTTAGCAACATGGATTGCTTTTGATTTAGTGTCATATTCATAATAAACAAACACTTCAAATCATAATAACTCCTAAGCAACACCCATCCACATCCGCAACTAATCAAAACACTTTAACAACTTAAGAGCCATAGAAACTCTTTTGTAGGGACTACCCCCCTTGGCTTCGTTAGGAGTTAGCCTAAACGGAGGAGCTAGGAGTAAGTGACAGTACCTGGCTCTGTGCTTGCCCCCAAGGTCACACCTCTCCCACTTTCTCAAGTGAGGAGACAGCTTTCGAAAGATTTTTGCTGCTGGTGTGCAATCGGCGGACAACATTACCGATGTGTTCCCGAGATATTCCGAAACGATGTTTCCTAGACCCTGCCGATTTTTTCGCCGAGACGATGTTTCCTAGACCCTGCCGATTTTTTCGCCGAGACGATGTTTGCAACTTTGCGTTATACATGTCAAACAATCACTTGTTATTTTTATTTATTATTGAGCAAGTATACTTTTTTTTGTACTAGGGAAATCGACAACTAGGGACTGAGCTGGTACTCACGAGTCACGTGAAACAGGGTCCAGGGATCCAATCCCGCTACCACTATAGCCCTAAGTGCATCCACAGGGCCTGAACCATGGCGCACGGGTAAGATTGGGGGGATTTGAACACGAGGCCTTCCATTTACAACTTAACAACTTTACCACTTGCTCTGCACCACCACGGACAATTGAGCAAGTATAATTAGGAGGTTTTATTATTAGTTTATGCATTTCTAGATTAGATCCAGGGTTTTAGACAAGATATTATTATTATATTCATGGAGCTTTTTAGCCTATTTAAGAAGATAAGATAATTTTATTAATGTCCACCTAATGACCACAAAAGTAGATCAATGGGACTGCCGAGTGCAAAGATGTTATTACAAAGTGGGAGTACCAAACGGCTTCCGAGAAATATATTTAAACAGAGCTCCTTCATTTGTAATGGTTGTTGATGCCGTGAGAAACTCTGGACTACACATTTTGTGCTAGTGAAGTGCTTTGAAAATAATAATATTTGGATAATTTGCTCCTGGAAATCTCTATATGATTTTGCACATGTGGAGATCCACCTATGGAATGTCATCTTAAATCAGTAAATCCCGTTCCATGCATGAATGTATAAGTAGTAAAAGTTTATTGGTTTCCATTTATAATCTGAAACCAATACTAATGTATTCCACAAGCATTATTGAAAGTAATTGCTAGTACTACATTACGAATGAGTTCATGTGAAGTAGATCCATTGTATTGAATTTTTCTGTTTCATACTCTATTGAAAATTGCATAGTAATCCTGTGAGGAAATTGGAATAGTAATCAGCCATAGGTCATCTATCATTTTCCTCTTGTAAAGAGTCTCTATTGTTGGAATTTAAAGTGAAGCACTCCATAAGCCCTATGTTCTCTCCAAAGGCACTAGTCCATCATTCAACCAGAAAACTATTAAATCTATCATTTTTTTGTGCTTTCCGATCTGAAATAAATTGAGATAAATGAGAAATTTCAGATCTCATTTTCAGCAGTGCTACTTAATCATTCATTTTATCCTTTTGCTGAAAATTAATGAGAATCAATTCAGGAAATTACATTTAATATTCAGGAATCAAAATCAGACATGATTGCAACCCTTAATCCTTCTTCAAGATCCATTCTAGGGCTATCATTTGAATATGGTGAAATCTGGAAACATCCCAAACTTCCACACCCTTGAAACCAAATTTCAAATCAGCCTTCAAATCTCACACAAATCTGAATAATAGGACTGCCACTAAGCAATAATAAATCTTGAAACATATATTCAGAATACCTTACAAACCAGGTCTGTGATTTGTCTCCTAACCCCATAGGATTCCAGAACTCACAAGAAGACAATCACTTTTAGGGAAGCCTCCCTTGGTTAATTTTTCAGCCTAAATAGTAGAAGAGGGACTGGTGAGGTGACAGTGGCCCTCTCCTTAGTTCTTCTTATCTGCCACCTAGTGAATTAGGACTTTTCAATGAAGGGTAAGAGAAAAAGATGTACCATTTTGGCATTCTTGCCGGGGATAAAATCCAATCCCTGTGTTTTGATGAATACGCTTCGAGGAAATGATGAACTTAGAACCTCAAGTCACATTTTGAAATTTCATCTGGCGACTCCACCGCAACCTAACGGAGGTACTCCACCAGAAGTTCATCAATACCACTTGTGCAAAGATTTGCCAACCCAGAAAAGGCTTATAGAAGAAGACCTAAGAGACATTCTAAAACTTCTATCAAACATCACCTAAATATCATCCAACACATACGAGGCCTTTTCACTAAGCCAAGTGAGCAAGTCCCTACTCCAATTATGGCCTCCTAGAGAAGTAATATTTTCAAGCCTCTGTATATGTCAAGGAAATGGGCAGCCAATCTTGGTGGGAGCCTTAAGACGGATTTGTCTTATGCCACCATTCCCACCTACGAAGGAACTTTTGTGTACAAGAAGCCACCAGTCAAATATCATGTATAAGATCCGAATGAACTCATATGTGAAGAAGATATGGGAAGTTATGTGGTCTTGGCCATTGCTCTTGCCCATGAAGTTGAGGCTGAATTAGATGATGAAGTTGGCTAGGTGTAGAAAATGTATGATGGTGGCCAATCTGGAGCAGGAGCACGTGCAGGCACAGGCCTAGTATTCGTATCTCCACGAGGCACGACAAAGTTCTCATATAGGTTGGAGTTTGATTGCACAAACAACATAACAAAGTATGAAGCCCTATGCAATGCTCTTGAGTTTGCAAAGGATATGGCAATCAAGGTGCTACAAGTAATTGGAGATTCAGATCTCATTGTGATGCAAGTAAAAGATCAATTCTTCAATCAAAATAACAGATTGAAGAAATACAAAACCGACATATGTGATCGCATTGAATTCTTTGATGCCTTTTTAAATGAAGCGATCCCTAGGGAGCAAAATATGCAGCCCGATTAATGGGTAGTTTCCACTACAACTCTTTAGCTGTGTGATAACTTGATTTTTGGAGGATGTAAGGTGGAGGTTGCTTTTAGACCATCTGTTCCTGATAATTACCATAATTGGCAAGTCTTTCATGATGATGCTCAGATTGTAAGATTTTTTAATATTCTTCATGAATTCTCTAACAATCAAGTAAGTTAGGTAGGTGAAAAGAACTGGAAATCGAAGAACTCAAAGGCAATCAACTTCCTCTTGGAATTGTTCCTTTTGAAAGGATATTTGACATACATGACATGTATAACCAAAAGAAAGAACTAAGCAAGCCTAAGGAATACATTGAGCTCAACATTGGGTCGAATAAGAATCCTAAGATTATAAAGGTTGGAAAGAATACATCAGAAAAGGAGAGTAGATATTAAAAACCTCATCTGTGAGCCTTCTGATGTATTTCCCTAGACATACAATGATCTCAAAGCCTATAAGGGAGACGGATTTCAGCACACTATAACATTGAAAGAGGGGCTAAACCATTCAGGTAAAAACAAAGGATAATCAATCCTGAGTTGGCCCCTTTGGTTAAGAAGGAGTTGGAAAAGATGTTGCAAGCTCAAATCATTGCTTCAACACGACATTCATAATGGGTACCGAATTTGGTAGTCATCAGGAAGAACAGTGAAATTAGGTTGTGTGTCGATTTCCAGAATCTAAATTAACTCTCTTTGGAAGACAATTACCCTTTAACAAATATGGAACATCTATTGCAAAGGGTGACAAGATCAGCCAGGCTGTCTATATTGGATGGTTTTTCCAAATATAACCAAATTCTGGTTAAATAAGATGACCAACATAAGACAACGTTCACCATGCCTTAGGGAACTTTTGAGTATAGGCGCATGCCCTTTGGACTACTTAACGTAGGTTCTACTTTCCAGGGGGCTATGGATTTCCCTTTCAAGGATCTCACAGGTAAGATAATTGAGATCTATCCAGATGATTTGCGAGTATTTTCAAAAGATAGAAGTGAGTATGACAAGCATCTCGAGCAGGTTTTCAATAGGTGCTAGTAGGGAATTTCTCTGAACCCCGAGAAGTCTATTTTTGGGGCAATTGAAAGATAGTTATTGGACCATGCTGTATAGAAGCATGGTATCAAAATTTATTAGGAAAGGATTGAAGCTATTAGGAAGCCTGCTCTCCCGGAAAAGAGGAAACAAGTGCAGTCCTTTTTCAGCGAAATGAATTTCATCAGAAGATTCAATCCAAACTTTGCCAAAATAACGAAGCCTATACCCAACCTCCTGAAGAAAGATGTTGTATTTAGGTGGAATTCAAAAAGCAGAAAGGCCTTTCACAAAATTAAAGATGCCATTACATCATCCCTAATCCTGGTAAGCCCTAACTATTCCAGGGAATTCTTCATTTTCCCATTTACACTGGAAGATAATATTCCGGGGGTATTATTGCAGAATATGGAGCAGTCAATTGCTTTTATGAACAAGGCTCTCAGAGAGACTCTGAGATGAAGTATTCGGTAATGGAGAACTAAGCATACAAGTTGGTTCAGTCACTCAAGCATTTAAGAAGTTTTGTTGGGTATTCACAAATAATTGCTTGTGTGCCTCACTCTGCAGTTAAAGACATTCTGGCTCAGCAACATTGTCTAGGTAATAGAGTATTATTGCAGAATATGGAGCAGTCAATTGCTTTTATGAACAAGGCTCTCAGAGAGACTCTGAGATGAAGTATTCGGTAATGGAGAACTAAGCATACAAGTTGGTTCAGTCACTCGAGCATTTAAGAAGTTTTGTTGGGTATTCACAAATAATTGCTTGTGTGCCTCACTCTGCAGTTAAAGACATTCTGGCTCAGCAACATTGTCTAGGTAATAGGTATTAGAGGGAAGTGAGTATCAAAAATTCAAGAGTGTGACCTAGAAATTAAACCCACAAATTATCAAAGGACGGGTTGGCCAAAATGCTAATTGTTACCACGAATCTTGTAGTTGCACCGTAAGGTGATCCTATTTAGGATGGCAGAGGAAAGGCAACTAAAGTCGCGACCTACGATATCCAAGACCTCTAAAAGAACTCAGATGTCACGCCAGTCAAGGATATCGAAACTTTGGACACAGTGAAAATACTAAGCCCAGGGGGCGTCCCTATGACCAAGATAGCCCTAACATAATGAAAATGAGAAGATGACCCAAGGAAACTTGGTGGAATCTCTTAGTGGGATAGTTAATTAGAGTTTATAACAATTACTAAGAGATTTCGGGCACCCCGTGAAAAGCCCCAATTTTTCCCTAGGGTTTTAAGCAAAAAAATGAGATCTAGGGAAAAACGATGAAATTAAACGAAATTAGATACTCAAATTGATTGATGGATGTAAGATTAAACAAATGAAAGCGAAACCAGAAATACCCAGTTCGCGGTTTCTGGAATACCCACTCCCCCCAAGGAGGGTGTCTTCCCCTAAGAAGCAGACCACTACTTAAGATGGGAAAATGGAGTCCGATGATGATGAAAATTAAGACTTGGGGGTTTTACGTTTATTCCAAAGTGGATTTTAAGTTTTATAGCTCGCCGCAAACTAGAACCTACAGATCTACGGAATGAGGGTTTTATAAGAGGGTTTGATGAAAGGAAAACGCAACCCTAATCAGATACTAAGAAAATGATAGATCTTACTTGGAAAAAACGTACCTGATGTTTCAGAGGATGAATGTCGAAGTGATGAAGATTACTTCCGCATAGATCAAGTGAGGAAATTGTGGAAATCCAACTTTGTTGAAAACGCCCAAGGAAGCCAAATGTACCCTCTCTCTTGCCAAGTCAAGTAAATAACAATGAGAACAACAAGAAAAAAGTAATGTCCTCATCTAATTAAGCATTGAGGACCAAAACCACTAACCTATGTGATTCCTGTGGGTTCGAGCGGTTACTGACAGTTAGGGAATCAACTGAAGACTGATGCCATCTACAGAAAATCTACGGCATCAATATGATATCACCATTAGGTCGAAGAGGGCCACCGACATGCATGACATCTAAGCATTATTTAATGATGCATGCACCCATCTAAGTCTCCATGCGCATGCATGCAAGTCAACTGCAAATTAGAAGTTAAAGTGACCTAATTAGGTCAAAGTTAGGGTTTTCGCAGTTGAAAGTTAGAAAAGAAAGATAAAGTGAATGGAGACTTCACTTTTGGATTATTATTATTTTGGAGCTCTTGAGAAGCAACACAGCGTGCGGCCACAGCAGTTGGGGTTGGAGACGGCGTCTTCAACTAACGAGATTTCGGCAGTGAGACATCTGCCCTAGTCTCCTTCAGGACAAACCATTCAAGTTTGTCACCGTATTTATTGCATTCATCATTATTCAGTATTCCGGTATAAGTCTAAAGGTTATTGCAGATTTATCCGTACAGCTGGGGGCATTTAGCTGGGAAAACCCTAGTCATTCACCAGGACTCTGGATCACTATATTTCTTCCGCATGCAGCCTGCATCCTCACTGATAGGATCACTCTACTACATTGGGTGATTATCAGCTATCAAATTGTCCATCCAGGGCAACTAGCAACAATTTACAGGGTTGTGGGGGCGTGAACAGCAGACTGGGAGATCAATTCGCTAGGGCATCTGGGAGGTCAAAACCCTTGCATGCTACGGCCATCCTCTCCGACACTGGCATACCTTCCTTCCGACTTATTTCCAGCAGAAACTAACCATCCCTTCAGCAAAAACGTCACACTTGTTTGATTCAGCCATCTGGGGGTATTGCAACAGAAGCAAGGTTATTTCTTCACCAGCTCAGTTCATCTTGCATGCGTATTCTCTCTGGAGCACATTCAGTCGGCTTATCAGTGGTAACTGTTCATTCTATCCTACAAACCCTAACCCTAATTTCAGCTATAAAATAGGGAAAATTTGCATGGCAGTTTGCATGCCCAGCTATTTCAGTAAAATTGCATAGAAATAGAAAATATCAGGATTTGGGATAATACAGTGGTATCAGAGCTATCTTCTTGGCCAACTGTGGGCTTGAGAAATGAAAAGTAGATGAATACAGAAGAGGACCCTTTTGTAACCTATAGGAAAAGAAGGAGTAGGTACACGGAGGACTTTGAGGATATCCAACTGGAAGATATCAGTTCAGACATGGAACCAACAGGTATACACTCTAACAGGGGAAAAGGAACGGGGGAAGATGAAGACGGGTTGGAGTTTCGCAACTTAGTATCTGCATTGCAAGACTTAGTCAAAGGGCAAAAAGATGTACTCAATGCAATTAACATATTATCAGCGAAACCAGAACTAGGTAACAACAGTACCCCTCCCTCACCAGTAGACAGAGGATCTACAAGCAGCAGCGGGAAGGTTGCGTATACCAATATACAGAATACACCGCACATATATAGCATACCTTCCAACAGGCCTACTATTGCTCACTTCTTGGCAGATGCGGTAGGAGGTCCAGTCATGCAGGTAGAGCCTAGAAAACCCTTTGGGCCTTATTTGCAGGAATACGGGGACTTGGGGGATGAGTTTCATGCAGCTATGTCTTTTTCAGATTTTTGCAACATGAAGAGTAGGAACAGGCCCCGAAATTTCAACAAGGGATTCAATCACAACTATGAATTGCAGAAAACCTTAGGCAAGTTGACCATTCCAAACTTTGACGGAACTCGCGGAACATCAGCACGGATATGGGTTCAAAAGTTGGATACCTATTTCCAACTCAATCCCATGACAAAGACAGATGTCATTAAATTGGCCACACTCCACCTGGATGGAGAGGCTCACGAGTGGTGGTACCACAGATTAGTGACATTGGGTCACAACACCATACACTCCTACGATGAGTTCACTCAGAAGCTCATGGAGAGGTTTGACAGGAAGGATCCATAGATACATTTCAGGGAGTTGGCTCAACTCAAACAGACAAGTAGTGCAGAAGCCTTCATCTCAGAATTCCAGAGGATAGCAGTCATGGTAACAGATGTGTCAGAGAGCAGGTTGACGATGTTATTCACTGAGGCCCTAACAGAGCCACTACGGGGCTACAAACCCCCCACTCTGCAGGATGCCATTAGCAGAGCCAGAGATCTCCAGGATTCAGTTCCGAAGAACAGGTTCCCTCTCAAAACCGACTTTCCTGTTAGGGACAAGGACAGGAAACCTTTCCAGCAGGATGTTCCCAAGAAAACAAGGTTAGACGAGGACACTAGAAAAGACTTAAGGCAGAAAAAATTATGTTTCACTTGTCAGGAACCATGGGTGCCAGGACACAGGTGTGCAAGGAAGGCGAAGGCTCACTACATCGAAGTGTATTCGAACAATGACGAGGAGGACTATGAGCAGGGGGCCACAGAAGAACTACGGGCAACTGAGGAAGAATCACTCCAGGGTGATACACCAGATGGAATCATCGCTACATTATTTGGAGTACCAAGATTCCATACTCTCAAGGTCAAAGGAGTAGTACAGGGTCACAGAGTAGGAGTATTGATTGATGGGGAAGCAACCCACAATTTCATTGACTCTGCTTGGGTAACCAAGAGGGGTATTCAGACCGAGAAGTTCGAAGGATTTACTGTAGCAATAGTCAGGAACTCCAGCATGGAGTGCAATTACTGGATTCCAAAATTGAATGTCACATTAGGTAACTATCAGATGACAGATTCATTTTATGTAGTAGATGTATCAGATACTCATGTAGTATTGGGTGTTCAGTGGCTTTATTCAATAGGGAAATATACTACAGACTACCGGGCAATGGAAATGGAATTCCAGGGGCCAGACGGCAAACGGGTAGGTTTGAGGGGCATGAACACTTATCCCCCAAAACCGTTCTCTTCACAGAGAATGGAGGCAGTACTCAGACAGGATAACATAGAATGGGCTGCAGAATGTTTTGTCACCTTTAGGAAACCTCCAGAAACCAACACACAACACCCAATTGATATTCATGCCTTGTTACAGAAGCACGAAAAGGTATTTCGGGACCTTCCATCAGGTAGACCACCAAACCGGGGCTTTGAACACATCATTGAGCTAGAGGAGGGGACACAAGCAGTCATCACCACTCCTTATCGGCATCCCAAAAGATACAATGATGAGATCAAGAAAACGATCAAAGAATTGTTGGAGATTGGATACATTTGGCCCAGTTCTAGCCCCTTCGCATCTTCAGTGACCTTGGTCAAGAAGAAGGATGGTACACTACGAATGTGCATCGACTATTGAGCACTCAACAAAAAGACCATTAAAAACAGGTATCCCATCCCTAGGATTGATGAACTCATGGACGAACTACGGGGTGCCAAATACTTTTCCAAGATTGATCTTTGCTCGAGGTACCATCAGATCCGAGTAAGGGACCAAGACATCTCCAAAACAGCTTTTCGTTGTCACTATGGTCACCATGAGTTTTTGGTCATGCCTTTTGGACTTACCAATGCTCCAGCCACTTTTCAGTCGTGCATGAACCATACCTTCAAAGTTCAGCTATGTAAGTTTTTGCTAGTATTCTTTGATGACATCCTGATTTATAGCAAAACATGGGAGGAGCATCTGAAACACCTGGACGAAGTACTGAGCATTCTAAAAGAACACTCGCTTTACGCAAAAATGTCCAAGTGTGAATTTGGCATGAAGAAAATGTTGTATCTAGGGCACATAATCAGTGAAAAAGGAGTACAGGTTGACATGGAGAAAATCCAAGCTATTAGAGATTGGCCCGCGCCAAAAACAATCACAGAATTGAGAGGCTTCTTAGGTCTTTGCACTTATTACCGAAGGTATGTTAAGGGATTCTCCCAATTTGCCACACCCCTCACAGATCTCACAAAGAAGGGAGCATTCACCTGGACAGAACTAGCACATAAAACTTTCAAGGAGATGAAAGTCATTATGAGTTCTTGCCCAGTTTTAGCATTGCCGGAATTCTCACAACCATTTGTAGTAGAATGTGATGCCTCAGGGGAAGGGCTAGGAGCAGTATTGATGCAAAATCATCACCCTATTGCATTTGAAAGCCGAAAACTGAAGAACTACAAGCACCACTACTCCATATATGACAAAGAAATGCTAGCCATCTTACATGCTCTCACGAAATTCAGACAGTTCTTGGTGGGCAGTAAGTTCAAAATCAAGACAGATCATAAGAGCCTCAAGTATTTCTTGGAGCAGAAGGAACTAAATGAGCGCCAACAGAAATGGGTCAGCAAAGTACAAGCCTACGATTTCGAGATCGAGTATGTAAAAGGTAAGAATAATATAGTAGCTGATGCATTATCCAGGCGACCCGCCTCACTATCTCTCATGAGTATATCCACAGATTGGAGGGCACTTCTCTTAGTAGAATACTCCAAAAATAAATTCGCTTGCAAATTATTGGATGGACAGATTCAGGGTGACAGGTACATGATTGTTGATGAGGCCGGCACTAGGTGCGATCGAGATCTACATTTAGTTGTAGACAATTCAGCAAATCGATATCATGGATCATGCTGATGGAGGATTGCATCGTCCTTGGACTTATTTCCTAAAGTGATCGGGATTGATCATCCCACAAATAGATCATGTGTACTGCAAAGGATCGAGAAGATCGAAGTGCTGCTGCAAAGGATCAAAAGATCGAAGTGCTGTTGCAAAGGATCAGAAGATCAAGTGCTGCTGCAAAGAATCAGAAGATCGAAGTACCACTGCAAAGGATCAGAAGATCGAAGTGTTGCTATGAAGGATCAAAAGATCAAAGCGTTGCTGCAAGAGGATCAAGTGATTGTGTGATGCAGAAGATGAAGACATTGAAGGGTAACTGTTCCAGTTACTGATGAATGTTGAAAACTTCCTATGACGTATAGATGTATAACCTCAATGATGTTGCAGATATTGTCACTGTTCTTATAAGAAAAATTGAACTTGAATCAAATTTTATCTTCGTCAAACCTGAACCATGTAACTTAGTGTTTGAGTAGCTTTGCTTTCAAATCCAGACGTCACAAGTTCAAATCCAAAGGGGGGTAGGGTCTGTATACCTCCATAGACTTTAGCAATCAAATCGCTGTGAACAGGGGCTCCCTTGACCCACAAACAAGGGGCGTCTCATACACCAATTGGGTGTCTGGCTAGGCTGTGACCTTAAAAATAGATCATTATTATTATTATTATTTAAAACATAATTACACCATTTATATTAGTTCCTTGCATCTCATAAGCATTATGTAGAAGCCGTATCCTTTTCAAAATTGATATACAATCTTAATTTGACAATCGTAAATAAATTCTGAAGTTGCACATGTTTGTTCCCACAAAGGCATTAAACTTGTTAAAGTCCAAGAAAAAAATTGAAAATAAAGAACAAACGACCATTCAGCTTTTCTTATGCAGGTAGACCGTACTAAGCGAAGATTGGCAAAACTTACCAATGTAATGCCCTCCTTTCCAAGTTCTTCTAATGTTGATCGATCAAAGGTCTTTCCATCAACAGGAGATTCGTCAATCTGTAACAGCAGGAAAAACTCAATAGATGCATTATTGTAATGAACATTAATATATGAGCAACTAAATGTTCTCAAAATGTCAAAATGTTGCTGCAAGTCAAAGGGTTGTCATTTTTTAACTAATAATTAAAATTCAGAATAGGGTTTGTACCTTCCAGTCTCCTGTGTGTAAAATTGTTCCATCTTTACAGCGAAGCACCAACCCACAACAATCTGGAATGGAATGTGTAACTCGAATAGGTTCTATCTCAAATGGTCCAGCCTGGAACTTCTCACTTATATTAATGATGTTAAGTCTATCCTCAGCATGAATATTGAATTCCTTCAATCGTCTTTTGATGAGCTGTTGATAAAAAACTGTATACATCAAAACCTGCCAAGCCTCTATCTCATGTCTAGGAAAAGAGAAAATTAACTGGAAGACTGATCATTGCCTTCAAATGTTTTCGCTAGCAAGGGATAGTTTGCATATCATTGTCATAATGATTTTCTAACTTCCTGTTCTGAACATTTTTATATTTTAAAAGAAAAAGCATTAATGAGCTCCTAACCAACCACCAAAGAACTGCTGAGGGCCAATGCAAGAATATCATAAATGCAGTTACATGTTTGGAATAACATGAGCAGAAAATAATTAACTCCTATCAAATACAAATGTGATATAAAATATATTCAAGCAGATGTATATATCAAGACTCTTCCATAAATCTGGAACTTACTGATAACTTATTGATAGAAAAAAAATATAAGTCTCGGGACACTATGCATGTAGACACAGAAGCATAAAAGAAATATTACAGTCTTCATTTTCAGGGGTCCAAACTCATTTTCTAGAGAAAGCCCCTATTTAGAACCTTGGCTCTGCTACCAAGGGGTCTCACATTCATCCTTTACAGAACCCTCAAGCTATAAGTAACAAGAAATATTTTGTGGAGGAGTCAAGGAAGTCTATTCCGTCAAGCTTTAGGTGAAAAGATGCTACAGGAGTATGAGGCAGGGCACCTATTGGTTCTAATGAAGGTTTTGAGGGGGCATGATTCCAAAGAAAGTAGAGTAATGGAAAAGTGGTTAAAGGGTATTCTAGAGGCCACTTCAACTCATGCGGAGGAAGCCAAAGACCAAACCTACATTCAAGGGAATGGGATATTGATACAAGATATGTAACAAGAGCTCACAGACCTTGATAAACTTTAGACTACGCATCTCTAGAGTTAGGAGTTGAGGGTGGAAATAAGGATCCAGTTGGAAAGACTAGACTGGAGAGAGGTATAGGCTTAGGTAACCTGAGTGTCTCAAAGATACTTGGGGATGCCCTAGTGCAAAATTCAAGAGAAGGTTTGGGAAAAAAATAGGTTAAGAATACACGAAGGAAAAAGAAATATGACTAGGTGAAAAAGGAGAAGATCAAGCTCATGTTGGATAAAGGCATTGCGATGGAAGATGTAATTTCACTCGGTCGAAAATCCCTCACTGGCCGCTTCTTTGGCATGGAGGTTTCAAAGAAATCCTTGCACATATGGATTGATAAGCCTTGCAATCAAACGTTGGGATATATGCCATGTCTTCATATTGTAATTAGGGGTTGGCTAGCCTTTGAATTTTAAATGGACACAAATGCTAGGACACTGGAGGATAAGTGGTATAAGGGCTCTACAATGTTGACGTTGAGGTGATGGATATCATGTTTTGATCCTAGGATGGAAAAAAAATGTTCAACCTATATGGGTAAAATTATGAGGTGTTCCCCTTGAATTATGAAATTGAAGAATCTTAAAGGCAAATGGCAATAGCATTGGTGTGTTTATTGATTTAAAAGAAAATAATCTTACAAAAGTTAATAGGACTATAGTGAAACTCCTAGCAGAAATAGGTTTGAGAGAAGGGCTCCCAGACGTTGAAATTGAATTAGGAAATCAGAAATATAGCCAAATTTTGGACTATACAAAAATTCCAATATTGTGCTTAAGATGTCATGAGCAAGGACATATGATGAGGGACTATCCTCGTACGAAAACGAAGTAGGAACAGAGAAAGGTTGAGAATTCAAAGGGAGACAAGAAATACAAGGAAATGTCTCAAAACAGTGAAGAGCTGGAGACGAAGATAACCAACGAAGAAGTAGAAAAGGTTGTGGAGATTTTAGAAGATATGTCTCTTACAGGTAAAGAACATGTCTCAATTTCAACAAAAGAAGGTAGTTATGTGAGCATAGACTCATACGAAGGGATGGACAATGAATATGCACAAATGGGGATGCGGTCTACGAGGAGTTTGACAAAGTTGGAAGCACAATCAAAAGGTATGAACAAATATGCTATAAATTCTCTTATCCTTTCTTTGGAATACTAAAATCCCAAAGGGAAATATGGAATTTGAACAAATTGAGAACTATTACCCATAGATACATATTTCGGCGATATATTGCCCATATCGTGATGTTTCGCGAGTCATTTTTGTTGACAATATATCGCCACTAAAAAATCGCGACATAAACAACATTTTGAACATATCGTGATATATTGAATGTGTCGCAATATATTGGGATTATATCGCAATATTTCGGAAAATATTGCCCTGCTCATAAAAATTGCATAGAATTTGGGAAATAATGTCGAGGGTTAGGTTTTCGGCAGTGTTATTAGAACATGGTCAAAACCAATCCATCTAATTTGGTAACTAATGGTAATATTAAATTCTTAAAGTAAAAGTGACATTCTCCTTGTCTTTACTTTTCTATCATTTTACTTAAATTTTTAACATTACCATTAATTGTTACAGGATTTTTGAGAGTGGTTCCAACCTCAACGAATTTCATATGCATAAAGTAGAATCTTAGATCTTGTTACGTGGTACCAATATAAGCACACCTTCAGTTGATTGCCTAAGGAGGGGGGTCGCATTTTTCTTCAGGGCCAGGATAGGGATGTTGTCAGCACTTTCGACCGGTGGTTATGGTCGAACCCTTTGGTCCCTCCTTTAGGAGCACTATGGCTTAATGGCACTGTTAACTACCCTTTGTTGGGGTTCTTTAAAACTGGGGTTGGTGTCCGAGGCTCCTAGAAGCAGGTCACTGGGTCATAACCCCCTTCCTTGTTTACTACTCCAATGACAGTGTTTCAGCTATGAAGATTTTGCCTCCCTTCCAGGTCACCTCAACCACCCATCTTGGTCCCTTTTCAGTAGAGCACTCCCTCTCCTTGAGCCTGTTCCATTGATGACGCCATCATCTCATCCAAGTCATACTACTTGTTTAGGGGGGCATTGAGGGATTAAAAGCACTGTTGGGGTTAGATGGGGTGTGACGCCCCTCCACCCCCCTTGCCTACTCCATCCTTCAGTTTGGAGTATTTTGTTCATTTTTAGCTATTTTACATTTTTGGGTAAACTATGGGGAAAATGCCCCAAGTTACCCATAGATTTAATTATTTTATATTATTTCATGTTATACTTTTAAGTTGGCATTTTATAATTACAAATTAACATTTTAAAGGCATGTCTGCCTGGTTATATTGTAAAAGTGAGTGTGAGAAGGCTATAAATAAGCCTCTCCTCACTTCATTTCAAACATAAGACAATTGGGACAAAAACATATTACAACTCTTTTTCTCCTATAGGCGCACTTCTTGAAGATGGCTGATTTTTCTTTTGCAAAGTGAATGTGGATGTTTTCTAGAGCTTGCACACTTCTGCGCACTTCTTGAAGATGGCTGATTTTTCTTTTGCAAAGTGAATGTGGATGTTTTCTAGAGCTTGCACACTTCTACAACTTGATGCATGAATGGTTTGGAATAACTCTTGCACATTGGATGACCCATATCTTAATGTTTGCTCATCTTTTGTTTAAGCTTGGTAATTTTTCTTCTATCTTTAGTTGAATGGTGTTGATCTGGTGCATTCTTCTAACCTAGTTGTGTTTCTTACTAAGTTTGTCATCTTGTGGATTGTAAGGACCTCCATTGTTGGAGTCTTCACATTTGTTAGCCTTAGACTTTCATCTTGCTTCCACTAGGTCTCTACAACGAACCCTAGTTGGTTGTTGGAGAGGTCCTAAATTGCAAAGGTAGAACAGTCTATTCAAGGAGTGACGTAGATACTGATCCTTCTAGGTTGGCATAGAGATCTAATCAAGTCCCACAACAAATTTTCATCCTTGCATATGTAAATTTACATTTCCATGGTAGATTACATGTTAGATCAGGTTTGCATAGTAGGTTTAGCTAGTAAAAAGAAAACCCAAAAATCCTAAAAGGACCTAACACTTCCCCAATCCTTCCCTTCCTAGCCCTCACGGCCTACACTTTGGACCTTGGCCTCCCTTTCTCCCTACTCCCCTAACCTCTGCCTACCTTCTTAGACCTCCCTACACCCTCGGCCCCATTCTCTTGGATCCCCAATACCCTCAGCCTCTCCTACTATGCCCTCGGCCTCCTTTCCTAGGGCTTGGCCAGCCCCTTCCCAGTCTCGGCTTGCTCCCTTGGGGCCTGCCTACCCTCGCTCTACCTCCTAGGAGGCTCGGCCCAGCCTAATAAGGTTCCTTCTAGGACTCAGTCCCCCTTTCTAGGATTGTCTAAGGTTGTAGCAGCCAAAAGACAACCCTCTCCTTGGTTGTAGCGGCCTGTTGGATGCCTTTTGTCGGCTTCCATAAGGTCTGCAATTTATTGCAGACCTTTTAGCACCTGTTGCCCTATATCCTGCCACATCACCACACAAAACAATATTTAAAGGTCGGTGAATGGTTAATGTTTACTGCTGTCAGAAAGAGAGAAAGTAGAGGACTGATACGTAACACTGACTACATATATCAGACCTCATTTGCATTGCTAATATCGTTGGTTGTGACAAGTAAAAGGTCCAAAGTTGATGTGTAATGGTCACAGTTTGGTATGAGGTATTTCTTTGGTACTAAGTCACTGTTATATATGAGACTATCTTACTACCACACTGCTATCATTGCATCAGTAATTTAATTGTCATTGGGAAGCAATTGGTTGGACATACACTGCTTGCACTACACCTTTATTGGATGGTTTATTGTTACATGTTGATGTTACCTCGTATGATCTCTAATGTGCTTGGATGTTGTTTAAGGTCAGTCTTTCATATCTTGAAATACATGTTGATTTTTCCTGAAAAGCATCGAGAGCAATTCTCTTAGGAGAATGGGGACATCTGGTCAAGGACCAGGATGTGGAACCAGTCCAGCACTTGGGAGAACTCAACCTTGAGTTGAGTAGCCATTCTATTGAATGGAGACATCTGGTCAAGGACCAGGATGTGGAACCAGTCCAGCACTAGGGGAACTCAACCTTGAGTTGAGTAGCCATTATGTTGAATGGGGACATATGGTCAAGGACCAGGATGTGGAACCAGTCCAACACCAGGGGAACTCAACCTTGAGTTTGAGTAGCCATTCTGTTGAATGGGGACATCCGGTCGAAGACCAGGATGTGGAACCAGTCCAGCACTGGGGGAACTCAGCCTAGAGCTAAGTGGCGATTCTTTGAATGGAGGCACCTTGTCAATTACCAGGATGATGAACCAGTCTAGTACCAGGGGACTCAGCATAGGGCTGAGGGCCATTCTCCAGGAGAATGGAGGCGCTTGGTCAGTTACCAAGTATTTGACCTTGGGTCAAATTATGCAGCCTATGGTTGAGGCACCTGATCAGTTACCAGGACATCACTATAAGTCCTAGACTAGGTCTAGGCATGTGAGACACTCCTTCCCTCGATCTGTGGGCTTTGTGATCTTCTCCAAGGATTAGCTACCCTTGGTTAGGACACCTAGTACCCAATCTTGGTGACACAAGGAGTGTGACATAAAAGCATTAGTAATTCTCTCTATTTCTGATGATGTACTTTGGGTGGGGAAGAAGGACCCCTATGACCACTTGTTTTGACCACAGGGCACTTGAAGAAGGCTAAAGATAAAAGTCAAAAATACATAAGGACCCTTAGACCACTAAGGAGCAATGTTGAAAAAGTAGGCATCGAAAAAAAGTCGGCAAGGGTCCCGAATACAACTTCTCGGCAACATCGGCGAAAAAATTGGGGAAAACCCAGGAAAAGTCGACAAACATTAAAAAATACAAAATACATTCATTTTTTCAGAATTTTAAACAATTAAAGCAACAATAACATCAGATAAACACATTGGAACATAAATATGGAGAAAGCATTGATATATATCATCATCATGTAGTCATGCCAAATGTAAAATGATACATCAAAGTCGATATTGTATCATGAAACATCATAGTTGTCCAATCAAGGACTCAAAAGTGGATAAACAATACAACATGACATCACATATATAAATGTATTCGAGGAAAACTAGCATCTAGCTATCTAATATCAATGCTCTCTTCCCGAGTTTTTCATTCATACTTCATATTTTTCCCTACTCCAATGATTAGGTTTAAACTTTGAATAAGGTTTTCATAAATGTTTTTTATTTGTCCCTCCATCTTATGGCTTAAACCTAATTTTTGAAAAGTATATTTTATTGATTTGGTTGTCAGCCATTAAACGTATTTCTTGTTTTGTATTGGTGATAACTCATAGATGTATCTTCCACTCCTCCCAAATTGAATGTCCGACATGAGCCTCACATTTAGCCCTAACTCATCTACCACTTGAAATGTTGCTCTCTTTTTCCTACAATGTGCTATGATGATCACTCAAAAAATTCCCTAATAATGAAAAAAGTAATTCAATTACCATTGTGATCTTTGATAAACGGATACATATTTTGTATAGATTATCCTTGCATGGTTTGATCTTCAAATACAACAAAGTTTTGAAATATTTATATGGTAGAGGAAAGGTGTTAGTATACAACAAAATGGCTAAAATGGCAATTTTTTGGAAAATTAGCCATTTTAGCAAAAATTGAGAATTTTTGGAAAAAGTCGTGAAAAGTCAAGATTTACCATTTTAGACATTATGACTTTTTGCAAAAAGTCGCGATTTTTTCCAGCCGATTTTTTTGTCTTAGGAAAAAAATCGCGACTTTTTAAAAAGTCGGTGATTTTTCAGAGAGTTTTTCAACACTGCTAAGGAGTTAGAGTGAAAGTACAAAAAGACCTTTAGTACCACTAAAGGTAAAAGTCAAAAAGGATATAAAAGAAGTTCAACTCATTCCATTTTACACGCACTTGCTCATGATCATCTAGTTGCTCCAAAGGAAGATTTTCGTTGGTTCATGAAGGAGAGAAGATCCTTGATGTTGGTTAATGCCCTAGCATGAAGGTTTCTAGCTAGGACATCTCCATCTTCATCAGCTATAGCCTAACCCTAGCAACTAGGGTATCTTCTTCATCTTGTTACAGCCAAACCACTTCACGGGCAGGCTGAACAAACATCCAGGCAGCAAGGGAAAGTTCAGGCAACTCGGATTTTGGCTCGGGCAGCCTCCTTCCCATTTCAGGCAACAGGACAAACTCACATCACTCTCGGACAACTCACAGAACTGACGGGCAACCTGCTAACAATTTCGGGCAGAGTGATCTCAACCTCGGGCAGTCTGTCAACACATCCGGGCAAGCTCAGGCAGGTTGGGCATCTGGGCAGGTTACAGGCAGTCAAAGAATATTCTGGGAAGCACAAAAGGCATCCGAGCAGTCATACAAGAATTTGGGCAGCCTGATCTCGGGCAACAAGAAAGGAATTCGGGCATCAAGCCTTAATTTGGAATTTTTGTAAAAATTACTCTTGTGATATTTTTTATCAAGCTCATTAGGGTTTGACAATTATTGAAGAACTTTCTTTCTGAACTCAGTCATCTCATTTAAGAGATGAATAATTAATGCTTTTGGAGTTCTTGTCCTTTAAAGGTTTGCTCGTGAAAAACATCTTGTGTTCCTTGTGTTGATGCTTATTTGTCTCCTACACTTGTCTTTTATAGTTATCTTATAGTCCGCCAAAATTTTTAAGAATGCATGCTAATGCTAAAATTCAACATGGTATCACAGCTTAGCATGTGAAGACCCAGTAAGAGGCAGATTAATGTTGTCTTACTAGACCTTGGGACACTTTGCAGACTTGGATAACTGACTAGTAGCAGAGATGGCTACCAACATTTTCAGACCGGAAGAAAAGCTTGAAGGTTCCACAAACTACAACTCTTGGAAAGCTAGGCTTACAGCCATCCTGGAGGAAAATGACCTTGATGACTTGGTGTTCAACACCATAGAAGAACCAACATCTAATGCTGGCAGGATTGCTTTCAATAAGAAGCAAGCAAAGGCTAGAAGGATCATCTATGACTAAGTCAAGGAAACCTTGATGCCTACCATCACATCATTGAAGACTGTCAAAGAATGCTTTGACACCTTGAAAGACATGTATGAAAGAAGGCCCCTAGTCAGAAGAGAGTTTTGAAGAAAAGGCTTCGAACACTGAAGATGAACAGGGATGAAGGATTTGGACCTTTCTTCACAAAAATTGCACAGGTAAGAGACCAACTTACTGCTATTGGTATTACTGTGGATGATGATGACATTGTGCAGAATGTAGTCGATGGTCTCCCAAACTCTTGGGAAATATTCCTGGCATCAGTAAGTGAATGTGAAAATCAATCAAACTTTGATAGACTTTTGCATGATTGCTTGGAAGAATAAGGAAGAGTTTCAGGCAAGGCAACTGGCACTAAGGAAGGAAACCTTGCTCTTACAGCTAAGACAAGGAAGTTCAAGAAACCCTCCACTCATAAAAAGAAGGGAAAAAAACCAGAAGGTATGCACATTGATGTTTCAAAGGTAAAATGCTATCATTGTCATAAGATTGGGCACTTTGCTAAGGATTGCAGGCAGCCCAAGAGGAAGTTCAAAAGAAGATTCCAAGCATCTGCTACAAAGGAAGAAGAAGAATACCAAGGCTACCAAAGAAGACAAACCTAGAAGGGAATATTACCTGATCTCTACTCTCTCTGTGTCCATCACTGACGGTGCTAACTCCCGGTTAGTAGATAGTGGTGCTTCCAGACATATGATAGGTAATCGTGGAGCACTCACCAGCTACAGAAAGAAGAAGTTCACTACTCAAGTGGAACTTGGAGATGACTCCATCTACAAGATTGAAGGAGTTGGCTCTGTTAAGATTCTATATGCTAAGCTAGATTATCAGCATCCAATTCAATTTCACCACAATAGCATATATAGGATCACTGAAAGAAACAGTATCACAAGATCAACACAGATTTACCCTGGGAAAACCCTAAAGGGAAAAACCCAGCAAGAAAAGCTTCCTCAATATAGATGATCAAAAAGATAAAAGATAAAACCTCAGATTGGTCCTTCTCCTCCTTGCAGATAAAACTCTCTCTCTCTCTCTCATGCGCTACACAAGTGTGTGTCTGTGTGTTTCAAATGAGGAGCGCCTCTCTCTATTTATATTCTTCCTCTCACTTAACTTTTCACTCAACTAAGTCGGCCCTACTAAACTTCACTGGGCCAACTTCTCTAGGAGGACTCAAAACAACTTAATATTATATTTAGGAGGGTGCTAATGACCTGACTTACAACGGAGGATTTTCCTCATGACTCTCTACTGACCTAATACAATAATATCATCCTAACAAAGGAATAATAACATCTACGAAAGGTTCCATCAATAAAATACATTTAGAATATTCTTCGAAGTTACAATAATTCAACAGGTTCAACCTCACTTCAACTTGATTCAGGTACAGTCTTGCATATTGATGATGTCTTATATGTTCCTGGTTTGAAGAAAAACCTCCTCTCTGTTGTTGGCTTAGAGGACAAGGGCTACAGAGTCCTCTTCATGGACAAGAAGGTCCTATTATGGGCAAAGAATGAGAAGCTAAACTCAGTTGTACAGATTGGGGTTCGAGAGGGAGGTCTTTATAAGGCTTCCAAAAATTCCACTCATGCCTTGGTTCACCACACAGTTGATCCATGTGAGTTGTGGCATCGGAGGTTTGGACACCTACACTATACAGCTCTTCCAGATCTACTAAAGATAGTTACAGGTAAGCCTAATATTTCTCCCAAACAGGAAGGACCTCTTTCTAAGATCTGAGATTCACAAGTTTGAAGGGAGGAAGAGGAATTTGAGAATCAAATTCTGGATGTACCTAAGGAACCTGAAAGTCCACCAGAAGAACTGCTTGAAGTCCCTCCTTCCAAAAGGAGACCTGCCTGGTACCGAGAAACGCTACAAGAAGCTGAGAAGCATAAAGCTCCTCCCGGGACCTTCAAAGAAAGCATAAGGAAACAAAAATACTCAGGTCTTACGAGCCAACTCATAAGTGTTGAACCTTCCACATACAAAGAAGCAACAAGTCAACAGGTATGGATCGATGCCATGATTGAAGAGTACAATTCAATCATGAAAAATGATGTATGGGAAGTTGTTCCCAGACCGACAGGAAAGTTAGTGGTAACTTCGAGATGGCTCTACAAAATCAAGCATGTTGTTGATGTCAACATTAAAAAGTACAAAGCCAGATTTGTAACTTGTGGCTTTACTCAAAATAGGGGCATAGACTATGATGAGACTTTTGCTCTTGTTGCCAGGTATACTACTATTAGAACCATCATTTCTCTTGCTACAGTATTCGGATGGAAGTTACATCAGATGGATATAAAAACAGCCTTTCTCAATGGCAAGATTGATGAGAAAGTCTACATTGAACAACCTGAAGGCTTTGTGACTCATGGGGACAAGTCCCTTGTGTGTAAACTGAAGAAAGCCTTGTATGGGCTCAAACAAGCTCTAAGAGTCTGGTATGCAAGGATGGATGGATTCCTTCATAGCTTGGGGTCTTCCAAAAGTACTGCTGACTCCAATATGTACTTTAAGGTTGTTCATAATCATATCTTGATCCTTGTTCTATAGATGGATGACTTGTTTCTCACAGGTGAGGAACAACTGATAGCACAGTGTAAGAGGGAGCTCACCTCTGAATTTGAAATTAAGGATCTTGGTCTGATGCATTATTTTCTTGCCCTAGAAGTCTGGCAAAAGCTAGGCAAGATCTTCCTAACACAAGGGAAGTATGCAATGGACATCTTGCAAAGATTTGGGATTCAGGGCTGCAAGTCCATGAGCGTGCCCATGACTACCAACCTGAAGAAGTTGCGAAACTCAGCCACCAGTTCACAAGATGTGGACTCTACTCTGTATCGACAACTCAATGGATCCTTGATGTCTCTCGTATACACGAGGCCAGATATCAGTTACACAATGAATGATCTGAGTCAATTCATGTCCAATCCGAAGCACTTACACTGCGTAGTTACCAAACATGTACTCAGATATGTGCGAGGTACTATCACCTATGGGCTCAGGTATACTTCCAGTGGTGGAGTATTGTTAGATGGACATGTTGACTCAGATTGGGCTAGTAGTGCAGTAGATCGGAAAAGTAATTCAGGCTACTACTTCAGTATGGGATCTGCAATGATCTCTTGGTTCATAGGAAACAGGGTTCCATAACATAGAGTACAACTGAAGCAGAGTGTATTGCTGCAAGTGATGCCTGCAAGGAAGCAGTTTGGATTAGGAAACTACTATCTGATCTGTTCGGTGGAAAGCTTGACTCAACAATTATTCATTGAGATAATCAGAGTTGCATTAAGCTTTCAAAGAATCTGGTGTTTCATGATAGATCGAAACACATTGAAATGAAGTATCATTTCATCAGAGACCTAGTACAGAGAGGCACTCTGAAGTTGCAGTACATTCGTACAGATGAATAGATCGCAAATATCCTGACCAAGCCTATGACAACAACAAAGTTCTCATGCTGAGGGGGAGTGAAAGAGAATACTTCTCTCGCTGAGAGGGAGTGTTGATTTTTCCTGAGCAGCATTGAGAGCCATTCTCTTAAGAGAATGGGGACATATGGTCAAGGACCAAGATGTGGAACCAGTCCAGCTTGTTCACAGGCAGCAGCTAACCCTCAAGGGAAACCACTGAGTTGATCTAGGCAGGCTTTCTCTCTTTCCAGGAAATCATAGAATTGATACAAGCAGTTGTTTGCAAGCTCGGGCATAGTGTCTCCAGTGACGGGCAGTCTATTCACTACTCGGGCAGACTGTTATTTCTTTCTTGGCAGCTCAGCAAACCTGCTAACAGACTGCTCATACTTTCGTTTAACAGAACAGTGACTTGAGCAGCCTCCCTCCAGCTCGGGCAGCACTAACAGCCACCTCAGTCTTCACGGGCAACATTAAACCCTAGCTCGGGAAGTCTCGGGCCTGTTAACCACTTCACGAGCAGGCTGAAAAAACATCCAAGCAGCAAGGGAAAGTTTGGGAAGCTCGGATTTTTGGCTCGGGCAGGTACAAAAGACTCCAGGCAGCCTCCTTCCCATTTCGGGCAACAGGACAGGCTCACATCACTCTCTGGCAGCTCACAAAACTGACGAGCAGCCTGCTAACAATTCCGGGCAGAGTGATCTCAACCTCAGACATCCTGTCAATACATCTGGGCAGGCTCGAGAAGGCTGGCCGAATATTTATTCGCTCATACAAATAATATTACCAGAAAACTTGGTAAATGAGATGAGCCATAAGGCAAATACATATATTAATGATAAGATAAGAGATGATATGTTACAATGGTGGCCCTGCCTTAAATATGGCTTGGGCATTTGAAATGAGGAGACACCTCATTTCATAACCTAACTTAGTTAACCTAATTATTCAATGATTATCTTTATTTTATGTTTGTTACATTGCCACTCTCTTAGAAAAGTTTTATCCTCAAAGCCTTATAATGTTGTCGCGTCGTTCTTTGTGATGTCGTGGCTGAAGAAACATGTCGATACGAACTGCTAAGTGTAGAGCATAACTTTCGATATGTGGATGGGTCAGTCCATCCTAAATTGATTTGTTGTTGACTGTTGGGATTTCCGATTGATCTGTCATTAGGAGCTTTGATCATATAAGTATCATTATCTTTCGACATTTCCCACTTTTTAGAGTTTCGGTTTTTATGGTTGGGGTGTCGATAGGGAATTTTCACAATGTCATTTTCTTTTACAAGTGTCGTCTTTTGAGTTGGAAGATGTCTTTTCGTCCCTTGACGTTTTAAGGTTTCCTTCTGTCTCTTTTCCAACTTGTTTTCCAACTGCACGTAATCATTTTGAAACTTCTTAATCACTTCTACTTGCGCTTTTCTGTCATTTTCAGACTTCTTAAGTTGTTCCTTAAGATCTTTGTTTATGACTTCTGATGCAATCATTTTCTTCCTATTTGTCTAGAAGTTTCCCTTCAATGTCTTCCATAGATTGTTCTGTCTTCCGACTATTTTTCAACTTCTTAATTTTTGTGACTAGTGTTTTGTTATGATTCCTTAATCTGAAAATTTCTTCGGAATTGTTGGATAGTGTTTTATTACTTTTTGCGATCTCCAACTTATGAGTCTTTTTAGAGTCGTCATTTTGTTGTTGAAGAACTTTTATCTGTTGTCGATACTGGTCGATCACTGACTCTTGATTTTCTAATTTATGTCGTATCTGCGTTAGTTCTTCATCCTTGTCGCTAACGATTTTGTTCAATCGTTTTATTTCCGCTTCATAATCATTTATTTCTTTCTTTATATCTTGATTTTTCAATCTTTGATTAAAATCGTTTTCGCTTTTTAATTTCTCAATTTGGGTAGACAATTTTTCTATATGATTTTTCTGATCGGAAATTTTTTGTTCCTTGAGCTCTTTTTGCATCTCATGTATTTTAATTATTACTTCCGAGTTCGTATTTGTGTCTCGTAATTCTTCATTGTCTCTTCGATAACGCTTTAACTTGGTTTCTAATTTCTCTATTTGTAGTCGCAAACCAGATTCCATGATCTCTGATTTCTTCCACACTAGATGATGATGGTCTTCGATTTTTTTCGATTTTGTTTTCCTTTGACTTCCTCGGCAATAAATGGTCTTCGATTTTTTTCGATTTTGTTTTCCTTTGACTTCCTCGGCAATAAATGGTCTTCGAATTTTTCGATGATAGGAGGATCTTTGACTTCGAGTTCTTGAATAATAATGGCATTCTTTCTTTTATGTATTAAATAATAATTGCAATTATTACAATTATTAATATTAATAATATTTTTTCATAAATATAATAATAATATTAACAAGGCACTTGGATCTCCACGTTGGTTAACCTTTTGATTTAGATTAACTTCTTTGTGGATTGTGTGTAGATTAGGTGGTTGAGAAGAATGATTGTTAACTTCCCCACCCATATTCAAATCTCACTTCTTTATGCACTTCTAGCTTTTATGTTATTTAATAAAGAGAATTAAAGACTAAACTCAACCTAATTAAGGTATGAGTTATTATTTAATATCCAATAACCTTTCAATAAGTAAATAACTTAATTAAGGTGTGAGTTGGTTTGTTAATAAAACCAAGGGTTTGTTTTATAAAACCACGGGCGTTTTTTTTCTTCTTTCCCTTTTTTATGGGATCTTCTCCCTTCTTCTCTTTTTTTATTTTTATTTTTACTTCTTCCTTTTTTTTCTTTTTTCTTTTTACTTTTTATCTTTTTACGTCTCACTTTTTTTCCTTTTACTCTCTATTTTTATGGTCAAAAACCCAATTCAGGAAACCTGGAATAATGGCTAAAAGCCAATACAATGGCCAAAGGCCGGAATCTAGCCAACGAGGCTCTAATACCAAATGACCCGAATATTTATTCGCTCATACAAATAATATTACCAGAAAACTTGGTAAATGAGATAAGCCATAAGGAAAATACATATATTAATGATAAGATAAGAGATGATATGTTACAATGGTGGCCCTGCCTTAAATATGGCTTGGGCATTTGAAATGAGGAGACACCTCATTTCATAACCTAGCTTAGTTAACCTAATTATTTAATGATTATCTTTATTTTATATTTGTTACATTTAACTTCCGGGCAGTCTGTTGGGCATCCGGGCAGGTTACAGGCAGTCACAGAATATTTCGGGCAGCACAAAAGGCATCCTGGTAGTCATACAGGAATTCGGGCAGCCTTATCTCAGGCCGCAGGAAAGGAATTAGGGCAGCAAACCTTGATTTGGAATTTTTGTAAAAATTACTCTTGTGACATTTTTTATCAAGCTCATTAGGGTTTGACAATTATTGAGGAACTTTCTTTCTGAACTCAGTCATCTCATTTAAGAGATGAATTACTAATGCTTTTGGGATTTTTGTCCTTTAAAGGTTTCCCCGTGAAAAACATCTTGTGTTCCTTGTGTTGATGCTTATTTGTCTACTGCACTTGTCTTTTATGGTTATCTTATAGTCTGCAAAAATTTTAAGAATACATGCTAATGCTAAAATTCAACAATACAAATACTTCATTGCTATATCTATTCTTAGCATCTACAAACACTTTCTATGTGTGGTATTTTTTCTTCGTGTAAGTTTTTCTCTTTCCCCAACCCGGTTTCAAACCACCATTTTCAACATTGTTTAATGCCCAACCCAATTTACTTTCAGCTGCAAATTAAGTCATTTATTCATAAACAAATATGACTGAAACACATGAAGAATGTTGCAACTTCTAATGAGGAGTAATAAAACACAGTCACACATTAAAAAAAATCAGACTTCGAATTTTTTGGTCAAATGACCCAAGCAAAACCCCAACCTCCAGGGAAAACCTGTTCTTGAGAGAGAGAATTTTATTCTTTATAAAATTAAAATACAACAAAAACAGAGATAAACTTATCTCCACCACAGTGCTCAGCATGTTGAATAAATTCAGAAATTTCACAGTCAAATTTTCTGCCAACCAGCTGCCTCAAAAAACGTGCCAAAATGACTATACAGACTGTCTCAATTTTCGTGGCCACTATTGTACCGTATTGACTATACGGACCTTGATTTTCGTGCCCACCTGTTGTGTCGTACGAACTGTATGGACCTCGGTTTTTGTGCCCACCTGTTGTACGAACTACCTCGAATTTTGTGCCCATAAAATTGTACAGGATGCCTCGAAATTCGTGCCCAGCCTTGTCTCGAATTTCGTCACTGTTGTATGGAACAACAATTAATGTTGTTGTACAGACTTTGGAAATTGTGCCCATAAATCTCCCTCGAGATGCGTGTTGTACGAAAATGTACTTATGTTGTTGTACGGTCTCGGGAATCGTGCCCACTGCTGCTATCTCTCAGTCTGCAATTTCTCCTCTCTCTTTGTTGTCCAAAACGCATGGATGGAAAAAGAAAATTAGTCTCTCATGCCTTCCCTTGCCTTTTTGGTGTCTCAAATGAGGATGCTGAATGGTCATCTAATCCATAGTGGGAAAAATCGCCGATTTTTTGGCGATGTCCCGAAAAATTGCAATTTTTTTTGGCTACCGAATTTTCGGCCCGAAAAAATTGGGCATCGCGAAAAATCGGCAAAAATCGGGAAAAACCGAGAAAAATTTGGGAAAGATCGGGAAAAATCAGGGAAAATCGGCAAATAGGGGAAAAAATCGGTAAGCAAATTTTGACCCTATTGAAGTACAAAATTTGCATTTTTTAATGCTTGTCGCGGTTTGCCAATTTTTTCGTCGATGTTGCCGAGAAGATGTTTTTTAGACCCTCGCCAATTTTTTGCCAATGTCGATTTTTTCCACTATGATCTAATCCAAGGGCCCACAATGAATTAGATGGATGGATGAGATTAAATGCACAATTAGTTCTCTCCAAAAAATAATTTCACCACCTCACTTAAATTTATCAAAATGTCACTTTTATTCTCTAAAGTGAAAATTAAAAACTCATCTCATGTCATTAATTGCAAGGGTCAAGTTATTTCCCCCTTTTAAGTGACCTAGGCAAAAAATCACTAGGGGAACACTTCTTAGGTACAAAAATCAACACTTCGGTCATTGAACTAATTGATTAGAAGGCACTGGTCTCTAACTTAGTCTTCTAGACGACATAGCGTATCATTGTCCATAGTGTTTGCAGAGCATTGAAGGGCTTTCCCCTTGGAGGTTACGACACTCCAAAGAAGTCAATGGGATTGTGACTGAGGTGACATTGGGTCACATCCTTTATATGTGCTTACTGGGCTACGCTGCTAGTATTCCCTGTAACAAGGTCCCATTTAGAATTCAAAAGACTTCATAGTTTTTAGGATTTCAAGATTCTATCATGTATGAAGGTATGGGAGTGGCATTTAATCAAGCACGTCAACCCCTCTATGTACCTTGATATTGGTGGTGCTAATTGTTGAACTCCCTTTTCATGACCTTAATAAAAATGTACCCTTCACTCAAGCAAAATCATTTATTAAGCATGAGAAGCTTTTTCTACCTTATTTTAACGATTGGATTAGGAAGTTTCATTAAAATAATAGCATGTTGAATCTAATGACTAATGTCCATGGAGGATCAGCTTCGAGATTCGAGGTAGAGAGGAGGGAGAGAGTCTAGAGGAGGGGGGAATAGGATGCTATTGATGAATAGGACCCCAATATAGGCAATGAATTTGATGATATGGAGTTATTGGAGGAGACATCTCACATTGGCTTCCACCTCATCCCCATTACCTTCCACCATAGCCCAAGAAATTGGAGCTTCCAGTTCCACCCTAAGCTCATCTAAAGCACCTATAGGACCTCCTACTACTTCCAAAGGAAGAGTGGTGCCCCTTGCACATAGAATGTGTACAAGGGATAAAAGATTCCTATTATTTATCATTGTACTATGTAGTATTTTAGATGCCTCATGAGTCATGATGATTCATCTCATGAGATACATGTCTTTTGATCATTCATGTGATTTTCTATCATTCTATCAGGAACATATTTCAGTATTTTCAGTTTGTTGTCAATATGTGATCATGATCCACCATTTGACATCTTATGCATCTTATATATTAGTTTTATTTTCATATTTAATGTAACAATGTGTTTATTTGATGTTCTAGTTACTTTAGAAGTTTAAAAAATGGTTATTTTTAGTTTCTTGACATTTCTCAATATTTTCCAATATTTTCGCCAATATTGCCGAAAAGTTACATTTAAGACCCTTGGTGATATATTTGCCGACACAATATATGTAACTTTGTTATTACCCCTTGAAAATATTGGGGTTCATACCTCCCCAACAAGAACTTCATATGTGTAAAAGCCCCAAGCACAAAATGCAAAGCTAGGAGTGACTCAAAAAGGCTACCTACTGCCACCTCAACAACTCCCTCTCCAACTTTAGGTTGGGTCTTCTCCAATACAAGTGAAGAAAATAAATGACATTAATATAAAACTTTCATTCACACATTTTGTCAAACACTTGAATGTCTAGGGTTTATGATTAAAAATTTACTCATAAACTTGAAATAAAATCCACCATATTCAAGATCTTCTCAAACACTGAAGTATCCATTCACACATGAAAACACAGATATTCAGCAGACCGGGCAAAACCCCAACTCCTGGAGAAAACCCTAGAAAGAAGAAAATTATTATTAAGAAGAATACTCAGAAATTTTCCATCTACACATGAAAACATTCCTTCAACCCTCACTGATAAAAATACACAAACTGGAACAGCAGCAAAATATCTTGATTTTCGAGCCCATTAACATTTGTAAGGCCTGTTGTATGGCCTCCACACGTGTGTTGTACAGTTGTACTTTCTGTTGTAACTTCATGCCTCGAAAATTGTGCCAAAATTTATTGCAATAGCACGGCCTGTCAGTCTGCAATTAATGCAACAACAGTACCTTGGGAAATGTGCCCACATGTGTGGTGTATGGTCAGTGTCAGACTGGATGTTGTACAGTTCTGGCTGCCTTGGGAAATGTGTTGCTCATAACCTTGGGAATTGTGCGACTGCTTTAGGGCATTTCTTCTCTCTCCTCAATCTTCTTCTCTCTCTCTCTTCATTAATGGTGTGTTCAATTTGTCCTTTCTCTCTTGTTTTATACTTTAAAATTTGTAACTACCTATCTAACCACCTAATCTATGGTTGAGATACATTTACAAAATCAAGGGCCATCATTTAATGCACCCACATTTAATAATTAGTTCACTTTAATTATTAAATAATAACTTAAGTAAGACCCATTCTATAAAGTACAAAACATCATTTTATCTATATATAACTCACTTTATACATAAATATACAAAGGACAAAGTATAAGTCCTCTTCATCACACCACACCAAAAATATGAAAAAGGACCTTCAGAGTTAACTTTCCAACATCAAGGGGCATATCCCTAAGATAGGATAGACAAGAGTATGGCAAGGAGGATCAAGGTCTTCCCTTTTGTCTTTTGTGGGCAAATTTCATAGTGAAAAGGGAACAACTAGGTAGTGACCATGGGGATCCATCAGGCTACACCCTCATTTGGTGTCAATGTTGGACAGACCCCCACAACTCCGATCTAGCCCTTCTTCTCGTGTGGAGCCACACTTGGAAATCTGAACTTGTTCCATGTACCTCACAATATTATTGGAATTCTCCTTCACGTAATCCACTTATCCATAATAAGTAAAAACTGACCAAGAAGCACGACAAAATATTTCCCTTTATCAGCAGTTATTTAACTCCATTGGCGTTGGTATATTATTCAATCACTTTTGTCTGAATAGAATTATGTGTCATAATCGATAATATTGTATGCCATTGATTTTTGGAGATTTTAATTATTTGAGTTTTTCACTCAAAATTACCTCCAAAATGGTGAAAGGCATTCTAGTGATCGATTCCATGGAGTGATTGGGGCCTAGGAATGTTCTATATTACCATGCTAGACATTATCCAAAGTCTTGCGGAATTTCATTAAGTTTTGCATAGGTTTTTTTAATTTTTGGTCATTAAAAATTGTCACTCAAGACAATTTGTTGTAATGTAAAAAAGGGTTACTAGGTCTTTCTTAATGTTGTATAGGGATATGGGTATTCAAGACAAATGGCATGAGAGCCCCTACACCCTTGGGCCAAGTTTGAAGTCATCCGGACAAGTATTACAATGTTTTTTGTCACTTTTTCTTAGGTCGGTCATGGAAATCAGGAAATTGAGCATTTAATTAGAGAGCCAAATTTTGGAAAAGTGACTATAGTCACTTGGGGTGGCCAAGTAAAGGTTCTGATGTTTATATCAGGTTCCTAAGACAAATTTAAGGTCCAACCAAGCAAGCATGTAACAAGTTTTGAGTTGCCCACTCTAGGGGGTGTGCCCTCCTCTCTTTGATTGGTTGTGTGAGTGAAAGTCAATGGGAGGGGCCCCACTATGGTGGGTTCCTCCGCATTTGACATAGCAATAAGGTTAAAAACATTAAAAGGGGGGTTTCTCTCCCCATATTTGAAATCCCCAACCATGGTTTTGCCCTCCTTGAGCAAATTCGCCCCCCTCTCTTGGGCCCCCCTCTCTCCCTTATGACACTTGTCTAGCATGCAAAGAGTCTCTCTCTTTCATTTTTCCTATTAAAGGAGGGCATTCCTCCTCATTTGGGCTAGATTCACTTACACTCTTGCTTCATTTTGCTCATGCTCTCTTGCTCTCTCATTCTCCCATTGCTCTCATTCTTGCTCTCTTGCTCCATTTTTGTCCAAGAGAAGGCAATGTACATTCAATTTTGGATGATAATAGAAGAAATATTTGGAAAAAGTATTGTCCATGCATTGTGATTGAGGTGATCTTGTTCCATTCTTGGTTCGTTTTGTATTTGGAATCCCAAGCAAAGTTTTTTGCTTGAGAATAGTATTGTAATAGTTTTGTTGCATGCTATGTGAGTTGTTTGCTTAGAATTTGGGAAGTTAAAGTATTTCTAGCTTGAATATTTTGTTTCTCAAGTCTTTGTGGATTTTTCACTCCATTTGCAATGTTAAGCTAATTTTATTACAGGTTTCCCAAGTTTGGAGAGTGGTATTCCTACCCCATTGTCCAACAAATTTCGAAAAAGACTTGGCATATTTACTAACATTCTTATTCTTATTGCAACTCTTAAATACTTCATTTTGCAGTCAAATATTATCATTTTTCATTGCCTTAGAAAAATTTCTAATTTTTGCATAAAAAATTTTGAGTTTGTTTTAAACCTCATTTCTATCAATTTTGTGCTATAATAGCTTGTTGTTTTGTGCAGGTTTCTGATCTCACAAGGGGAGGGAATGCTCAAGTTCAGCCACTAGCAAGCACCAACAACACCCAAGAGGGTCTACTTCAAGTCCCTCGCAAAAAATGGTTAAAAAATCACTCTCTCTCTCATTTCTTAATAAATATTAGTGTTGAAATCTACATCTTTGTAACAAGCCCAAGAGAGTCTCTTGGGCTTGAGTTTGTTGTGCTTCATTCGAGTTTTCAGGACTCAGTGATTTTGGTTTCAGGTGCATGTAAGCAATGTTATCAGAACCGGACCGGTTGTCGAACCAGTCGACCCTGAGAACCGGAACCGGACAAAAACCGAGAAACAAACCGGATCAAAAAACCGGTTAAGCAAAAATACATTAAATATTCACATTTTCAATATATATAGATATATTCATGTGCATCCATGTGAATTCATTAGGCAACCAGTGCCTAATGAAGTCCAAAAAGATGAATGAAAGAGTTGTGTGATTTGTAGAATTATCAATGATGGAAACAACAAGAACACATATGCAATTAGTTGATCAAGCACAAGCTTATATTATAGCCCAAAATGTAAGTATAGCAACACATGCAACAATAAGATAGATAATTATGACAGCAGAAATCCAAGTACAGCATATATGTATTCAGTCATCACATCTCATTCAGTATTTATAGCAACATTTGACAATGAACAGCAGTATACACAATGGTATCAGTTATGTGTCAAAACCTGATTTCTTATGCATGTATATGGTCTAATTCATATCAGCGTTATGATATTAGTTAAGCATTCATTTTGGATAAGGAAGAACCGTGAACATTCAATCAAAAGCACTCAACCATACTGTGTGTGGGACTGTGTGCAGACTATGTGCATTTAATAAGTGCAGCAGTATGTATTCAGTCATCTACTCAAGCACTTACAACAGCATTAAAGAGTCAGTGTTATAAGGGACAATATCATTCACTAACATAGTATAATCATCATCATTATTCTAGCATGCAACCATAGGTTTCAGACTTTAATTAGTATCGTTTGCACCAGCAGTAAATCAGTATGGCAGTGAATTTTTGGGATTTTAGGTTTTTGTCTGAACCGGCCGGTTTCTTATGGAACCGCCGGTTTGAAGAAAATAGACCGGTTTTTTCCTTGAACCACCGGTTTTTTGTCTGAATCGTCGGTTTGCTGTCCAAACCGGCCAAAAACGGTTTGAAGTCAGGATTTGAGCCGGTCTTGCCTGTAAACCAGTCCAACCAGACGGTTTTTTCAAAACCGGTCCGGTTCTGATAACATTGCATGTAAGTGAAGTGGCTTTGCCCATTCTTGCATGACCTTGTAAGTTGCTTGGATTTAGATTAGTTTACTTCATTGTTTGTTTTCTTTTTGCCCGCACCTCACAAGTGAATTGGCTCTACCCATCCATGTGAAATAGCGTTGGCTAACATTTTTATTTCAAGTATTTGCTTATTTCTTTTTGCCCGCACCTCACAAGTGAAGTGGCTCTACCCATCCATGTGAAATCGCGTTGGTTAGCATTTTTTATTTCAAATATTTGCTTATTTCCTTTTGCTCGCACCTCACAATTAAGTAGGCTCTGCCTTCGTTGTGATATCGCGCTTGGTTTGTTTTGTTTAATTTTTGCTTTAAGGATAAAATTTACCATAAGCCTCGTTTTTTGCCCTGTATCCTCTCCCCCCGCCGGTTCGACCGATCGAGGATGACGAGAAAAGGCAAAAATCTGTGTTGGCTAGTTTAATAGACACCCAGATAAGTATCTTCATTAGAAAGGAGAAAAAGAGGCTCAACCTGTGGAGCTAGTGGGGTAGAGGCCGTAGGGGGCTTCGTGGCACTTTGTGTCATCCAGTTGAGCACCTGACAAGTTTTGAGTTTGACCCATGGAGCTAGGTGGGAACTTTGTGTTCCTATGTTGAGCACCCGGCATTCTCTCTCTAGTCGAAGGAGATAGTCTCTTGGGGTAGACATCCATAATAGTTCATTTCTTTGCAACAAACACCTTAATTCCCTAAGTCAAAGAGAGACATAAAATTTACTAAAATTTACAGCACCACTTGCATAACTTTGTTACAATCATTTAAATTTCTCTACTTTGCAAGCACTTTATTTTAACTTGTTCATTTATTGGAAGTCATCAAGTTCTAGTATATTTGTTAAAATAAATGAGTTGATGCTTTGGGAAAATTATTTGAAGTTGATTACTGTGACTCCATAGCCCGAGTAGAGACGGCACTGGTCATTTTGATTATTTGATTGTTTCTCTCTTGCATACATTACTGGTTGATTGTTAAAGGGTTTGCTTGGCATTGAAATATTTGCATCATTGCACGTTGATTGTCATTTTTGTAATTTACAACTCTCAGAAAACATTCTTCAAAAAAAGAACTTAGTAAGTAGGGACTACCCCCCTTGGCCTTTAGGAATTGTGGTCTAAACGAAGGAGTTTAGAACCGAGGTGATAGTGGGTTCTCAACTCAAAATTTGCCCTCAAGAACACACATAGCAGTTGGGAGACTTACGCGTGTCCAAGTGTATTTTAGGCGACAACACTTCCAATGTAGATAGGACAAAGAATCCATCCATGAACAAGTATATAATAAATGTGTATAACAAATAAGAGATATGAGTTTACTGAATATTAGTTATTGATTTATTGCTAATATTTATTTATATTTATACTATATATATTTTGTTTATTACATTGCCTCCCCCTTAGAAAGGCTTTATCCTCAAGGGCATAATTATGGAAGACTTTATCTCGTGTTCTTGTCCGTGATGCTTTCTTGTGATCTTCTTGTGCTGGTAGCTGCGACACTTGATGAAACAAGACGATATGAGTTACAAATTCTTAACTAAAAATGTTGCATCATTTTTTATGTGGTCCGTCCCAAGTTAACCTTCATTGGGACCTTTTGTTGTTCGATTTATTGGATGGAAATTTTTGTTTTTTGCTTCCACCTAGTTTGTTGATTTTGTCTCCATTTTTCTTTGAAATCACAACCCATTTGTTTATGTTCCTTTTGACCTTATCGATGCTCATATCAATTTTTATAATTTGGATGACAATGAGGCATCCTAATCTTTTATGATCATTCTTTGGAATCATCTTCTTTTGATGTTTGTAGTGAATTGTCAATATAAGCATTCTTTTAAATTTGAGCGTCGATTGAGTCTGTATTGGTTCCCTTTTTGGTGTTTGAATTTGAGCGTCTAATGACTTCTCTGTTGGACCTGTCATCATTTCTTTGTCGACTAATGATCCTTTGTGATCTAACTCTTCTTGTAAAGATTTATTAGCATGATTTAGCTTCTTAACTTGTATAAGGAAGTCCTCATTATGTATCCCTAAGGGTAAGAGTTCTTCCTTATAAACTGAAATTCGGTCGTATTGGCTTTTCATGTACAGAAATTCGGAAGAATTTGAATTTGTCGAATATTTGGTTAAGGTGTAATACGGATACAGGTTCTTATTAGAAGACAATTAAATTTTAATTAGTTTAACACTATAAAACATAAATACAATTCAATTTCATATTGTTTTTAAAATATTAATTAATAACTAGTTGCGGTCTCTCATAGTCATGGTTGATATTTCGCATTTTATTAAAAGGATTATATCTATTTATTTTTATTATATAGATGTTTATGGTATATTGGTGAATATTTAATTGAAAATATTATATATAAGAAGTCTACTTCCGTATTTTAATCGTACTGGATTTTTTCATTACGTAATTTTTCTGTATTGAATCGTATTCGTATCCGTATTCATACTCAAATTATGCTACTATGATTTTGAGTACCTTGATCTCCTTCTCTTAAATTTTTTATTTGTTCTAGAAATTCCTTATTAACTTTCTTTAATGAGGAATTTTCTGCCTTTTCCTAATATTTTTTTCTGAAGATCTTGATTCTCCTCTTCTAACCTTTGATTGCATTGTGTTTTATCCTTTGTCTTCTTGATTTGAACAAGTAATTTTTTACAATGATTTCTTAGACGAGAGATCTCTTCATCTTTATCAACAACAAATTTGTCGACTTCTTTTTACATCTTCTATATTGACTTTAATTTTCCTGCGAAATCACCTTTGAAATATCTTTGATGTCTTCCGATGATGGAGCTTCTAACTCTTACTTTATTGTAACGTCCTGCAATGTGATTTTCTTCTTCTTATTGAAAAACATTAGAAACTTCTTTTCGACGTTTAAGATGAAAGCCCCCAATGTTTCTATCCAAAGTGATCCCAAAATTATGTTACTGCCATTGCTCCACAAGGATCTAACACTGAATTGCAATATGACAGTATAATCTCCAACATTCAGTTGTAAATCACTTATTTCATAATGTTTCTTATCCCAAGAGTCTATCTTTTCACCTATATTCGACTCAAGAATCACTAACTCGTTAGCAAACTTAGCACTAATATAATTATTGCGTTCAGCAGGAACAATAGAAATAGTAATATCTTTCCCTCCAATTATTCTTTCTGTTCTAAATACCATATGATTCAACTCTGATAACAAATGTGACGAACAGAGTTCACTACTACATAAACTTTCAATGTAAATAGGACAAATAATCCATGAACAAGTATATAATAAATAAGAGACATGAGATTATTACAGTGAGAAAGAGGGCTCATGTATATAACCATGCAGGGGTGCCCTTTCGTGTCTCTTTATTACATATTAGTTTATTGAATATTAGTTAATGATTTATTGTTAATATTTCTTACTATTTATTTATATTTATATATTATATATATTTTGTTTATTACAGCTTTTTGGAATAAGAAGATACAAACAGAAATGAAAACAGTACATATATCACAATCTCAAACAACCAGTAAAAAATAAAAGAAATACCTCCATAGTAAATGATGTTGAGAAAATTTTAGTACGAGGATCCAATGCAGGAACTACCTGCTTAAAGAAAAGACAACCGTAGTTAATGTAAATTTACAACTTGATAAACAACAATACAGATCACTTCTCATACTTTGACTACGCTTAGCACCATAGTAACACATTCTAGAAAATGGTTCGATGAAATATAATGAACTATAAATTGAGAAAACATCATGAATTGTGCAAATGTACAAAATGTGTGGTCAATAAATCTTACAAGAAAGAAATAAAGCTGATAAAAAGAACAGTTCTCTCCAAACAATGATTTACAGAGTGTGCAGAAAGCATTTGGCTGAGTTGCGCATGGGCTCAAAAGAAACATTACAGGATACAGAAACTGACTTCAACAAGATCATAAAGAATTTTCCCAGTCATCCCTTCGTCCTGTCTTAAATTCAACGGTGGGGATCAAGTCTAATTGGTTACTTTGGAGTATTATTTACCAAGAACAAGCAAGTAATAAGTATGATTCTATAAAGTATTATATCATATGTTGTTGCTGTTTCAAAGATAATCAGAAACTTTGAACATAGATTAACTTAATAGTAAATACAGTAAGAGGACGAAATAATAGGAGAACAGAAATAAAAAAGACAGATGAAATTGTGTAAATCCAAATATCAATAGGCTTCAATCAAGTAAAAAATATATCTTTCAAGCTGTTCAAGCTTTTTGAAAATAATTATGGGAAATCCACGGAGATTCAAGGGTTTCATGAATTTGAGTGTCAGGTGATAATTAAAAACGCAAAGTTTGAATCAACAGAAGATGTATGTCGACAAACACAGGATTGAGCGGAGCTTTGAGGTAGGGGATTTAGTCTACTTAAGGCTCCAGCCTTACAGACAATCGTCACTTAAAAAGAAAGGAGCAGAGAAATTAAAACCCCGCTTCTATGGACCATACAAAATAATTCGGAAGGTGGGAGAGGTGGCATATGAGCTAGAGCTGCCCAGAGAAAGCAAAATCCACAATGTGTTCCATGTGTCCAGCCTGAAGAAGACCCTTGGGCAACACATTGCTCCATCTACCGAATTGCCCCCTTTAGATGATGAAGGACTGCTGATACTGATTCCGGAACGGATCATACAGACCAGAGAGAGGAAGCTCAGGAACAGAGTGATCAAGGAATATTTGGTTCAATGGAAAGAACTACCGCCAGAGGATGCCACGTGGGAAGGTGAACAGGTACTGCAGCATCCCAGTTTGAAGTTGCTTGAGGACAAGCAATCTCGAGCGGGGAGGACTGTAATGTCCTCTTCCTTTTAGGCCTTGAGGCCCATACCGCTAACCTATGTGATTCCTATGGGTTCGAGCGGTTACTGATAGCTAGGGAATCAGATCAAGACTGATGCCATCCATAGAAGATCTAGGGCATCCTCACTGGGTCAAGAAGGACCACCTGGGCCAAAGGCCACCTTCATGCATGACCATGCTCCATGCATGACCATGCTCTTTTAGGTCTCCATCCGCATGCATGCAAGTCAACGGCAAATTAGAAGATAAAGTGACCTAATTAGGTCAAAGATTAGGTTTTGCGCAGTTGAACTTTATAAATAGATGGTAAAGCAAGAGGAGACCTCACTTATGATTATTATTATTTTGGGAGCACTTGGATAGCAGCACAGCGTGCAGCACAGCAGTTGGGGTTGGAGACGGAGTCTTCAGCTAACAGGATTTCGGCAGTGAAACATCTATCCTAGTCTTATTACGGGTAAGCCATACTGGTTCACCACTTGTTCTTCAGTTCATTCATCAGTTAAATAGCACAGGGTATAGATTGTTGCAGTGGCACGGTGCAGCCGTAAGAGGGGGTTTTCAGCCAGAAAGCCCTAATCAGCTGTAGGACCTCCAGCTCTCAGTTTCCTTCAGAAACTCAAGCACCAGTCTTATCACCAGCTACATACTCCGGCACTCCGCGATTATCAGCGCCATCTGAGCTCATCCGAAGGAGTTATCAGCATTTTCGGACCACCAGGTGCGTGAGCAGCTGCCTCAGAGAACCAAGACGCTTAGAGGGTTCGGAACTGCAGTATATTCCAGCCAATCTCTCCGGCACAGCAAGGCTATCAGCCCTGCAAATCGGCGGATCCATCGGACACCACCTCCTTCCTTGAGGGCGTCACCTTTTTCTCTGGTTAGGCGTATTGCTTTTGGGGCATTCACCGGAGGCAGGAGAGATCAGTTCCTCTCCGATCCAGTTCTCAATGCTTGCAGACTTTATCTAAAACAATCCAGCTCGTTAACAGTGGTAAGTGTGCATTCTATCTCACAAACCCTAACCCTAATTTTTCCTATAAAATAGGGATTTTTGCCTGGCAGTTTGTAAGCCCAGTTGTATCCGCATAATTGTTTAGAAATAGAAAATATCGGGATTTGGGATATTACAACCTCATCTTCATTTGTTTGGTGCACCCCCCTCTGCCTGGGTTTCTATTTAAGCATTGTCACTTCTCCATTGTGTAGGATCGGAAGGTTGAACCTCTACTTGCATATATTGTAAATTTTTCTGAGTATTGTAAAGGCTTTGGAATCAATTTCAGTGTGGAATCCATAAATGTTTGGTTGATGTTGTCTTTATGCTAAATCATTGAGGTAACCTATATCGACTTCTTTCATATTTTGCAATTGTTGGGATTACTTGTCTTCGTAAGGAAATTTACATTTCGGTAAGAATAGGAAGTGATTCTTGTTAGGTTACTTCTTATTGTGAAATATATGACTATCAAGTATCACGTGATTTCTTTATTGGATCTATAATACTACTTTTCTTGCTATCATTTCACACAGGGGTTTTTAATCCCTTTTGCATTTAGGTATTTTACAGAAAACCTGAGCTGGATCATTCGATGAGCGAGTGGGCTCTCCCTCTTCTCCAATAATTTCGAAAGAAGAAACATCATCCCTCTGATCTCACTAAAGGAGGCATCACCATCCCTTTTCTACTTCTTGCTCCATGTGGTTCTATCACTTCTTGATCCAAATTTTTCAAGATTACATTGGTTATTGTTACTTTGCTTAGAACTACATTTCAAAGACGTATCTAAAGTAGATTTAAATTCCCAAATCTAGATCTTATCGAGTAATTAAAAGTTCTTATTTAAAATACTAGATCTAGCTTTATTTTCGCGAGTTTAAGGCTGAAATTTAAAAGTACTTGGTTAAGAAGATTAAAGAGCTTTTCAATTCATTCATTTGGCATTTAATGTTTGAGATTTGCTTGCCATTCTATCAAAGAGGCAAGCAAAGATCCTAAGAAGGCAAGCTTCCTATCTTGCCTTGCTTAGTCATTTTTAGCTAGTTTTTACTTATAATTTTTTTAGACCTTTTTGTAGACTTTCCCAAGACACTCTTAAAGTGTTTTTGGGTGTCTTTCACATTCTTTTCATCACTGTTTTTGCAGTTTTAGCGAAAAAAAGATGAGAAAACTCTAGCAAAATTTCAAGAAATTAAGCCATCAGAAGCCCAACGGAGCTCCCCTCTTCACAAAAATCAATTTTTTTAATATTTTGTAAGCCTTTGGATCCGATCTATAAGGACCAAACTGCAATTCTCAAAAGGTTGTAAAAAGTTTAATAAAGTTTTGAGTAGGCTCCCAAGAGCCCACTCCCCATCCCCCTGGGGGGATCTGTGTCAGCGTGATTTTCATGGTTTGATTTTTTTTGCTTTAGTTTAGTTTTTACTTTCTTGTTTAGTTTATTTTAGTCATACCTTTTTGCTTTAGAAGAAAAGAAATACTAACTCCACGCATTCCCAAGTTACCCGAAAGGGGAAAGAGATTCAAAGGTAGATTAATTAAAAATAATTTCATTCACTGCATTATTCCTACTCTTTTTAGCAAATTAACCCACTTGTTTTCTCGATTAAGGTTTACAAACCTGAAAGAGACACTTGGCATCTTAATAAACAAGAAAATTTGTTCTAAAATTCTTAAAATTAACAAGGCTCTTATCATCGTATGCTCTACCTCCACTACAGCTTCATCTGATCAGTTTGTTGTATCAGAAAAGGATCTAAGTGACTAGTAATTAGTCTCATCTTTTAATTGATCCCCAAACGAAAATCCGGCGTTTTTCGAATAGTCCTAAGTTGTGGGCAAAGTCTTCAAGTGAAGCGAGAACCACTAAACAGTGACTGCAGGGCCCCGTCAGGCTACACCCTCGTTTGATGTAGTGTTGGACACACCCCTGTGACTACCGTTTAGCCCACATTTCGTTGTGAGAACCACTTCTAAGCAATTCCAGACATATTTCTCATACCCCTTGGGTATATCTGGAATTCCCTCTCCCTTCTAATAATCCAGATCACTACCATATTAATAAAATCAACCAACAATTTATCCACTCCCTTAATCACTCATTAATAAATTTAAAACTGACCAACAAGACAACAGCAATACTTACACGACAAAACAGCACTCCACTTTTACAAGCACTCCATATTCATCGACACTGGTCTATGTTATTTTTCATGCTTAAATCAATTTTGCGAAATGTCATGAATGATGTTTACATTGTCATATGTTGTTGATGTGATCTCTTTCTTGCAATAGTTCGTTGTGATATTTTATCCATTTCATCTTAACTCCTAGAATTAGTCTTTTCTATCGTAGATTAAAAACCATAGATTTTCTTTTAATAAGGACTACCCCCCTTGGCTTCGCTAGGAGTTAGCCTAGACAAAGGAGCTGAGAATCAGGTGAAAATACTTGGCTCGATCTTAAGTGCTGGTATACTTCCCCTAACACTTAAATCCTTTAGGCACCTTAGCTTATTTGAATCTAGACTCTATAATCAAGTTTTCCTATTTCTTCAAATTAATTAATCATTAGGGAAGCCATTTATATTCGAGGCTAGTCATCTTTGGGTGCTCTTCATTTCGAAAGCAGCTTTTTCACTATATTTCCTATCCGGTGGCCCAAGGCCCAAGCATAAACAAAGATTCATTAAGCTGCTAAAAGGAGAAGCCCACCATAGGGTGAAGGACCATCATGATCACTAGGACTTGGACCCCAACCTATACCAGTTGATTCTACCTTCGTGACAAATGGATCCCACCCAAAGTTGAAATTTGACATCCTACCTTACATGTCAAGAATTTTTTACATGACGTTTTAATTTTAACATTGCATTTCATGACGTTTAAATCTTAATTTTAACCATCATAATAATAATTGATTTTTTCTTTGAAATAACAAATTACTATATAAAACATTTAATTCCCATATCTTGCCTCATATAATACAAAAATAAAAAGTTTACAAAAATATAATAAACAAAAAAACCACAATAAACATAATGATTCACCAAACACACACATAATGACAAGGAAGGTTTATCCTGGAAACCTTTAAATAGGTTTCTTCACAAGCAATAGAATGGGCCATTACCATGGACCCAAAAAACCATGACCGAATCAAGTTTACCTAAAATAAAAATGCACTTCAAAATGATGGGTGAAATTAAAATTCACACTTCACTAATGACGTTTAATTTTATAAAGTGGTTGTATTTTGATGTGTAAAATGGCAAATGACAGTTATTTACCCGTCAAATTTCAACACTAATCCCACCCATCTCCGCCCAGCTCATGAGGTTTCTTGACCTTTGTGATGTACCAAGGTTGGACACTTACCATTATTTTGTACAAGAAAGGGAACCGTTCATGACTCCCTTCCCTCCTCTCCCAAACAGCCCTGTGAGCTCTTTGACACAGCCGGCCCACCTATCTCTCTAAAAATAGGTGGGCCGGCTGTGTCATAGAGCTCACAGGGCTGTAAAAAATATGTAAAATACATCACTTTTAGAAAATATGGGTGCATTCAATAGCTATGGTGCAGACCTTCCAAGTCAAGGGAACTTCATTGCTTGATCTAAAATTCGTTAAACGAATTTCAATGTCCATTTCCCAATTTAATTTTCATTACTGGCACCAAGATGTTTCCAGTCTTGGATATTCTCACTTTGCATCACCACACCTATGACACTGTTATATATAATTATTTTGGTGCCGGCTAGACCTAGAGATTTATTTAGTCAGAAACTTACCTAGGTTGTACTTTTCTTCCCTTTATTTTTGCTTTCAGCATTTTCTAGGAGCTGCCTTCACACCCCCACATTGTATTCAAACTGGATGTATCTTTTAGTCCCATTGACCTACTTTTGTGGACATTATATGGACATTATATTAAGTATATCCTTTTAAGTTTGTGTGCTTAACTTGCTAAAACCTTGACACATCATTAACACAATTTTCTTCCAACTTTGCAAAAAATATGTTTTGGCAAGGGAAACACATTCATCTTGGCAATCTTAACATTAACAGATTCAAAGGAGCTTCTATCTCAACTAAAAGACAGAACCTCAGTCCAAGGAACAAGTAACTTCTACTTAACCTCCATAAACAAAGAACAGTAATCATTGATCATCCCAAATAAATAAGAACAGAAAGTAAAGATACTCTACATAATATAGCACTATTTCACAAATGAATCACTATGGTATATTTAAAATAAAACTGCACAAACAAGTTACCCAAGGCAACGCTCCAATGTGATCCTCATGCCCATGTGTAATAACAACTGCTTCAATCTTATTCCTCCATCGTTGAATAACAGTTGTATCAGGTAAAACTTTCTGCACCCCAAGTTCGTCATAGCTATTTCACATGTGTCATGGTTAGTAAAGAATAATATTGAACAAGAAGCCAACCTCTGGCACCAAAGTAGAATAAACAGAATAATATGAGGAAATTTATGTACATTAAGAGCATGCAAATATATTCTGAACTGCTCACAGAAAGGATAAAGACTAAATCCATCCTAAAACCCCTTTTTATTATCAGTTTAAAAAATATTGAACAAGAAGCCAACCTCTGGCACCAAAGTAGAATAAACAGAATAATATGAGGAAATTTATGTACATTAAGAGCATGCAAATATATTCTGAACTGCTCACAGAAAGGATAAAGACTAAATCCATCCTAAAACCCCTTTTTATTATCAGTTTAAAGTTAGAAAGGCCTTATTAATTTTTAAGTAAAGGTCCAAGTGAACCAATCTAAAAGTGAACAAGTAAAAGGAAAACAAATTCAAAACTGTAACCACACCATGCTGAAGAAAATATTGCAGGCAGAGCTTTGTTAAAAACTTAAAATACAATTAGATATTGTTTTCCCTCATTTACGAAAACCTAACAGGAATCTAGATTCTAAACTCACAAAACACATATTAATGAATCTAAAGCTCGTGGATGAATCTTCAATCATTATTACCTGCTCTTAGCATGTACATGATTTTTTATCCATAATTGCTAGTACCCTGTACTTGACACTAAGAGACTCTGTACTCTTTGTTTGGCATGATGCACCAGAAATTTATCTCAAGTAATCCCATTAATCTCCTCTCATTTATATGAAATTATAGGATAGGAGCATTTTGAAGTAATATTTGAAGCATTTAAAAAAACAATTAGAGGAAATATCTAACAATATGTTGTGAAATAACAAGGGTGGCAGATGCAGGGGGGTCGTAACTGATCGCAGAGGAAATCAAAAAAGTGCCTTTGCCTGGGGTTTAGGTGAAGTGAACAATAATCAGGCAGAGATCCTAGCTCTTTATCAAGGTCTGTTGCTTAGCAAAGAACTGGGGATCAAGAACATAATGATGATAGGCAACTCTGAAATAGTAATCAACCACATGTTCAACAATCAAGTTCTGTCAATCCTCAGTTGTGCTTGCACTACTGGAGAGTTAAAATCCAGAAAGATTACATCATGCTGATCCCATTGCATGTGTATCCAAACATGCACATTGATCTGTGTTCCTTCCAGAGTCAGCAGAGTCCTGATAGAACTGCTATTTTTAGCAGTTTGACTTCTCCAGGAGCCTGAGATCATAGGATCCACATGACAGAGATGTTCATATATTCATGCTCCTTGTATAAAAGCAAGACCAGAGAAACTGTTTTTGTTTTTTGCTTTTTATTTTTTGTTTTTTCAGAAGATAGACTGATGCTACATCTCTTCATGATCAGTCTTTCTTGCTTTTTGCTTTTTCCGGGAAGACAATTTTTATGCATGTCTATAATTAGCAGTTTCTACATATGGCAGGTCCAGGTTGAATGTCATGGTCCCAAGCAGACAGTGATGGCATGGCTGAAGGTCCTGCTTGGTGAAGAGTGTTGAATTGAGAGCAGTGTAAGCAGGTGGATTGTCATTGAGTGCGACACATGGTAGTTGGTTACAGGGTGACATTAATAGGAATTTCCAGGATGATCTCTTGGGCAAAATCCTAGCTCACCAAGGGGATGAATTGTAAGTTAGTGCAGCTGTGAGACCCATTCTCAGGGAGGATGGTACCCTAGTTAGTTAACAAGGGCAGAGTAAGACCCTAGAAGGTACCCTAGGGCCCCCAGTAGTCTCCTAGGGTTTTTGGTCTAGGACAAAGCCCCTAGCATGTGGCTAGGGCCCCTATGTGCCTCTAGGGTATTCTAGTCTTGGACGCGATGTCCAAGTAGATCCTGCAAATAGAGGCAGAGACATATTTTGGTGTGGGACCAGGGACATGATGTCCAAGTAAGTCCTGCAGGTAGTTGATCAACTTTCAGTGTGAGACTGACGCTCAACTTAGTACTGAAAACCATTCTCCGAGAGAATGGAGGACCCGGTCAGGGTCTAGGGATTGATAAACATGATTCAGTGTGAGACTGAAACTCAGCCTAGGGCTTTAAGAATAGAAGATAATGATGTGTGATGTCTCCTCTCCTAATCGGTTATTGTTAGGTTGCTTCTCAAGGGATTAGCCACCCCTTGATGATGTCACTAGCACCTAACCCTTAGGAGCAGTGTTAAGGACAAAAGGATCGTACCATCTGTTTGGATCTTCCCCTTATACAATGATGACAAAAATATATAAAACAATGTACCTTGAGAGAGAAAAGTTTACTGGTCTTGTTGGTCCTAAAGAAGTTGTTTTTCCACCTTATATGGTTCACCTTGATCTTGTGGGTATGTGGGTTGTTTTATTGTGACCCCCTTGATTGACTATTGGTTCTTCATCTTACTTAGTCCTGGCACCCTTATTGTGTGTGTATCCTAGCCTTATAGGTTTTATTTTTGGTACACTTTACTTTATGGTTTTATAATTTATTTATATAACCTTGGACCATTTACTTAACGGTTCTATTTATAAAAGCTTTGACCATTTAACTTTATGGTTACCATTTACTTTATGATTATATAACCTACGGTTATATAACCTTTGGACTTTTCTTCTTTGTTATTATTCACTTTATTGTTTGGACCATTGGACCTTTATTAATGTTCTATTTAGATTGAACCATTTTATCTTACCCTATCTTGAGGTTAAGACAAAGTTATAAAATTCCAACCCCTATGTCTCTCTTGCGTATCATCCTTGCAGACCATGGAGATTGACTAGATCCTTTTTTCTCTTACACCCGCGATTCCTTTCTCTCCGCGTGACTGGCTTATTATGACCCCGCATGATTGGTTCTCCTGTGTTTGCTTGTTCCGTGCTTGATGGCTCCTCTGCCCCACGCGTGACTTCCCGTGACTGGACTGGGTTCCTCCTGCTCTCGCTTGATCACCGTTCTCTGTAGCATGACTCCTTGCAACTGTTGTTGCAATCACGTGACTGTTCACATGTGAATGTTCTGCCCGCAGGGTCTTCCCCATCCGCGGTGTCTCTACCCTGCCAGCTTGACTATATCCCACCTGCTTTTCCTTCTCGTGACTACAGCACCACCGTGGCCCTATCCCATGGGTTTGTCCGCTTGCATGACTGAGCTCCCTGCTTTCGAGTGACTGAGCTCTCTGCTGACTCTTTGCGTGGTCTACCTTTCTCGTGAATGGTCTTCCATGGCTTCTTGCTGGACCGGGTTCCCTCTGCCCTCTGTCTGTGTGCTTGGGTTATTCCGTGGCTTCACATTCTACTCGTGACTGGACTGGGTCTGCTCTGCCTAGCTTGTCGCCGATCTTCTGTGGGTTCCTCCATGTGTTCTTAACCGTGACCCTGCCCGAGTCTTCCTAGCGTGACTGTGGATAAATTTTTGATGTGTGGGTCGTGGTATTCTTCCTCCACCTTGATCGTGTGCCTTGTATTGCAATGTGGACTGTGATGTTTTCCCCAACATGATCGTGATCTGTTTCTTGTATGGACTATGGGGTCTTCCTTGTTAGTTTTTCAAGCATATATATATTCGAGCAAAGTGTTTACTGTTCTTTTACTTTTCTTCCTCTTTAAACAAAACTTAGATCTTTAAACCAACAGATAGATGAACACTTGAAATGATAACCAGTAGTAGAAGAAGTACACAAATAAGATATCACACATGCACAAGAATTTACCTTGGAGAAACCCAATATGGGATAAAAACTCCAACAAACAATCTTCCTTTATTGCAAATAATATGTAAGATCGAAATACAAACTTTCCACCATGAAATATGCTTGAGAGAGTGACTGTAAGACCGTAAACTGTGTAAAACGAACCAGCAAGACAAACTGCTGCCCTCTCTTTGCTGTGTAAATTCAGCAATAGAAAAGTTTTACTACGTTGCCCTCTCTCTCTCTCTCAAAACTGTGAGAATGCTTATATTGTTTAATAGACAGCAGGTGAGATTAATTTATAGGCATAAATTCCAAGAGGACTCGTTATGCAACTTTGACTTAACTTGAGACTTAAAAATAAAACTTTAATTATTCTTTTAGATTGACGCAGATAACTTGGGTGCATGGAAAGACACATGAGATCAAACTAAATCTAAAATTAGATACTCGAGTTTACAACTGGCAGAAACTTTGAGTTCGTAACTGAAAGACAAGTACACGGAAAGCTAACTGAAAGTTACTTCAGTTCTCAACTGAAAGAGTCTTTGAGTTCTAAAAATAGATTAGGCAGTTAACTGAAAAGATACTTTAGTTAACTAAAATAATTAATTGTAAATTAATTTAGATCTCGTATTTTCTTTAGTTAACTAACTCAAAAATCCACGAGACTAAAGCATGGGAAGACAACTCGACTTGTCATGACTTAACTAAAAGATGCTCTCAACATCGTCTTAAGACTTAGACTCAAAGAGACATATTCATGGTGGATGAATTTATTCGTGCCAACGCACTAGATCAATACATTTATTTGCATAAGGAAGATTGTTTGTTTCTAGCTCATAGGAATTTTACATTCAACCTAACTTTTGCTAGATGCCTTGGCTTTTGCGAAATGCTCACAAGGCTTCCTGTCTTGACTTTTGGCGTAGCTCACAAGGCTTGTTCGTTCGCCTTGACTTTTGCTATGACCTCACAAGACTTACGAAGGCATTATCACTTTCGTTCTGACTTTTGTCTTGGCTCACAAGGCTTGTATGTTCACCTTGACTTTTGCCATGACTCACAGAACTGGTTAATCTCCAAGTCTCCCTGGCTAGCTTCAGGGTGGTCACTTATGACCTCAGACCTTGGAGAATGCCTACTGATGCTGATTTCAACACTCCCTCTCAGCGAGGGAGGCATTCTCTGCAACTCCAAGTTTGTCTCGAAAGAATGCAAGCTTCGCCAACTGCAGTGGCTTAGTCAGGATATCAGCTACCTGATCATCTGTTGCAATGTACTTTAGCTTGATCACATTTCGTTGTACCATATCTCTGATATAGTGGTACTTTAGATCAATATGCTTTGATCTGTCATGAAACACCGGATTTTCTGTGAGCTTTATACAGCTCTGATTATCACAATGGATAATCGTACTCTCAAGCTTTTCACCAAACAACCCAAAAATAAGTTTTCTGAGCTATACTGCTTCTCTACTGGCATTGCTCGCAGCAATATATTCAGCCTCTACTGTGCTCTGAGCAATAGTACCCTGCTTTCGGCTGGACCAGGAGATCATGGCTGATCCTAAACTGAAGCAGTAACCAGAGGTACTCTTTCTGTCTACTGGACTCCCAACCCAGTCTGAATCTGCATAACCATGCAACATCACACCACCAATGGATGTGTACTTTAGCCTA
>LPNX010901459.1:450771-538972 GCA_001517045.1 Pseudotsuga menziesii | reverse complement strand
CTTACACCCTGAGCTCTGATACCATGTTAGTTTTTCAAGCATATATATATTCGAGCAAAGTGTTTACTGTTCTTTTACTTTTCTTCCTCTTTAAACAAAACTGAGATCTTTAAACCAACAGATAGATGAACACTTGAAATGATAACCAGCAGTAGAAGAAGTACACAAATAAGATCTCACACATGCACAAGAATTTACCCTGGAGAAACCCAATATGGGATAAAAACTCCAGCAAACAATCTTCCTTTATTGCAAATAATATGTAAGATCGAAATACAAACTTTCCACCATGAAATATGCTTGAGAGAGTGACTGTAAGACCAACCAGACACCAAGATACTTCGCTGCCCTCTTACTGCTGTTATAAATCAGCAAGTCAATAAAATACTTCGCTGCCCCGTAAACTGTGTAAAACGAACCAGCAAGACAAACTGCTGCCCTCTCTTTGCTGTGTAAATTCAGCAATAGAAAAGTTTTACTACGCTGCCCTCTCTCTCTCTCAAAACTGTGAGAATGATTATATTGTTTAATAGACAGCAGGTGAGATTAATTTATAGGCATAAATTCCAAGAGGACTCGTTATGCAACTTTGACTTAACTTGAGACTTAAAAATAAAATTTTAATTATTCTTTTAGATTGACGCAGATAACTTGGGTGCATGGAAAGACACATGAGATCAAACTAAATCTAAAATTAGATACTCGAGTTTACAACTGGCAGAAACTTTGAGTTCGTAACTGAAAAACAAGTACACGGAAAGCTAACTGAAAGTTACTTCAGTTCTCAACTGAAAGAGTCTTTGAGTTCTAAGAATAGATTAGGCAGTTAACTGAAAGTTACTTCAGTTCTCAACTGAAAGAGTCTTTGAGTTCTAAAAATAGATTAGGCAGTTAACTGAAAAGATACTTTAGTTAACTAAAATAATTAATTGTAAATTAATTTAGATCTCGTATTTTCTTTAGTTAACTAACTCAAAACTCCACGAGACTAAAGCATGGGAAGACAACTCGACTTGTCATGACTTAACTGAAAGATGCTCTCAACATCGACTTAAGACTTAGACTCAAAGAGACATATTCATGGTGGATGAATTTATTCGTGCCAACACACCAGATCAATACATTTATTTGCATAAGGAAGATTGTTTGTTTCTAGCTCATAGGAATTTTACATTCAACCTAACTTTTGCTAGATGCCTTAGCTTTTGCGAATTCCTGTCTTGACTTTTGGCGTAGCTCACAAGGCTTCCTGTCTTGACTTTTGGCGTAGCTCACAAGGCTTGTTCGTTCGCCTTGACTTTTGCTATGACCTCACAAGACTTACGAAGGCATTATCACTTTCGTTCTGACTTTTGTCTTGGCTCACAAGGCTTGTATGTTCACCTTGACTTTTGCCATGACTCACAGAACTGGTTAATCTCCAAGTCTCCCTGGCTAGCTTCAGGGTGGTCACTTATGACCTCAGACCTTGGAGAATGCCTACTGATGCTGATTTCAACATTCCTCAGCATGACCGTGAGCTTCACCTTGTGTGTGAACAGTGGTTCTTCACCATGTCTGTGCAAAGCATGACTGTGTGTCCTTTGTCTACATGACTACTGGGTATAACTGTGCTTGTTAATTAAAAGGTCTGGGTCAGTCTGCTTCTGCTTTATACCTCTTAGGCTCTCTCTCAAGGTACGTAAATTGTTTGCCTAGTTGACTTGTCCCTTTGGTGACAAGAACAACTTAAAGTATCTAAGTATAAGGCTGATTCAAATATTGGTTATGATTTTTTATTGTTGATATCTACTGTACATCATTTTATCATGTTGTTACTGTACATGGCATTTGATGATTCTCAAGGACCAACGTTAACGCAGTGACTAATGGAGCGTTAAGTTGAAAGAGATGAAAATTGTGTTTCTTGTCTTATTATAGTTTAAATTTTATTAAGCTGCACTATTCTGAATCTGAATTTATATGTTCATGCATTTAAGTTTATTACTTGTGTTAAAAGTTAAAACACCACTAACCCTTAATTTTCAACATGAATGAGGAGCTCACGCTGACTTGGATAAAAGGAAATTTTGGTTTGACATCCTAAATATAGTTGGCAAACTATTTGATTTGATTTTCTTTATGATTTAGCATGATTTATAATCCTATCATACCAAGATGCTTTTCTATCCAAGCAAGAAAGGGCTAAAAAAAGCCAACTTTGACTTTGGATTTTATACTTGCATGAAAATAAAAAGTAAAAAGGTATAAATTTGAGGTTGTTAAATGAAAGCATATTACCCATGTTGAAGTTTCTTGAATACTAATTATGTGATCTAGACAGTTGGCTCGACTTCATTCATCACTGACATGGTCAGTTTTAACTCAAAATGATGATATGATTTATCCACCCTTTTCCCTTTCACAAAAGGTTTGCATGTGCTTTACCCTCAAGCTAATTCGTGGGAGTCTATCCATGGCAAAAAACTCAGCGAACCTGGCAGTGAAGAAGACAGCAGCGTTTGACAGTTGCTGGTCTGGGAAACAGGTTAAAGAATTAGAATGATTTCACCCATGATCAGCGCTGAAGAAGAGGAGAATAAAAACAGCAACAGCAGTTTGAGTTACTTGACTTTATCCATCCACAGCAGCTCGACTTGATTTCAAACAGCAGGTTGACAGCCAATGAATTAAGGAAAAGACAGTCCCATTAGAAACAGCAGAAGAGGTCGACCTTCTAGATGTTGATAGACATGATAAGGAAGGATATGCTTGACTGTTTTGCTGCCATTGGTAATCATAATAGTACTCCCAAAATTAATAGTGAGTAGACAGCAGGAAGAAGGCTTCAAAATCAGCAAACAGACTCAGTTGGCAGCCATGCAAAGGATGACAAAAAGTGGTGTGTTTTTCTTGCTTTATTCCAAAAGCACTCCAGGCAAATTCATCTCCTTAATTATGTTTTGCTTTATACACAGTGTTGAAGGAAGTTAGACAGGTTGGACAGTATTTCTCTCTTGACACTTGGCAGTAGCAGAGCACTATTCACTCTCTCATCCTCCAGAGTTCACACCACCACCATGTGCAAGGAAATCTATGGCAGTCTGTCACTTGTCACTTACTATGATGCAATCAATCTGTTGGGTAAAATGTGATTTCGTCCAATTATGCTTTCTTCCAAGCACATTGAATCTATAGGTTGCCTATTGGTTAAAATTTATTGCAGTGTTGTGGTTAGTTAGAGTGCACTTATTTTAACTTATATTCACCGAAGGCACACATTCAATTCATCCATCTTCATGTATTTGTTGTTATGACCGTCTTAAGGATCTGATCCCAACCATTCTCAATTTTAATTAAAAACTATCATCACTCTTGACTGTTTATGGGCAGCTCAAGAGCAAGTCTTTGTGTGCTAATCATCTTGGATTTCTGTGCGGATTTATTTGTTTGATGACAGCATACAAAGCATACGGACACCCCCCTGAGATTGGAAAAGCACCAGTCCGAATGGAAAGACAGATAGCAGTGACAAGGCTAGGTGGGCTATAATTACGGTGCAGATTTGCATGATAACAAGCCCAAAGGATATTCTTCTTCTAAGACTGGTTCAGAAAACACACCTGTTGGCAAAAAAAATTGAAACAATGTCAATCTTCCCAGTTCTAAGAAAACAAAACCCAGAACCGGTCATCAAGCAAATTTTGCATTGGGATTAGGAAAGGAAAAACTATGGAAAAATGTGGGGGCATTGTCTCTATGCCATCTCCCATGAACTATATAATTTCTTAATCAAAGGTTGAAATGAATACAAGGAGCAAACACAAGTGGTGGCGATGGAGGAACGAGGACAGACACAGCCCTGGCACCTCCGCTCAATATTTAATTCACATAAAATCTCCAGTACCTCTTCACGTCATAACAAATCAAGTCTGTATTATATGCATAGCAGGGACGGGATGAAAACCTATATGTGGGATCAATAAAATCATGTCTCTGTGTGTTGGCATGACAATCTATTTGGGGTGTTAACTTTTATCTGTTGAGGATGGACACATCACCCATTGAAATCTCATATTCACCTTTGTCTGTTTGTAAGAGTTCCCTCATTGTCGGTGTTATCACATATATAGTAGCCGGGCTACCATATTCTATTTTTCAGATTCAGTGTATTTTTCAGCCAGATCTCCTACATATGAGATGCTGAGATGAGCAGTTTTGATGGATCATTATGTTATTAGTGGACTATAGTACTCTCCCATGCCAGGACTGAGTCTCAGGGCACTTAGATTCGAGGACTGCTGTAGTCATTTAGTCATTTGCAGAGTAGTTACTGATGCCCAGATTTGTACCAGTATTTTCTCATTGGACAGATGATGGTTCGAATGGATTATTTGCATGGTTATGACTCAGCTTATATTATATTGTGTTATGGTTATCATTGCTCTTATACTGATTTTTGTGACATGTATTAGCATTTAATGTCATGATCCGGCAGTCATATAAATATGTGGACTTAGATGTATCTATATTATGTATCGATGTCCCTACTCGGGCTTGGAAGTTCTTGATCTATACTCATTGGTTTTTACCCTCCTTAGGGAGAATAGAGGTAGTCATTCTCACCATACTTTGGCTTGCTAGTGTTGGTTTCATTATTCACTGTCTCCACCCATCCATTACCTTCCAGTTATGTTTCAACCCAGCCTACTACTTGACTTGTGGCATGCAGGACCTTTCCCTGCTAGAGCCTTTGTTGGACAAGCCTCCCTCTTTATTTGTGTCTCGGCTCTGAGTTGCCTAGGATGTGTTTGCTTACCGGAAACAAGTAGCGCTGCCATCAATACAATGTATTTGGAAATGAAATGAATATCTATGAAAAGCCCATTCATGAAAAGTAGTGTTTTTCAACATACATGAATGAAAGGCTAGCCTAATGAAATTGACTCTAAAAAAATGTTGCAATGAAATATCTTAAAGCATTCATGAAAAGTAGTGTTTTTCAACATACATGAATGCAAAGCCTAAAAAATAAAAGTCCGTATAAAAATATACGTGGACCAAGGCTATGGAAAATCAAAGGCCCAAAATGCAATGGTTCATAAAAGTTCTATCTAAAGATTGTTGGCCTTACTTGTATTGAGTCGAATTGTGAGCATTTGTCAAGGTGAGTAAGCACCTCTGAAGAAGTTCACCCATTTGTGAGGCACTACCATCCCCTTTGTTGTTGTTTATCCAGCATATGGCTAGAGTGAGTATTCCCTTTTCGTATCCAAAGTGTCACAATGTTGAGTTGGTGGTCATCCTTTGTCCAAGCCTTGTAAATTTTAGCCTTCACCCTTCACTAGCAAATTGACTACAACTATGAAGTGAGTATGGTCTTGAAAGTCTGATCTGAGTTATAGTTAATAAATGAAACCCTATATATGTATTTGGTTGATGTATCGCCAGTGAGGTGATTGCTACTTGTTATGATTGTTACATAAATGATTTGTAGAGCATGTCTTAGCCTTTTAACATTTGCAGTAGATGGATGTCAGCTTGAGTTATATTATTGGTATCTGGTCATTTACAGGTTATTACTTTGTCTATTTGATATTGTAGATGATCAGGCAGAGACCTAGAGAGGGGATGAGTATATACCTTAGATGGATTTGGACTTTCTGAGTCTAGTGAGACAGCTTGTTTTCAGTTCCGGGCACTTACAGAGATGATCAGGCTCAGTTTACCCTTTTGGTGCAGTTTTGCTTCACTAGATGGCAAGTCTGAGTAGGGAGATGATTTTGTTGGATCTCCTAGGGCGTTGTATGGGGTATAGGGGGTCCACCACTTGATTGTACCATAGTATCCCCCCTCCCAAAGAACCTGGTAGGCTCAGTTGGATAACGCAGGAACGCTAGGAGGTTGTTTTGGCATGTTCATGTTTCCCGAGGCAGATTAAAAAATAATTAAATGGCTATTGAAGAATTCGATTTGGGCTACTGAAGCAAGGAAATGGCATGGGATGAGTTCTGATGATGAGAGTGATGTCTTCCACACCTTTTCCAGCAGTTGCAGCACCTGGATAGGCACACATCTATTTTTCGGGCATTTTATATTATTTTCTGGAGCATTTGGAGACTCACGATTTCCTCAAGGAGGCACAATTTCACAGTTTAAAATTTATATTATTTTTATTGTGCCATGGGGACACCCAAAGGAAGTTAGTTAACACTCCATGGACCCACCATGTGCTTCGCTTATTTCTTNTTATATTATATTGTTATATTGATCCATGTATTGTATGTTGAGCTCATCTCAACCATTGATTAGACATTTGTATCTTTTAATCTTAGCCACTTATTTGAAAAGTGGTTATGATTTTGGTTCTCTCATTCCTATTTAAAGGAGAGAGCTTCTCATTTGTAAGGGGTCTTTGACTCTTGGATCTGGATAATAGAAAAACTTTTCTTATGGAAATTTATGGATCTCCTTTGCATCTGGTGTTCTTAGATGGTGATTGAAAAATCTTTTGCTTCCTAGTATTTGGGTATTTGGGTATTGGATTGGCTTCGCTTATATCAGGGGGTTTTCATTAGTGTCATTGTGATCTATGTTTTCTTCTTGTTATTTTCTGTAGTATTTTGTTTTTTCTCGTGATGCAGCAAATCTGATATGGTTGACATTTGTTGTGCAGGAGAGAGGGCGCATTGACTTCTTGGAGCAAAACGTTGGTCATAGAACTTGCTCAAAGCTTCTCAAATTGATTGGGATAGCAGGGATCATCATCATCAAGGCATCTAGAAGGATTTCCAGGTAAGATCTACAGGATAGTACCTTTCTTCCAGATCTCAATCCATTGGCATCTGCTTTCTTCATTTTCACATTAAAATACCATAAATAATAAAAAACCAAAAATATTAAAAATTAGACCACTTGATCTCGGGCCAAACCGCTGCTGGGTTTTGTAGATCAGGTCATCCCCTCAACAAATAATCCTCAACGTTGAGCTGAAAGTGGCTGGTTTGCCCTAGATCTGAGAAACTGTCCTCCCAAACCCTAGCGCTATCCACCATTTTTCTGACTTTTTCCAGGATCTGATTTTTTCGGCAAAATACCTTGTTGGGTTTGTAGACCGGGTCATCCTCTCACCAAATCTCCTTCAACGATGAGCTAGAAGTGGACAGGTTTCCCTAGATCTAGAAAATTGACCTCCCAAACCCTAGCGCTAGCCATCTTACTGTTGTTTTTCCGTAATCTTACTTTTTCGGTAAAATGCCTTTTTGGGTTTGTAGATCGAGGTATTTCCCAGGTGGGTCTCCTTCAACGTTGAGCAAATAGTGACTCCATTGCCCTAGATCTGAAAGGCACTGATCTCCAACCCTAGCGCTACCCCCTCTTTGGCCTCTTTTTCCTGTGATCTGACTTTTCCCTGGTGACTCAAGTACTTTGACATTGTCATATCTTTCATCGAGTCTATCCGTCGGTACTAGATAGCCCCAATCCTGTCCTTGCCCTCCCTGCATTGGTTACGTTTCCCAAGGCAGTGGATATCTTCACCTGTTACTAGTATCTCAACCCCAGATCTAGTATTTACCTCATAAATCACCTGTGTCCCAATTTGGATCGAACCTCATACTTCCAAAAGCCCTAATTCAAAGTCTTGGTTCACCTAGTGACGTCATCCATAGATCTAGGGTTTCCATTTACCTTACACCTTACGTAACTCAAGTCTATTTGATCTTATGTGGTGTCTAGGTTTGATCTCTCCTGTCGGGAGTAGATCTGGGTCTCCCCTTTTGTTGTCTTGGGCTAAGATAACATAAAGCGAAGACTTCCTCGATTGGCGTGACAACCATCCATTTGGGAGTCGAGGCAATCTTGGTTCCACCTCCTTAGTTGCTTGTCCCTCTACCATCCATCCTAGATCCACCTCAAATAGGCAACTACAAGGTTGGTGATAACAGTCGGCTTCCAGGATTTCATAGCTCTTAGAGATTTTGTGTTTAGCAAAGAAGCAAGGACCAGAGTCATAGACAATCACTTCCACCCAAACCAATGTGCCCTCTGCAAAATCTCTGACCTACATAGGGGGGTTCGGTGTTGTGAGAGGCATACTAAAGAGATGCAAGAGGGCCATGGACTACTGGTAAAGAAACTAGACAAGTGGAGGAAGAACTGGGAGTGAGGACATGACAAAGAAAGGCAATCTTAGAACCAGCAAATGGAGGAAGTGGAAGCACAAATGGAGAGTTTGAAATTAAAGCAAGTAGCAACATAAGTCTAAAATTATAGGTGGTAACAATAGCATAAGAATAGAAATTATAAGTGGAAACAATAGCATAAGAATAGAAGAAATGGAGGAGAAGCTGAAGAAACTGTTGGAGAGAGTGGAGTAGGAGGGAAAATGAGGAAAGTCAAAAAAGAAGCTGCACACTCATGCTCACCACCCTCCCACTCTAATGAATTTATGAGTCTGAGAAATGGAGAGAAATGGAAGAAGCTATAGTGAAACAGGCAACTCGTCAAGAAAAGAATCAATTAGATGATGCTCAGGGATCCAAGGTTGGTGGTAATTTTGTGACCCGTCATGGGCATGCTCTATTTAGATTCTGAAGTTAATTAATGGTATGTAAATATCTTTTTAAGGGCAGGACAATATCTAAGGCTTTTCACATGCCAGTTAGAATGCTATAGCAATAGTTTTCTTAAGATAGCACAGATAGACAGTTGCATAGACCTCTTTCTGACAGATTTTGGAATAGTATGGACTATTTCTACTATACATTTTTTATTATCATGCTGGTGGTTTGGATGCCACTATATTTTAATATAAATATATCCATTATTTTTCTATCTATCTATTATCTATGTTGTGAAAGAAGTGGTCTATCAAGACGCTTTCTATTTGAAGAAGGAAGTGTTATCCACTAAAGTTGCACTTTGGTGGACTTCCAATGAGCCGCCGAAGTTATGAACAAGTCCCTTGTTCATTATCAGTGCTCAGAAGTTCAGAAGACCATTCAAGGCCAATTTTGGCCCCCTTTTTAAATTTTTGCATGTTCATACCTGGTGGAGAAATTGTAATAAATTGACGTAACAAGATGACTTTTTGTAAAAGGCTTAGCCAACTTAGACATAGCTATCAATACAGTGCTCTAGAGTGTTTTTTCCTTGTTAATTATATGTTGCTAGTCGGCAACATATAATTTCCAAGTTTTTCACTCAAACCTCCAAAGATGGAGTATTCACCTTGGTGGTTAGGCCTTAGGAGGTTATTAAAACCTAAGTGTCTATGTATATTACCATGCTAGTGTTGAAAAGTTACCTAGGAAGTGTTTGTCCACCTAGTGTTGCCTTGGGGTGGACAAGGACACTTAAATGTCACCCCTAGTCATTTTGTACATTTAATAAAACGAGATGCACTTTATATTTTTAAAGTGACTTTGTTAAAAAGTTAAAGTGGGTATTTCCTTAAGTTCTCATTTAAAAAGTTAAGTGAGTGATTAAAAAGAAAAAGGGGTTGCTAAACTTTATTGAATGATATGAGTGCACTAAATATCATTTAATTATTTTTAATGGAGCATTTAATGTCAACCTTCGATCTAATCTAATCTTGACCGTTAAATGGACAGGGGAAGTTACCATGAACAAAAAGGCTAGGGCAAGGCAAAAGTTCATTCATTGTGTTCTTCTTCAGAAGAGATTTTTGGAGAGAGGGAGAGTATGAGGGTTTGAAGAGTTTTCTAGCCAGGAGAGATAAAACTTCAGAGATTGAAGAAAACGTTTTCCAGGGCACATTTCCCAAAGCAGGAATTAATTGCAGCAGTGATTTCTGTACAGCAAGAGACCATTCGTACAGCAACACGAATTCCAAGAAATTTCAGGGCACAAATTTCTAGAAAGTCTGTACAGCATTTAATGCTGATTACTGACAGTCCGTACGGTTCATAAAACGAGAGAGACAGCTGTACAGTGCACAAAAATCGAGGTTAAATTTTGGCACAGGTTTCGAGAAAAATCAGATCGTACAGCCCACACGTGTGAGGCCGTACAGCATGTTTTTCGAGGTGTTGTTTTTCAGTGTTTTCAGCAGTCCGTACAGCAGGGAGTTTGCATGCATTTCGAGATGAAATGATGAGATAAGTACAGCTGTGTTTTTGTTTGTAATTTTGCTCGAAGAAAAATTAAAATCTCTCCACTCTGAAAACCGGTTTTCCCTTAGGGGTTTTACCTGGTCCATTGGACAAAAACAAGTGTCTTAATTTTTCATGTGTGTAAATGTCTGAAATTCTCTGAATTTTACATTTACAGTTTGAAAAGAACATTTTCTGAGTTTGTTTAAAGTTGAGAAAAAGTTTTCACATGTGTTTCAGTTTGGATAATTTATGAAAAATTATGCATTGAAAGGGTTGGGCATTAAACAATGCAGAGAAGCCTAAAGGCTTAAAACCAAATTGGAGAAACTTTCAAAAACTTTCAGCTAGTCATCATTTTTGAGCCATATGAACATGCACTAAGTACCCCCCTAGGTTTTTTTAATTTTCGAGAATAAAAAAATTTCCTGTAAAACGGGTCTTTTTTTAATAAGTTAAATGTAAAAATGCTAAGTGTAAATAAGAAGTGGTTAGGAGGTGGAATTGGCCATGGGGGTGCTCATTTTCTAACTCTAAGCACCCACTTTACCCCTAAATCCACTTTGGAATTAATTTAAATTATTATTTCACTTAAATTAATTTTCTCTCAAAAAAAGCCAAAAAGTGCAAATAAATGGCCAAAAAGACAAATTCCTAAATAAATGGAAACATGTCGAAGACAAGTCCATAGTGAATCCAAATTAACTGAATATCATGTTGGGGCTAATTGGAGATCAAATCAAGCCGATTCTAATCAAATCCAAGACATGGCGAGTTTGTCCAAGTTGAGAGGGGCGCATTCTCTTCATGAGGGGGCACATTTATTAAGTGGCATCTCCCAAGTGGATGGGAGATAATCCCAAAGGAGGGGGCGCCAACCTCTTGTGAGACAGAGCCATCTTCTTGAGTTGAACTCCAACACTATCCCTTGATTCTCTCTATAACTCAACCTTCATCTCTAGTTGAAGATTCTACCCCCCACCCCTCTCTCATTTCTTATTTAAGCAAGCCAGTTTTTCTCAGTTTCAGCCACCGGTTTAAATGTCAAAAATATCTCACTTTAATGCCCAACCCAGAAATGCATAAGGCTGGAAATAATCATAAATTTTCAAACTAAAATAAACACTGTTGTAACTCAACTTTTAATGACAGAAAATGAAATAAATGCACACCATGAAATTTTTTGACACAGTAAATATTTGGCGACATGCCCAGGAAAAACCCACAAGGGGAAAACCTATTAGGAGAGAGAGTATTTTTATTTCTTTCAAACAGCAAGTAGACTTTCTCGATTTCTGTGCCAAACTGCCTCCTCGATTTCTGTGCCGAACTGAGCCTCGAAAACTATGCCAAAACAGTCCCTCGATTTTTGTGTCCAACACCTCAAAATCTGTGTAAAAATATGTCCTCGATTTCTGTGCAAAAAGGACAGTGCGTACAGATTGTACGAACCTTGAAATTTGTGCAAGGTACGGCCTATGTACGGCCTCGAAATTTGTGCAGAGTGCGGACTCAATAAATGAGCCAACCTTCTCGATAAATGTGCCATGTCTGTCCTCAAAAATCGTGCCCTCAAAAGCGTACTGTACGGTCACCTTGGGATGCGTGCCAAACCAAAAAACTTCTCCTCAAAATTCGTCCTGCCTGGAATGAGCTTCCTCTAAAATCGTGCCTCCTCTCTATTCTCTCCTCACCTCACTTCAATCTACAAAAGTGAAGCAAAATGCCTTTTCCCTTGCTTTTTGTCTAAACCCTATGTAGGTGAGGAGCCATCTAATCCAATGGTTGAGATTAGACTAGATCAATGGATGAGATTAAATGCTCCCATTTAAATCTCATAAATATTAAAATCACTCACCCACTTAAATTTATCAAAATTTGGCTTTAATCTCTAAAGTCACATTAAAATTTAAATGCTCATCTCAAGTCATTTAATGCAATGGTCACTTTAATTTCCCCTTTTAAGTGACTAACGCTAAAGTCATTTAGGGGAACTCTTTACTAGGTACAAAAATCAACACTCCCTCTTACCGAGGAAGGTGTTCTGCACCACTCCCAACTTGTCCCTGAAGAAGACAAACTTGCCCCTCCCCAAAGATTTCGTCAGAATATCTCCAACCTGCTCATTAGTGGAAATGTACTGTAAAGTCACTGCTCCTCTCTGAACATAATCTTGGATGAAATGATACCTGATCTCAATATGATTTGACTAGTCATGAAATACTGGATTCTTAGAGAGCTGGATGCAACTCTGATTGTCACGGCAGATCACCGTAGGCCTCAACTCCTGACCAAATAAATTTACCACCAACTCGTGAAGCCACAGCGCCTCACAACTGGCTAGACTGGTTGCCATATACTCAGCCTCTGCAGAACTCAAAGCAATAGACTTCTGCGTCTGACTGAACCACGACACCAATGCCGAGCCCAAACTGAAACAATATTCGAAAGTGCTCTTCTGGTCTGCCACATTGCCTGTCCAATCTGAATATGTGAAGCCAATCAACCTGATCCCATCCGACCTCCTGTAGTCGAGACCATACTCCATTGTCCCTGCAAGGTAACGCAACACATGTTTTGCGGCTACCCAGTGCACTCTCCTAGGCTCAACCATGAACTGACTGAGAGTGTTCACCGCAAAACACAAATCTTGCCGAGAATTGACCAAATACAACAAATAACCAATGAGCTGACGGTATAGTGTAGGATCCACCAACTCTCCCTCAGAAGCATTAAGCTTCTTCCAGTTGGTGACCATCAGTGTAGACATCGGCCTGCTATCCTCCATCCTAAATCTCCTCAGAATATCAACAACATACTTTCCCTGTCCCAAGAAAATATGTCCAGGCTCCTGCCAAACCTCCAATCCCAGAAAATAGTGCATCAACCCAATATCTGTCATCTCGTATTCTGAAGCAAGATCTTTCTTGCACGCTGCAATGGGTCTCTCTCCTCCTGTGATAAATAAGTCATCCACATATAACATAAGAATGAGCGGATCATCTCCAACCATGATGAAGTAGAGATTCAAATCTGCCTCACTCTTCTGAAACCCCATCCACTGCAAGTAAGAATTGATCCTGGAGTACCAAGCTCTAGGAGCTTGCTTCAGCCCATACAAGGCTTTCTTCAGCCTGCAAACATGAGTCTCTCTCTCGTGAATCTCAAAGCCCTGAAGCTGCTCAACATGCACCTCCTCCTGTATGATTCCATTGAGAAATGCGGTCTTCACATCCATCTGATGGATCTTCCAACCCATTTCCGCTGCAATGGAAATCAATGCCCTGATCGAAGTATATCGAGCAACCGGCACAAAGGTCTCATCATAATCCACTCCCTCAATTTGTGAAAACCCCCGCACTACAAACCTGGCCTTGTACTTCTCCACACTACCATCTGCAGCATGCTTTAGCTTGTAAAGCCATCGAGAAGTCACCATTGACTTCCCCTCAGGTCTCAGAACTATCTCCCGTACATCGTTCTTCATGATGGAATGGTACTCATCCACCATGGCATCTCGACAAACATGATGTTTGGAGGCCTCCTCAAAAGTAGAAGACTCTGAATCACGTAAACTAGCCACTAATGCCATACCCAATCTGTCTGGAATCTGAATAACCCTGATTGGCTCCCTAGGTGTCCCAAACTCCTGAGCTTCCTTCAAGGTCTCCCGAAGCCACTTAGGCTTCTTCTTCCCTGAAGGTTGCTCCCACACTGGTCTATCCTCGTCTGATGAACTACCAGAGGTAGAAGCGCAGTAACCTGTGAACCAGCAGCTGGTGTACCAATAATTGGTGAACTCTGTGATCTTGATCCTCTGTATGGTGAACCTGTAACCAGAGACCCAAAACCTGTCCCCGAAGACCCTGCTTGTTGAACCACTAAAACTGGTGAACCTGTGCCCATACTGTGTGGTCCAGTAACTCCGGAAACCTGCGACCCTATCTGTTGCACTAACGGTACCTGTGAAACAACTTGAGGTGTCATATTCCCCACATCACAATGGGGACTCCTGTTCTGAAGATATACAGTTGTACTGCAAGCCTCAGCCCAAAGGAAGAAAGGAAGTGACTAGACATGTAACATAGCTTTGGTTGCTCCAACAATAGACCTGTTCTTCCTTTCTGCCCCTCCATTCTAATCTGGAGTGTATGGAACCGTCAACTGCATCCTGATGCCCTCTTGTCTGCAATATCCATCAAACTCCTTGGAGGTATACTCTCCCCCGTTATCCGATCTAAGAACCCGTATCTTCCCCCCTATCTGGTTCTCCACAAGAGCTTCAAACTCTTGGAAACTCTGCAAGACCTCCTTAGATTTCTTGCTCTTCAGGAAGTAGATCCAGGTCTTCCTAGAATGATCATCGATGAATCTCACATAGTACTCATATCCTCTCAAGGAAATAGATGACATTGATCCACACAAATCTGAATGTATCAAATCAAGAATCCCTGTTGACCTACTACCACTGCTAGGAAAAGCAGTCTTGGTGTACTTTCCCAAAGCACACCCCCTGCACACATCACTATGCTCTATGCTGAACTCTAGTAAACCTGTAACCATATGTCTCAACAACCCCAATGTTGGATGATGCAAGTGAGCCATCCTCCGATGCCACAACTCACAAAGCTCGATGCCGCTGCTATGTGCTAAGGCATGCTGAGGCTGAAATAAGAACCTGTACAGTTTCCCACATCTAACTCCAATGGCAAATGAAGCAGATGGTCCTGCAGTCTTGGGAAACACATGCACATGTCCATCTAGGAAGGACACCCCAAGACCCCGATCCTCGATCATGGAAACTGAAACCAAGTTCTTTTTCAACCCAGGTACATACAATACATCTCTCAACACCATGGGACTCATGGACTCCCTCTGAAAGGTAATGGTCCCACGCCCAACTACTCTGACAGCTGAGTCATCTCCCAACACCACCTCCACATCAGTCTCTGTCTGTGAAAGCTCGGAGAACATCTCTCGAGCACCTGTCATGTGGCTCGATGCTCCGTTATCAATATACCATGTGTTGGAAGTAGATGCACTGTAGGAATGGTCTGTCAACAAGGAAAACTCCCTCTCTCTATCAACATCTGCACTGGTGATAATAGATGCTCTCTCTCTATCAATATGCCTAGTACATAGAGAAAACTCTCTCTAAAATCTAGCTGCAAAATCATCAACCTCCGTTGAAGCTGTTGTCTGATGCTGCTTCTTCTTCTTCTTGTTCGAAGACTACCCAACATAGTGTCCCATCTTCTGACAAGCAAAGCACTTTACAGTGCTCAGATCCTTCTTCTCCCCATTCTGTTGCTTGGCCCCACCCTTCTTGGGACCCTTCTTGTTCTTCTTCTTGCCCTTTGTTGTCAAAGCCACATCCTCCTCATCCTCCCTACTAGTAGAAGCACTGCCATCCACAAGACCCCTCCGAGTCTCCTCCTTAACAAAATCATCACACATCCTATCCCATGTAGGTATGTTCTCCCTAGCCACCAAAGCTGCACAAACACAGCCCAAGGCTTTGATACCCCATTCATAGCTGTCCACACTAACTCTGCACTAGGAACAAGCTCCCCAACTGTTGCAAGTTCATCTCCTTTGACCATCCTGATACTCTTTAGCTTCTCCCTCAAAACCATCTTCTAATTCTCATTTGAGCTCTGAAATAATCTGGTCAAAGCATCTCACATTTTATGTGCTCTGTCTTTACTCAAGATGTGAGGAATAATATGGTCTTTAACTGCATCAAGAATTATCCTTCTGGCCTTAATGTCCTTCTAATTGAAGGCAGCCAGTGCAACTGGATCTATAGTAGCATTGGGAATGACAATGGGGTGAGCAGTAGTATGATTGACTACCTCATCCCATAGCTCATTATCCTCCAATACAAGCAATACCCTGGCCTTCCATGGGACAAAATTCTCGGCCCCATCAAGCCTATCCTCCATTCTCAGTCCGGTTGAAGTCATATTTTTCAAAGAACAAGTTTCAACAAAATGTTGCTACTGTCAAAAGAACTTTTATGAATTCTGAAAATTAATTTTGTGTCTGCAAAAATTAATTTTCTGCCCCACTCAGCTCTGATACCATGTAAATTTTTCTCAATTTCAGCCACCAGTTTTTATGTCAAAAATATCTCAGTTTAATGCCCAACCCAGAAATGCATAAGGCTGGAAATAATCATAAATTTTCAGACTGAAATAAAAACTGGTGTAACTCAACTTTTAATGATAGAAAATGAAATAAATGCACACCATGAAATTTTCAGACACAGTAAATATTTGGCAACATGCCCAGGAAAAACCCACAAGGGGAAAACCTATTAGGAGAGAGAGAATTTTTATTTCTTTTAGTAAATGGAACAACAAGTACAACAGAAATACAAATTATCTCTACTGCATTAAATGCACCCAGACTTCCTCGATTTTTGTGCCAAACTACCTCCTCGATTTCTGTGCCAAACTGAGCCTTGAAAACTGTGCGAAAACAGTCCCTCAATTTTCGTGCCCAACACCTGAAAATCTGTGCAAAAATTTGTCCTCAATTTCTGTGCAAAAAGGACAGTCCGTACAGACTGTACGAACCTCGAAATTTGTGCAAGGTACGGCCTATGTATGGCCTCAAAATCTGTGCAAAGTGCAGACTCAATAAATGAGCCAACCTTCTCGATAAATGTGCCATGTCTGTCCTCGAAAACCATGCCCTCAAAAGCGTATTGTATGGTCACCTTGAAATGCATGCCAAACCAAAAACTTCACCTCAAAATCCATGCTGCCTCGAAAATCATGCCCCCTCTCTCTTCTCTCATCTCCTCACTTCAATCTGCAAAAGTGAAGCAAAATGCATTTTCCCTTGCTTTTTGTCTAAACCCTAGGTAGGTGAGGAGCCATCTAATCCAATGGCAGAGATTAGACTAGATCAATGGAGGAGATCAAATTCTCTCATTTAAATCTCATAAATATTAAATTCACTCACCCACTTAAATTTATCAAAATTTGACTTTAATCTCTAAAGTCACATTAAATGTTCATCTCAAGTCATTTAATGCAAGGGTCACTTTAATTTCCACTTTTAAGTGACCAAGGCTAAAGTCACCTAGGGGAACACTTTTCTAGCTACAAAAATCAACAATTGTTTCTCATGGTCAACGGACCGAAGGGCTGCTCAAGCTATGTACTTGTAATTTGTAATAGTTTTTTGGAATAATAGAAAGGCTTTGGAGGCTACATGGGTGTATCATATTGGATGTGTGGATGTTGATTGTCAATTGTGTTTAAGGAGGTAATTGTATCTTAGTTAGATTTGTCCACTTATGCTTGTCAATCTTTCTTCCTTAGAGTGATTGTTTCTAATCCATAGGAGTGAAAAGTTAAATTGTTTTAGCTCTTTCATTTATTTGTTTATGCTTTAAGGATAAGGAATCTTCATGTTCTAGTTTGTTTACTTGCATGATATCCTAACCTTGAGTGTATGCAATATAGATTTGGCAAGTTTTGTGGCAAGTGCATTCTAAGTCTTGCAAGTACTGTCACCTAGAGAAGAAGGCGATTCTTGCTTGACTTCTCTTTCACTCTGGATCTCTACAAAGAAAGACATAGTCCCTCTTTGATCCACCTCTACAACTCCATTGCCCAAGCGTTCCTAAGCTTGATCTCTCTCCTTCTTCCCTCTCTCCTTCACTTTCAATTTAAAGATCTCTTGGTTACCGGTTCTTTAGTTTCAGATCTAGTGCTTCAAGTTAATTTATAGATAGATCTGATTTATTTTCTAGATCTAAGTCTTCCTTAAAGTTTTCATTTCAAGCTAGATCTAGTGTTACTAGTCTTCTCTTTTACAAGTCAAATTTTTGATATATTTTAAGGCTTGAAAGTTTAGATTAGTTTTGTGAGTTTAAAGTTTAAATCAAGCAATCTAAGTGCTCTTATTGTCTTCCCTTTAAAGGCAAGCCAAGATCCTAAGAGAGTTGGTTTCACAAGCCAACTTCTCTTAGTTATTTGCTTTCTTAGATCTACATTAATTTAGAGATTTTTTGGTTAATTTTCCTAACTTTGCCCAATCACATTCAAAGTAATTTTGGGGATTTTTGCTACCAATTTGGTGGTTTTTGTGTTTTGATAGCAGGTAGAGAGGCATTTTTGCAATATTTTGGACACATTCGAGCAAATCCAAGCTCCAAAAAGCCTCTTTTGTCTTCTCTTCTTCTAGCATTGTAACCTCTTTTATCCAAACTTATAAGGATAAAGAGGCCTTCTTCAAATCACTGTAATAATCATAATAAAAAGTTAAGCAAGTGGGCTCCCAAGCACCCACGCCCCATCGACCCTAGGGAGATTCGTGTCTGTGTCACTTTTCATGCCGTGACTTTCCTTAACTTTCTCTCTTTAGCTTCTTTTGATAAAATCAATCTAATTAAGCTAAAATTAACCATTTGTTAGTTCCATTTCAACAATGGGCCACAAACTCACTCAAGACGTAGGAACTAATTTACATTTTGCAGGCAATATACTTTACTTTCAAGCATTCTTTCATTTTCAATTAATTTTCTTGCAAAGTAAAGAACACTAACCCACTACGCTCTACAAAAGTACCAAAAGGGAAAAGATATTCGTAGTGTAGTAATTAGTCTCATGTCTCTTTTGCAATTAACCTCCCTAAAGACAAAAATCCAACATCTTTGTTTTACCTCATGTGGGCAAAGTTTACAGAGAAAGCAGGAACAACTAGAGAGTGACCGCAAAGCCTGTCAGGCTACACCCTTGTTTGGTGTAGTGTTGGACACACCCTCGCGACTCTGATCTAGCCCACATTTCACAGGTAAAACCACACTTGGTGAGTCTGGACACATTCCCCGTACCTTCTTGGTATATTGGGAATTCCCCTACCTTTTAATCAACTCATCTTTTAATAGTTAAAACTAACCAAGTACATTTGCAAAACACTCGTCACAACAACACTCCAATATTCAGACTCCATTTGGCACTGGTATATCATACAATCTATTTGCTTAAATTGAATCTTATGGATGGATTAATTTGTATTGCATGTTGTTGAGTTAATTTTCTTTTGCAAAGTCTTGTTTTCAGTATTCATTCCAAAACTCCTAAATAACTCCCATATTCATCACTTAAAGCTTAACAGCCTTATTAACTTTTAGGGACTACCCCCCTTGGCTTTGTTAGGAGTTTGCCTAAACAGAGGAGTCAAGTTTCAAGTGACAGCACTTGACTCAATATTGCCCCCAAGTACGCACCTAGTGGGTTGAAGATTTATGTCACTCTAACCCCAAGGTGCGTATCCGGTGGCAACAGGAAGGAATCATGAACAGACAACAATGCTTGTGTTGTTGCTCTGAGGTTACTAGCCTGTAAGAGGCACAAAGAAGTTTTCATTTCTATCACTGCAAAATGCCGCATCCAGCATGTAATGGATGAACATACAACAATGCTTGTGTTGTTGCTGAAAGGTTAGTAGTCTCTAAGAGGCGCAAAGAAATATTCATTTCTATCACTGCAAAATGTTATGCCAATAAAATACAAGCTAAAAGAAGGCCTTGAGACAAAGAGGGTGTTGATCAATTTCTTCTGAACAAAAACTAAAAGGGATTGAACAGTTAATGCCATTGTAAATTTGCAAAGATCTGAATTAAGGCTAGCAGATCTTTGGATGGTTATGTAACTGTTTCTAGAGAAGAAGTGATGAAAAAGAGTTGGGATAATTATTGACTAAAAAGAATATGTGCCACCTCCTCATAATTTGCATTACTGAAACTAACAACTTTCAATTATGACAGAATCTTTGAAAAAACAATCCTAGAAACTTACTCTGGAAACATGAGACCAGCATCAACCAAGATGTATCGATCATAATGACCTATGAGCATACAGTTCATCCCTATTTCCCCCAAACCTCCTAATGGCAGGACACGCAGCGGTGGTCCTTCAAACCCTTCATGAAACAGCTCCAATTTCCTCTGGACTCCATCATCCATGCTTTTTCTAGGCCCTTCAGCACTACTTGAACCTCTTCTAGATTTATTGAAAGTCGAAGAACCTATCCAGAGAGAATCAAAGTCAGATTAGTGCACATCATGAAAATGAAACAACTTAGAGACTATCCAAATTTTATAAAATGTGCCAATAGGGAAAGGTAATTAGCAATGAGAAAGAGCATGATTGAGATTAAATATTTTGCAATACCATGCTCAAACCAAGAAATGTGTTGCATGCAAATATGGAAATCACTAATGTTATTAATTCGCAAAAGGTACATATAGAGAATGAAGTTAATGCCCCTTGGCTACATTCTGACAGTGGACATTTTACTGTGTACATCTGCATTATTTTAAATTTTTGTTTAAATAAACCCTAACTTTAACACTCCTCACGGACCAGTTCTTTCTGACTTGTTTCATTTTTGTTTCTGATGATAGTAGATAATCCGACTGTACGTAGTTTTAAATTTTGAAGACCTGCTTGGGATGATTATAGGCGGAGCTAGTTAGCTCACTGTTTTATTTTTGGAATGTGCCTGGGGCACCTGTAGATTGTGTTTTCTGCTCTATTGAATGGGAAGTACATTTTTTCCTAGAAAAAAAAATAAAGTCTAGATTGGAAAATGTATCAATTAGAGTTGTATATTCTAACTAAGTACAATGTAATAATTTAATTGGAGAAGTAACTTGCACTTAATGAAAGAAGCTTAAACACCATAAAAGATATAACAATAACAATAAAAGTGCTCAAGTCTAACCAATGAATCTACTAAAGAATGCACAATATACAATAGATTAGATTCAAAGGAAATGCTTCCAAGATTAAGGATTAATCCATAAAGAGTATGTCTATTAAGTGCGTGAATTAACAATGATAAAGCCCCTAGAGCTTGTAATATGCACAAGGATGATTAACTTAAGTTATAATATATATAAGATATATGCATTAATCATCCTGTTACCCCTTGGCAGGTATTATTATGTGATCTTCCATCACATCCAGCAATTCCACATATGAGATCTATGGTTTACCCATAGACACTTAACAGACACACTTTCAGCTAGCTCAAAGATTCTTCCAGCCTACTCAACCCTCCTTGCCACTTGACAAAGACACATGGGGACATCCAGTTCGTAACAGTGTTATGACATATCCTCTCTACTTAACTTATGGTAAAATGCTTTCTTATGTGTGGACATAACTTAGGAGCTCAAAAGTGTGACTCTATAATGGCTCATGCATCCTCACAATTGTTTCAATAGCTTAGGGGCTTCATGATGTGGTTATAATTCTTATTTCCTCAATCAGATTAATTGTATGACCTTATGGGATTAGGTGTACTCCTAGGGATTTAAGCAAGCGTGACCCTCATTTCATGTCATTTACAACATTTAACCTAGATATTTTTCATATCATTCCATTTCACTGGCCAGTTCACCCATTTCCATCATTTTCCCCCTTTCACAATTAAATAATTACATGTCATGTTCTAAGGTTTCTACATGTTATTCCTATGTGTAACACTTAAATTAAAGTCAAAGTACTATAAGGGAAATGAAATTGAATGATGAATGTGAGCTATGCCCCATTGAAAAAAAGCCATGGTCCTGTTTCCCGGCTTATTAAAGCTAAATCAAAGGAACGGGACTAATGTTTCCAAAAAAAAATCATAAATAAATAAAATAATAATAATAAAATGGCACAAGGAAATGGAAACTCAAGAAGAAATAATTCCCTTCGAAGGCATACATATGTACTGTCCCCGAACCAAAACTGAGATAAACTCTCCACTAACTGTTTATAACAATAATAATTAAGTGTTCCACGGGGACGCGTCCCATGGGATCGGGGACACGTTTCCATGTTTCCTGCGTCCCGGGGACTTGGGGACTCTTCGTGAAACGTTTCCCCCCACCATGCCCCTAAGATTTATATTTTATGTTTTCCCATTATTTTCACTTTTTGCAATCCCTACTTGGTACTACTTAGAAAGAAAATCAATATATTTAGTATTTACATTGCACAATCATGAATATACATCAAATGAACTATTTTTTTTACATTTTATTTTATATTTATAATTTTAGAGACGTCCCGACGTCCCCCCCGAATTTCCCAAAATTTGGGGGTGGTCTCCACATGTCCCGAATGTGCGTTTCCCTGCTCCTGCGTCCCCCCGTCTCGGAAACTTGAGGGAACCTATTATATGTACCGGTTCAGGACTTTAGTCAGTCCCTTTGCTTACACTCATCCGAATATGGTTTCAATGAGTTTATGGCTGATGTTTGGTATAGTGCTTTGGTCAAACACTTTGGTATCTGCTGTTCAATGTCTGCTGGGTTGATACCTCAGTGGAGTTTGATGAATGTTTGAATGTATATTCCAAGTTTCAACACAATTATGACACTGCTGTAGAAGCTTCCTCCAAATAGAAGTCTGATTTGTAATTTGGATTATTACTTGAGATTACAAATGTTACTTCAGACCATATACATGATAATATTTAGCACATTGGAACACACCCAAACTTGGAAATCTTCAGATTATAGTGCCATTAAACAACTCAAACACAAGTATGTAACTGAGCCTACCTAACAGCTACAACAGAGATTTAAGCAGACAGAATAATTCAGACTTACAAGTGAATATCAGATCTGTAGATGTTCTGGAGGTTACTGCTCTCAAAATTGCAAGGTTTGACTTCCCTAATTCGCCCCAGTGAGCTGGAAATGGTGTACATGACAACATCCAACAGTTGGTGTAATTTATTCTCTGTCCAATGCTTTCAGACACCCCAGAACAGCTCCAAACCAGTTATAAATGACTGCTATGTGTGGCTGAATGTGTTTGCTGCTCCCTTTTTGCACTGTGCAGTCCTATCAACCCACTGGGCCACTACTTGCCTGTGTGATGGTATTCTCACACCCTCACAGTGACTGCGCCCTCTTTTCACAGCTGAGTGTGCCCTCTCACTTTCCACTGTGTCTATGCCCTCTTCGCAATTGCTGAGTGTAATCCCTATCTTCCCACAGGGTCTGCATCCTCTTCCCCAAAGGCTGAGTGCACCCTTCCTCAAGCTCTCAAGCCCACAGACTGTTCCAAGCAGTGCCCTCTTCAAGAAATGATTTGACCACAATGTAGTGCGCCCTTCTAGACCACAAATCTCCTCCCAACGAGCTGCTGAGCTTAATCTCTTCCCCCACAACCTCACAGTGACTGCACCCTCTTTTCACAGCTGAGTGTGCACTCTCACTTTCCACTGTGTCTATGCCCTCTTCACAATTGTTGAGTGTAATCCCTATCTTCCCACAGGATCTCCGTCCTCTTCCCCAAAGGCTGAGTGCACCCTTCCTCAAGCTCTCAAGCCCACAGACTGTTCCAGGCAGGCGCCCTCTTCAAGAAATGATTTGACCACAACGTAGAGCACCCTTCTAGACCACAAATCTCTTCCCCACGAGCTGCTGAGCTGAATGGATAGTCTCCCCAACACAACCAGTGCGCCCCCCCTTCATTCCATCACTGAACTCAGCTCAAACTCCATAGATCTGTAACAAACCGACCTTCCGACCTCGGCAACGAAGCACAAATAAGAGATCTGAGTGATCTCTCCTCCAAAATTAGTTATGGTGGATTTGTTTCACCACCAAAACCAATCTTCCCTTAGGGTTTTTGTTTCAAGAGCTCTCCAAAATCACTTTCTGAAAATAATTCATCAATCTGTGAGAATGACCTCTCATCTCTCTTTCATAGGCCTCTTCTTTTCTCCCCATTCACTTAAATTATTTAAGTGACTTTCTAAGTTATTCTTCATATTATTAATTAAATCACTTTGTAACCCCCAAAATTGTTTTATTTGTTTATATACCTTTCTAAGCACTAAACGTCATCCTAGTTCCAATGAGCTATTACACTAAGTTCTTCCCACAAATAATATGATCAAGATGACACCCTTAGTGAATTTAATTAAATTATGCACAATAATCCTCCCAATTTATGGGAATCACCAGAATGCAACGGAACCAAGAACGAACAATGCGAAAGTGATCCTGATGATAAATAATGGTGAATGGACTACATTGGGCCCCATTAAACTCCTCCAAACCCTTCAAACACATTGGTAACATAATCTCACTCCCCTGACTTGGCTGACACAAGCCTTGGAAGTCATCTCCAACCACAAAACTGGGGAATCTAAAAATGGGGACATTATGAATGAAAATCACTAACCCCTAGCTCTAAAAATACTAAGGGGAAGACTTGGAACTTAGACACTCTCTCATGATAGTTAATTTGTGAACACTTTTCCTTAACATTGCAATTAATTGCCCGTGTCAGCTCTTCTCCCCACGCCGGCTCTTCTCCATGTCGATCGCCCCCTCACTCGCCCACGGCAGCTCCATGCATCCATCAACGTTCCTCTGCTACACGTTCTCCTCTTCCCTTCTCTGTGTCAACTTTTTGCATCCACGTCAGTTCCTGCATCGATGTTCCCCCCACCTACAAACTCTCTTGTGCCTTATGCGACTTCTCGTCGTCAACCTTTCTACCCTCGAACACCGCTCCCAACCTCCCCCCCTTCTATCACTCTCCACAGCCGTGATTTTTGTGACATGGGCACCCATGCCCCGTCATCCCAGNCTTGACTCCCTCTCATCCTCTACCACACCCTTCTCCCCCTCACCCCTCATCCTTACCCCCCTCCTCTTTGTCCCGCCAACCCCCTCCTATCTGCACCACCCCCTTCCTCTCCCCTACACTTCACACACTTGACACTTAACCAAGCTCTCGACATCTCAAGTAGCACAACGACTAGCAACAATACACCAGATTCAATGAGTAATCCACATAAGGGAAAGCAATCTAGAAACCTACAGAGTGGGCTTGTAGCATATCAACACCCCTCCCTTCAGCCCCAAACATAGTTCTAATCCAGCAAATGATGGCCTGAACAATTTGGTAACACTTCAAACTGACCAAATTTTTCTAGCGGCCAAGGTCCACAACTCTGCCAAGGCTATGGAACACATGCAGAAAGAAATTTGCATACTCTCTAAAAAGAGTTTTCAAGGTAGAATCAGAAAACTTGGCCCTTAAGCAATTGTTACATGAACATGCAGTGCAGGAGGCTCTTCACCCACCAAACAAGGATTTACATGCAAAGATTCTTGACCTGAAAAAAAGCACAAAGAAATTTGAAATCAAAAAGCCACATTCAAACAAAAAACAGAAACCCACATTAACTCATGGGCACAGGTTGTTCGAGGAAAGGACAAGGTCCCCCCCATGGAAACAATTGAGGAAGTTGTACAAACCAAACTTATTTAGGAGCATGCTAGGCGTTCCCAAGAGCTTAACCTCAAAGTGAGGTGGCTCATCTCACCTTCTCCACCACAGGACCCCTTGCAGGCTAGTACCACATTCCTCTGCAATACTATTGATCTCCAAAAGATTACTCTTAAAAGAGTCTGGCTTGGATCCAACTCCACACTTTTCCTCCACTTAAGATCTACAGGTGACTATCTTCGCTCTGTAGGCCAAGCAAAATCTTTTCTCTCTTCTCGACAAGATTTTCCTTGAAGAGAATCTCACTCAATCCCAGGTGGCAAAGCTTAAACACTCCAAGGAACAGGTTGTCAGGGAACAACAACCAAAGAAATGGGCAGTTATAAAAGATCTCAGAGTTGTCATTCAAGATTCCCCACCTTCAAGATGGTCTCATCCGGGATTCTCCAAAAGACAGGTCCATTGGGAGAGGCAGTAGGGTGCCAGAATATCAATAGGGTGTTGGAACAGCAATGGAGCATTTTGGTCATCACTGGGTGTGATTTATGATGATCTTAACTCATCAAACCCATGCTAGTTCGTTCCGTCCTCTCCCCAACACAGCAAGATACAACTAGGTTTCAGTTTGCAAGTAAGAGACCAAAGCTTCACAAGGCGTTTAGAGGTTCATGTGGGGTCACTTGCTTAATCAAAGACTCACTTCAAAGGAGGGTTTCCATGGTTTTCTGATGAGTCTGCCTGGTGCATGTGGATTTGGATTCACAAGCTTTCTCTGCTACTTGGAGAATTCTATATAGCAGTGTGCTACTTTCCTCCAACTTCATCTCAGACGTTATTCACATTGACCCAGTAGGGGACCCCTACTTGGACATGTATGCTAACATCATTCAGTATTCAGTGGATGGAGAGGTCATCCTCTTGGGGGACTTCAATCTAGAGATCTCTAGATCCCCCTTCATGACCATGTCGAGGATACATTTTATACCTAGGAGATTAATCAAAATTTAATGGGCTCCACCACAATTCAAATGATATGTTGAGGCCTATTACAACTTACGACAGACACCTCCTGAGACATGGGACAAATCATAAGCTTTTGATCCTTAATGGATGATATCATGCCCAGTAAGGATTTACTTCCCACATTCACCGTTTCTTGATAACCCCCATTCCCTTAGCCAACCATGCCCTTCTCTCTTTCTCTCTTCGAGTCGATCCCCCCCTCGGGCCCACCTCGAACCACTATCCTTTTCAACGAAGGGGACCCTAATACTTTTTCATCACACCTCTGCTAATTGCTCCCTTCCATAACCTAGTTCTCATCCCTCAACCCTACTTCTGCAAAGTACAATTGTCTTCCATCCACCGTTTGGAAGGCCTCCCTCATGTCCTACCCCTATGTTACCTAGTCCATCTCATCTCCCCCAAAACTTGGGTCCCGCCCCATGAACCACTAGTACGACTCAGAGTGTAAAGCACTCCATCTTTAACTCCAACATGAATGTGGGATTTACTTCCCACATTCACCGTTTCTTGATAACCCCCATTCCCTTAGCCAACCATGCCCTTCTCTCTTTCTCTCTTCGAGTCGATCCCCCCCTCGGGCCCACCTCAAACCACTATCCTTTTCAACGAAGGGGACCCTAATACTTTTTCATCACACCTCTGTTAATTGCTCCCTTCCATAACCTAGTTCTCATCCCTCAACCCTACTTCTGCAAAGTACAATTGTCTTCCATCCACCGTTTGGAAGGCCTCCCTCATGTCCTACCCTATGTTACCTAGTCCATCTCATCTCCCCCAAAACTTGGGTCCCGCCCCATGAACCGCTGGTACGACTCGGAGTGTAAAGCACTCCATCGTAACTCCAACATGCCTTCTCTCGCAATCTTCCCTCCAACCTCGACCTTAAAGCCTCCTACTGTCGCCTCCTTCGCCACAAGAAACACCTGTGACCTCTTCATATCATAGAAGCATGAAATGTGCACTTCCCTCCACCTCTCCAAAACATTTCTAGCACACTGTCTTCCCTCGCCACTCACCCTCCCTTCTAATCTTAATCCTACATCCATGTTTGCTCATACCTATGCCCTTTAAAGGATCTATTAATAGCCTGTAAAGGCCACCTTCTCGCACTCCAATAGCCAAAACTTGAATAGATCCATCGTTGTTGTCTATAATGGTGACTTGCTGACTATCAAACATAGCCAAACACTATAAATTTGTCATGCAAGAAACTCAAAGAAAACTTTTCGTTAACTTATGAACATATAAGACAAAATCTAGCACAAGAACATCACTTGAAGCCATTTGGAAAGATATGGAGCCCAATCCCTTCACACAATTCATGGCATCATCACCCAACTCCACACGCAATCCTCCCTCTTGCTCTTGAAACCTGCTAAAGATCTTTCTACCGTAAGTCATATGTCTGGAAGCTCCATTGTACACATTCCATCCATCACCTGAAACTGTGTCCACGGAAAGACACAACACCATGGCGAAGGTAGTATCAATCCTAGTGTTGAATTTTAGCATCAGCATGAATTCTTTAAAAATTTGCAAACTGTAAGATAACAATAGACAAGTGCAGTAGCAACATCAACACATCAAAACACTAAACACAAGAGTTTTTCACTAGGGAAACCTTTAAAGGACAAAAAACCCCAAAAGCATTAGTAATTCATCTCTTAAAATGAGATGACTGGGTCTTCAAAAAATCTCAAATCCTAAGGGGTCTGTACCACAACTAAAAAATCCATAAATGATGAATTTTACAACAAAACTAAATTAGGGCTTTCTGCCCTAATTCTTCTCTGCTGCCCGGATAAGAAACTTGCTGCCCGAGCCCTGTTTCTTCCTACCCGAGCTGCCCGGGGCCTGTTTCTTCCTACCCGAGCTGCCTGGGCCTCTGTCAGCCTACCTGAGCCACTGTCTGCCTGCCCGAAACCCTGCCCGATCCCTCTGCTACCTACCCGAGCCTCTGCTGCCTACTTGAAACCCTGCCCGAGCCCTCTGTTGCTTGCCCTAAGGTCCCAGCTACATGCCCGGACCCTAAAGGGCTACCCGGGATGCTTCAGCAGGCTTCCCAAGCCGTGTTAGGGCTTGCTGTAGATGGCCGAGAGTACTGGGAGAGCTGCCGGAAGAGGAAGAGGGGCTTCCCGTGAAGGATCGAGCCTGCTCGAATATGGAATGTTGCTGCCCGTGGAGGAAGGTTGTTGGTGCCATGAGGGTTTGGTGATACCCTTACGCATGATGAGGATGGAGTTGCTATAAAGTGGATGCCCTAGCTTCTAGGGTTTGTTATAGCACAAATGTAGATGCCCTAGCTAGAAACCTCCATGCTAAGGCATACACCAAAGACAAAAAACTTCTCTTCCTTCAAAACCAGCAAGACTTCTCTTTGGAGCAGCTGAGGATCATAATCAAGTGTGTGTCCAAATGAAATGGATTGATCTTCTTTTATATCCTTTGAGTCACCTGTAAGTGGACCAAAACTCAAAAGAACAAAATAATATTATTTTATTCTTTTATTACTTTGACTTTTACCTTTAGTGGTACTAAAGGTCTTTTTCCACTTTCACTTTGACTCCTTAGTGGTACTAAGGGTCCTTATGTATTTTTGACTTTTATTTTAGTCTTCTTCAAGTGCCCTGTGGTCAAAACAAGTGGTCAAGGTGGTCCTTCATTCCCACTCAAAGTACATCATCATAAACAAAGAGAAGTACTAATGCTTTTATCTCACACTCTATGTGACACCAGGATTGGGTACTAGGTGTCTTAACCAAGGGTATCTAAACCTTGGAGAAGACCCCAAAGCCCACAAATTGAGGGTCAGGGTGTCTCACATGCCCAGACCCGGTCTAGGGCTTATAGTGATATCCTGGCAACAAACCAGGTGCCTCAGCCATAGGCTGCATAATTTGACCCAAGGTCAAATACTTTGTAATAGACCAAGCGCCTCCATTCTCCCGGAGAATGGCCCTCAGCCCCAGGATGAGTCCCTAGTCCCGGACTAGGTTAAATTCTTGGTAACTAACCAGGTGCCTCCATTCAAAGAATGGCCACTCAGCTCTAGGTTGAGTCCCCCAGTGTTGGACTGGTTCTACATCCTAGTCCCTGACCAAATGTCTCCATTCAACAGAATGGTCACTCAACTCTAGGCTGAGTCTCCCAGTGTTGGACTAGTTCCACATCATGGTTCCTGACCAAATGTCTCCATTCAACAGAATGACTACTCAACTCAAGGTTGAGTCCCCAGGTGTTGGACTGGTACCACATCCTGGTCCCAGACCAGGTGTCCCCATTGTGCTAAGAGAATGGCTCTCGATGCTGCTCAAGAAAAATCAACACCTAGCAATCAACTAGTTCAAACTCAAAGCTTTTGCACTTCTTGCAAATTCCCATTGTTGTTGTTGCTTGCCCTTCCCCTTCTTCCTCTTACGACAATGAGAACCATAGTGATCATGCTTGTTGCATCTAAAGAACTAGATATGACTCAAGTCTTTCTTTCCCTGACATGAAGAATTTGATTCTTCCTCCTTTGCTCTTTTGTCTTCTAAACCCTCCCAGGTCCTCCTTTCCTACCTCCTCTTCCCACCTTCATGATGAGGGCTAGGTTTCGTACAGCATTCTCGTCCTTGTAACTGGTTTAGACTTGTTGTAGTCTCATCTCCTCTCCAATGAAATCACCCCACAAATGCTCAAAGTCGAGTAACTTCTCCTAACCGCAGATAACTTGGACAAAGTTGTACCACAATGGACTAAAGTCAATCAGAGAAATCCAAACTAAATCATTATCCTCGACCGTTTCCCTAACTACAGCAATCAGATCTCTCAACTCTACTATCTTCATGAGATAGCTTGTCACTGTATCTGGCTTGCACATGCAGGTAGCACTGATCTTGCTCTTTAAGAGCATCTTCCTAGATACATCACACTCGAGTACAAGGTTCCTAGGGAATCATACATCTCATTGGCAATCTTCTTCTTGGGGATATGAGGGATCAGGTGATCCTTCACCAAATCCAATAGGATTTGCTTCGTTGCAATTACCTTCAGTTGTGTCTTACCAGATCTTTGGGATCTATAGGTAGCACAATCACTTTCACCCCAAGGCACCATAAATCTACCATTTCCTTAGAGGTTTTGCAATCCCAACTTCCACAACACAAAGTTGGAGGTTGCCTCCAACAAGTGACTCTTTCACATACTAGGAACAGACATTATTGCAACTCCAACAAACAAGCTTGAATATCCACTCACTGGATTAACTAGGGTTTCACACCAACACTACCCCTCTCAGGTCCACATGCCAATCAATGGCAGAGATCTGCTTCAATCACTGAGGTTTATACATAATGCCCTCCGAAAACCTCTGATGGCTCTCTACCTGAGACGGCTTCCCTCTCCATAGACAGAATCTGGAAGATTTCATTGGGCTCTAATACAATGTTAGATTTTCTCAAACCATGGTAAATGGAGTTACCATGGTGTTTACACTCTAAATTAATTACAACAGCAAACTAAACAGCGAAAAACTTAAAGCTCCTCAAAACTGCACTCTGTAATTAATGCTATAATCTATAAACATGGACTGTAGAAAATATATAATGGGAACACAATAAATTGACTGTCAAAACCAATTACTTCTGAAAATGACAATCTGCTACAGGAAAACAGCAAACTGCTAACTGTTGATATGAAAACTAGATGAATAAAACCTAAACCCCTGCCTCCTCCATATTAGAATAGAAGGTACAATGAATCTGGAGACACAGCACAATAACTGGAAATATTAAACCCTAACCCTAAAGCGCCTTCCTTGCATGGATAGATGAGCCTGAAGTGCACCTCCACTGGAAATGAAGTGAGGCATGCAAGCATGCATCATCCTAGAGATTTTTGCCCTAACTCAGACTAGAATACATACATGAGCACCTTGCTTAACTACAAAACTGCATCCTCTAATTGTACATACAAATACTAACTAAAGCAAATCCAGAAATAGAACTGACCTGCTAAATATCAAAGGTATCTAAACTGGAAATAAGCTAATGATGTTGCATGCATGCACCCTCTATCTCTCTCCATAAATGCTCCTAGGCCCTCATTACTGCTGTAAGGAATCGTTGAAGAAGGGCTGTACAGAGATGCTGTACTGTTGTACAGAACTCTGGTCGAGGAGGGTTGCCTCACTACTGTACAGGCCTGCATACATGTCACACGTCCTTCTATGTATGCTCCCAGGTCTCCTCTACTCGTTGTTTCCATTAATGGCACTCAGCTGTATGCTTTTTGAGGTCATAAAATTCCAGCAGTAGGAAGACCATATAGAAATTTATATGGATCTTTTATATTTTATGGTGCCTCAGCATAGGATGAATGTGGCTTTCGTTTTTATCTCAATAATATGAAGTAATGAGTGTTTTCAAATGTTGAAAAAGTCGGCATTGACAAAAAGTCGAGGAGGGTCTCGAATACAACTTCCCAGCAGCATTAGTGAAAAAATCGGCAAAAATCGGCAAAAAAGTTGTTCTCTGATCTGTTCAAGGGAAAGCTTGACTCAACGATCATCCATTGCGATAATCAAAGTTGCATAAAGCTTTCAGAGAATCCAATGTTTCATGACAGATCGAAACACATTGAAATGAGGTATCATTTCATCAGAGACCTAGTGGAGAGAGGTGCTCTGAGGTTGCAGTACATTCGTACATATGAACAGATTGCAAATATCTTGACCAAGCCTCTGACAGCATCAAACTTTGTGTACTTTCGTGACAAGCTTGGTATGGCAAAGAATGCCTCTCTCACTGAGAGGGTGTTGATTTTTTTGAGCAGCATCGAGAGCCCTTCTCTTAGGAGAATGGGACCACCTGGTCCAGGACCACGGTGAAGACTCAACCCAGTGTTGAGTGACCATTCTGTTGAATGGTAGATATCTGGTCTAAGACCATGATATAGACCCAGCTCTGACCTGGGTAGACTCAACCTTGTGTTGAGTAGACATCTGGTCCGGGACCACGATGTAGACCAGTCTAGGACTGGTAGACTCAACTTAGTTCTGAGTAGCCATTCTCTTGGAGAATGAAGACACTGTAAGCCCTAGACTGGATCTGGGCATGTGTGGCACTCTAACCCTTGATCTATGGGTTTGGTGTGCTTCTCCAAGGATTAGCTACCCTTGGTTAAGTTACCCTAGTACCAAATCTAGGTGTCACACAATGTGTGAGATAAAAGCATTAATAACTCTCTTGGTTAATGATGATGTACTTTTGAAATCAAAAAGGACCACATGTAATGACCACAGGGGCACTTGGAAAAAAGGCTAAAGTCAAAAGTCAAATTAAATAAGGACTTTTGTACCACAAGAAAAGGACCAAAGGTGGGAGTCAAAGATAAATAAGGACTTCTTATAAAAGTCAAAGATAAATAAAGGACCTTTCTTGGTAAGAAAGTAAAAGTGAAATTTCAAATTAGGAAAAGATTAAAATATTATTATTTTTATCTTTCCTAATTTTGTCCACTTACAGGTGAATGAAGACTATAAAAAAAGATCAAGTCTTCTCATTATCACACACAAGTTTTGCTCTCACAGGTGAAGATATTATTTTTTATTGAAGAAGATTTTTGCCTCAGCCTAGGGCATCCTCAGCAAACCCTCAGCTAGGGTTTTTATCAGCATTCTTCATCTCAGAAATTTTTGGGCAGCTCTCTATCTTTTCTTTCAGGCAGCCAAGTCAAGTTTCGGGCAGTTTCTCTGATCTTCGGGCAGCCTCCTTCTCTTCTCACGGGCTGACTGTTTTCTTGTTCTTGAGCAGGGGCAGTGCCCCTTTTCTTTTCCGGGCAGCCTAACCAGTGAGGGCCGAGGCTCATTGGGCACCCTCGGGTAGCCCTAGAGCTGACCCTTAGGGTAGCCGTGAGCTCACAGCACCTCCGGGCAGCCCTCTAAGCTAACCCGTGAGGGTTCTGTAGCAGCCAGTGGCTGCACAGCCCTCAGGGCAAACAAGGAGCCACCCCATGAGGGTTTGGACAGGCTGCCGGGCAGCACTAGTCCTGTACAGGGCAACCGGAGAAGGAGAAGGACAGGCCGGGCAGGAGAAGGACAGATCGGGCAGGCAGCAGACAAGGTACAGTTCAGGCAGCCTGGAAATTTTCGGGCAGCAGACAGAAGGTACAATTTTGGTCAATCTGAGATTTCTTGAGCAGTCTGATTTTTGCAAACAGGAGAGTGAAAATTTTACTTTTCTGGAAAAAGCCCTAATTTGGTAATTTTTGAAATTCTGGAAATTGTGGGTAAAATTATCATTCTGGTTTTTACTGATAAATTTTACAGTTACTATGGGTAAAATCCAGATCTGGATTTGAGGAACATTTTGAAGAATTTTCTGAGTCATCTCATTTACGAAATGAGCTATTAATGCTTTTGGGGTTTTTGTCCTTTGAAGGTTTCCCCGGTGAAAAATCTGTGTCCATTGTGCTGATGTGATGAATGTGTTTTTTACTGCACTGCTGATTTGTTTAAGTTTATCTGCAAACTTTTAAGTTATATGCTAATGTTAAAATTCAACACATTTCAGATGATCATCGAATTTGCCCATTACCTTTGGTATAGTATAGAAATCCTTTCAATTTGATACCAATTGCTATCACAGATAAACACCCAAATTTCATACAGCCTTACTTCAATATGAATTAGATATCCTGTAATCATGAAAGGTCCTGTTCGAGGTCAAATATGATATTGAAATGATGATGTTATTTTTCTTTTTTGTTTGATATTGCTGTTAAAATTTGAATGCCAACGAACACTGTATGGCCAAATTATAGCCAAATTATAGCATAATTTCATCTATAGCCATTTTGCATTTTCAAGGGTCATACAAGCAAATCTGAAGCTAATTTTTGGTGGACACATAGGAATATGTGCCAACTATGCCTGATTTGTTATGAAACCTTTATGAAAGACCTTGATGGTTGTTATAATTTACCCCTGTCATGGAATGGATTTTTAAATTTTATTATATTTTGGCATCTAGGCTGGTCGTAATTATGCTATAAAGGCTTTAGACAATTTGTGAAACCATGAATGTGTGAATGATAAGGCAAGAAACATCTATATTAAAGATTCATTCCCTTATGTTTATAATGACTTTGATGAATATGGAATCACACTTATAATCATTGTGTAATATATTTCAAGCATGAGTTTAGGGACATGCCAATAACCCTAAACCCTAGGGTTCACCTTCTTGAAGAAGAGAACAAGTACTCCTTGTCAGAGAATCTAGGATATTGACGAGTTGAGTAAAATGATGAATTTCTGAAGTAAAGGTGTATGAAGCAAAGGTTTATGTTTATGAAGATTTGAATATGCCATTTATGCTTGATAGTCACCATCTTGGAAAGGTGATAGGCAGAAAACTATAAAATGCTAATCCTAACTGAAGTAAGACCCCGGATTGATTTTATTGTCTAACAGAGATTCTTAGCTAGACTTTTGCATCTAGAAATTGTAACCTTGAATCATGTAGACTAATATAAATCCAAACTCTGTCGTGGTAATTAAGAAGAAGGGTTTCTATGTTGTAAATGGTCTTAATGTGTTGTATTTTGATTTACATACTACTGCCAATAATAAAAATTTAGACCTACCTTTGATATTGGTAATAGAGGTACATTACACAAATCTGCTGAGTTTGGACATAGCAGTTGCAAAGTCTCTAGGTTTTGTGTTTTGATTGTGGTTTCAAAGATAATACAGACAGACAGACAGACTCGGGCTATTTAGCTATTTATTGCCCTGAAAATATTACAGACAGACAGGAATGACTAAGTTATTACCTGGCTTCAATCTCATGGATTCTGTGGGGATTCCCTTGCTTTCTGCAATAACAATTCTGCGTACTCTCCCATTGTAACTGCTGAAGGGCAGACCTGATAAATTATTTGGGAAAATGATAGCTGTTCTGTTACATTTTCTGCTCCAAAGTGACCACCCAGCTCTGTTTCCGTAATCCAAAATCCCCATAGCCATGACCTCTGGATAGTATGGAAGCCCATTAATCACAGCCATGGTACCCAGCTCTATCCTGAAGAATCCCAACTAGATAACAATCGACTTCCCACCTTATAACGTAACTTTTTAACTAAAAATCAATCAGGGTGCATGGGAAAATTAGTTGAAAATCAATGAGAATGCAAAGGGCAATAAATGTAATAAGATGGTATTTGAATGAACTGATGCGGATTTTACCTGTAAATAAAACAGTGTGGGGACTTGAAAATACCAGCACCCAAGTGGGATAAGCTGAACTACAAATGGTTATTGAGATTTGAATTCATTGATGGGTGCTGAAGGGAATATATAGTCGGTCCAGATAAACGAAGAGAAGAGGAGTTTGTTGAATGCAGTTGGCAGGGTGTTCGACTGATTATTTCGTGTTGTCCAAATGATGAAATTTTGTAACAAGGACGCTATGAAGCTTCGGCAGAAGCGAGATAAGTTGAGGCGTTGGAAGGCTGCAAATATTTCTTGCAGCTTAAATATCTTATCCTTTGAGCGGGGATGGATGGTTGGCTTTGCAATATCCATGTTAATAAATGCTATAAATGCTATGGCGAATAATATTTAACATGCACCATAGTTAAACAATACCAGATGAAATGAGAGAGATGCTCTTTGAGTCTAATCTCAATTCAAATTTATATTTATATTTCATTGATAATAATACTTTGAGATACCTGCCACGGTGTGTATAGTTATGAAATATGGAGCATACCGGATGAGAGATGGTCGTGGAGTCCATATGACTCTTGAGCGGTATGTTTATTTCATTTATGTATAGTTGTATTTTTTTAACGGTATTTAATTTTTAATTAATCTCCAATGGTTTAGATATATATTTATTTAAGTTTTTTAATATTTTTAAAGATATTGATTAAGTATCGCGAGGGGTTTTCTCCATGACGGGTGTCCAATCGAAGAGGCCCTTGTCCTATGTGCCTAGCTCTTCCCCTAGGAAGGCGGGTGCTCCATGCGCAAAGCCACATGACACATTCGCATCGTCATATGGCTAAAGCCTCTTGGCTCATGATCAGTGCGATGGTCTGGATTGTCCTTGTACGACTGCAAGCTTGCTCTCTCATGGAAAATACCAAAACCTTACAAAAAATATGTGGCCATGTTGTGTGACATCATTGACAAGGAACCTTCCAATTATGAAAAGGTTGCAAAATAGAAAGAATGGAAGGATGCCACGATTAAGGAATATTAGTTGATTATGAAGAATGATGTCTGGGAGATAGTTCTAAGACCGAAAAGGAAGTCGGTCATGACTTCGAAGTGAATCTACAAGATCAAGCATGTTGCATATGGGAGCATCGAGAAACACAAGGAAAGATTCGTGGCATGAGGCTTCTCACAGATAGAAGGCATAAACTACGAGGAGACATTTGCACCTGTAGCAAGGTACACTTCCATTAGCTCTATTCTTGCATTATCTGCAGTTATGAGATGGAAGATATACTAGATGGACGTCAAGACAACATTCTTAAATGGTGTAGTTGAGGAGGAAGTGTATGTAGAACAACCACTGGGATTTGAGACACATGACAGGAAGACTCATGTGTGCAAATTGAAGAAGGCCTTGTATGGATTGAAACAGGCACCCATGAAATGATACAACATGATGGATAGATTCTTGATGAGCCTAGGATTTACTAAGAGTAAAGTGGATCCTAACCTTTACTTCAAGGTTGAAGGTAGAAGACCAATGATGCTCCTACTATATGTCAATGACCTGTTCCTTACAAGAGAGGATAAACTCATTGAATATGCAAAGAGGAGACTTGCTATTGAGTTCGAGATGAAATACCTAGGGATGAGGCACTACTTCTTAGGCATGGAGGTGTGGCAAGAGTGCAGATGGTATTTTCCTTGGTCAAGGAAAGTATGCAGTGGAGATTATGAAGAGATTCAGAATGTTGGACTACAAGGCGATAGCCACACCTATGGAATCAAACTTGAATCTTATGTGTGATGCTTCATCAAAGTCGGTTGATGCCACAATGTATCATCAAATGATTTACTCATTGATGTACCTAATGAATACGAGACCAGACATATGATTTTCCATGAACACCCTTATCCAATTCCTAACGAATTCAAGACATGTTCACCTGGTTATTGCAAATCCTGTATTGAGGTACCTAAAGGATACAATGGATTATGGGCTCAAGTATTATGCGAATTAGAAGATTAACCTGCACAGATATGTTGATTCGGATTGGGTAGGTAGCTCCACTGATAGGAAGAGCACTTGAGTTATTGCTTTAGTTTGGGATATGGCATGATCTCCTGATTTAGTAGGAAGCAGTACCATGTGGCACTAAGTACAGCCGATGCAGAGTATGTTGCCGCTTGCTCGTCTAGTTGTGAGATAGTAAGAATGGGGAAGCTATTGTCTAATTTTTTTGATCTCTAGTTAGAAGCGACTTGTATTTTCTATGACAATCAGAGTTGTGTGAAGCTATCAGAGAAACCAGTGTTTCATGACAAGTAGAAGTACATAGAGATCAAGTTCCATTATATCAAGGATATGGTGTAGAGAGGAGCAACAAAGCAACAGTATGTGGAAGCATGCGAGCATATGGCCGATGTATTGACCAAGCCTCTAGCCAGAGTGAAGTTCAATTACTTCAGAGAAATACTTGGTGTGATCCAAAATGAGACCTATTGAAAGAGGGAGTGATTAGTTCTAGCATAGTCAAAGATACAGGTCGCCTTGGTGACATAATCAGTCCTGGCAAAGCTCGCAAGTTATCCTTGGACATAATCAACCTTGATGTGCTCCTATGCTAGAGATGACAAGAGACTAGAAGATGCATATGCTTGATATCTCACATGGGAAATCAAACATGTTTTCCGAGTAAAAAATATCCTGGCATAGTACCCATGTTGATCGAATGTAATCAATCCTGTAGGTTGTCGTCGGATGTAATAAGTCCTGGAAAATCTCATAGGTTATCCTTGGACGTAATTAGTCTCGGTACAGTCTATCCAAAGTGTAAAAGATATTGGTGTGGTACACATGTTGTTTGGATATAATAAGTCATGTGGGTTGTTTGGAGTGTAATAAGGGTCCTAGCCTGGTACGCATGTTGCTCGGACGTAATAAGTCCTGGAAGGTTGTTCGAATGGAAAAGACCCTGGATGCAGGTTGTTCAGATGTAATAAGTCCTTGAGGTTGACCTGAAATGTAAAAGTCCTGGAGTGGTATGCCAGTTGTTTGGTCACAATCAGTCCTTGTATGTGTGTGTTCCCATGTTGGAGATGATGAGGCCACAACGCACTTGGTGTGCACCTAAGCAGTTTTCCTATGTTAGTAGAACGCATGTTGACCGTAGAGAGACGTAATGCACTTGGTGTGCTCCTAGGAGATTCTCGCATAGTGGAAGTTGCAAGTTGTCTTGATGACGTGAAAGATCCTGGCATACTCCTATGTTTGTAGAATGCAGGTGGTCTGTATCTGGGCTATGCTATGTGTGCTCTGTGTGTTTTGTTTAGTTTAGTTTTGTGCAAGACAAATAGATGATCTGGATACAACGAGATGACGATATGAGACCCAGGTTATTGCAGTGGCAATGTAAAGAATGGTCCTAGGTTGTACCTACGCGATGGATTGCTCATGGATAAGATGAAAACCTGAATGAGGACTAGGCCTACACCCAACATGAAAAAGGGTTGGCTTTGTAGAAACTTCTGATGATAGATAATACTCTTCAATGATCAACAAGATGATGACTATGGCAGAAACTATGATGGTGACTAAACCAGATGTGTTGATGACTGTGTGGAGAGAGAATACCATCCTAGTTAAGAGGGAGTGTTGATGTATTTGTAACTTTAGAAGATATTCTAATGTACATTATCAATATAAGTTGTTGTACCCCCATTGGAGATGTGTTTTGCTCCTTTCGGGATTTCATTATTGTGTATGGACCTTGAGGTACAACCTCTATTGTAAATTGGGGAAATAGTCCCTGGTGTAACATCATGTAATGTATTTTTGGAGTCTTTCAAGGAGAAGTTGGCCCTGTTAGGGTAAGAGGTCGACCCTAATCATGTATTAGGTAAGTCACTTGAAGAGTATAAATAGGGAGTCACCCTCCCTCATTTATACACACTCACACTCACTTAAGCTCGCATGAGAGAGAGAGAGAGAGAGAGAGAGAGAGAGAGAAGAAGGAGAGATAGATAGTTGCATAAGACTTCTTCTTATTGGGCTTGTTCATCTTGTGATACAGTCTTTGTGACAGAATTATTCTGAGGAAGTTTGCAAGGTTTTCTCCTTTATGGTTTCCATGGTGAAAATATTTGTGTCTTGTGTATCTGATCTATCTCGTGTGTATTGGTGCATTTGTTATTCTTTCAAATAAATATCCTAATCAAGATAATTAGATTAGAAAAACTAGCAGAAAAAGTCTATTGCATTTGCTAAGATTATTTCAGAGTTTCCCAAAGATGGTGAAGAACATGTTGAAATTGAGTACTTGCATGATGAACACTTGTTTTTAGTGCCTCTAGTGACCCTTGGTATGGAGATATTCTTATGTATCTATAGAACCAAAGATTCCCCCCTACACCTCTTTTGCGATGAACATTAACATATTTTCCATCATGGGAAGCACTACCTTATTATCATTGCACTTTGTACCATGATAGGGATGTCTCATTTTGTGTTGATATCTGACTCATGAGTAAGTGGATAAAGTACTGAATGATTTCCATGGTGGATCCTGCAGTGGTGAACTATCTAGGTTATCTATTGCCTAAATTTTTTTGCATGCCAAATTTTTTTGGCATCAATCTTAAAGGACCGTGTCAAAGTGTCATATCTTCAAGATCTACACAAAAATGATGCATGTTGGCCTTTCTTTGTTGCAACTTATTGTTACTATTGAACCCTTTATCAAGTGTGGCGTGGATTTCATGATGTGTAGTCCAAATTCATCACAAGGCCATAAGTATATCATTGTAGCCATCAATTACTTCATTAAGTGGGTTGAATACATGACTACCTTTCATAATGACATGGAATCAATAATGATATTCATATTCAATTGGATCATTGCTAGGTTCAATGTTCCTAGCGAGATAATCCATGTTCATGGCACTCATTTTCATAAGAATAAGATGGAACAACTAATAGTCAAGTTGGGTTTCATCAAGAACACTCATCACCTTACTATCATTAGGCGAATGGACTAGTATAAGTTGTCAATGAAACTTTGAAAACCATCATGTAGAGGACAATCAATAAGAGTAAAAACAATTGAAATCTAATCTTGTTTCCATATCTATGGGCCTATCGAACCTTAGTTAAGATTCATACTAGATTCACTCCTTCCCAATTGGTTTATGGAGTGGAAGTGGTCATCCTGATTGAATGTGAAATTCCCTCATTGAAACTAGATATATAAATCCTCCCTAACATGGCTACCAAAAAAGAACATCTAATTGACCTAGAACAACTCTATAAGTGTGTTAAGGTTCAATAGGATAAGTCTATCCATCCCAAGGCCTTCTTTGAAGGATATGTAGTCTTGGTTCTTTACTAGGATAAATATATGCAGGGGGAAGTAAGTTTAATCCTATTTTGTATGGTCCTCACATTGCGAGGCACGCTCTTAACAAAGGAGCCTGTGAGTTAGTGGACTATAAAGGGAATGTTATGAGTGATCTCGAAAATGAGATCTATTTAAATAGGTATTATTCCTAGTTAGCAATGACAAAGTGATACCGATGTACATGTTGTTTATAAGTATTTTAGTTGCTTTCTCTTGATTTTCTATTCTTTTTTTGGTTTTCTTATCATGCTTTACATTTGATTGGAAAATGTCATCAGATTCACCTATATATGTGGGATTTGCAAATGGTTCTACCTGTCAGTCTTAAAATATTTCTCTTGCAACTTGGGTGATTTATTCTCCCACATGTCAACTTGTGAGATGATGCAGGGTTTGAATTGGCCAAGTGACCAATAACATTTTTGAAAGTGCAAACATTAAATTATTGTTCACTTGGACTCGAAGTTTTTAGTTTCACAATTGTTCAATTTCTATGATGTCCGTGATCCTTCGCTTTTAAGGAAGTAAAATAAGAATGCATGTATTATATCATGAGATCAAGCACATAATTATTTGCACATAAGTAAGTTGGGAAACCGTACATATATACATAATAATAAAAAGTTTACGTAATTTCCAAAATGAGTAAATCCATAAACAACATCACTATCCCAGGTCCTCGATAATGTGATATAATCCCATCGATACAAAAAATAGATATATCTCAAGCCTAGACCTAGCATGCATGTCATGATAACATCCTATGGTGGACGCTAGCCACTAGAAGAGTCGGACCCATGGTTGTGGTGGTGCTACCACCTACCTCTAAAGAATTTCAAATAGATCCTTTATATGTTCCATAGGTATTTTGTGGGTCATACCCTCTACGTTCCTTTGGATTATGCAAAGCACTCTCTTGACCACAATTCCATCTCTTCCTTGGTCATGTTTAGCTCTGCATCGATGCCAAGGGTGTCTTGCTGGTTGAGTAATCCCTACATATTCATTATCAAAACAATTTGTTAGTGACTTTACACAGTTAAAAATGATATAACCCTCAAAAAATAAAAAATTATGTATGATAAAATAAATATCATAATACATTTAAAATTTTTACTAAGTCTTGGAATTGTTTTTGACCTTTTTTCCCAGGTTGGTGAATGGCATATATGCATAGGTATATCTCTACTATTGCATTATGCATTACCACCCTTTGTCTTTTTTTTTTCTTAGGATCCACCACACCATGTTGCAATACTTAACCAACTCCATTTAGTGTAGTTGTTGTAATAATGGTGATAGACCCTCTCGATCTTGGGTGCGTTAGTGAGTACCATGTTTTCACTTGGTTTCCATAATGCATTTTTTCATAGGTTTTGGATCCATCATAGTTCATAACGGCAGTGAGTTTGAAGCACATAATTATTTCTCCTTACTTTTTAACCTTCCCTTGATGGGATCCTATTTGTATTTTGTCATTAATCTTCTTTTCACATACAACTACTTATGTACTAATGCCTAATGCATTGCTACAACCTCATACTATCATTCACATTAATTTGTGTTGCTAGTCATTTGCATTCATAACATTTTCATTTCAAAATCAATATCCCTAGAAGATACTACTAATGAGTGTCCAACTCTACCTAATAACCTTTTTTCATTTTGTTTTGCTTAGGCGTGTTCCATATGCTTGGAACATAGTTACATGCCTTACAACACTAATTTATTCCACTATATAATTACGGTATTGTTTTATTCTTTTCATGTTTTATTAATATGAAATACACAATAAATCAAATATATATAAAAGGATAGAGTGGGGGGGGGGGGGGGGGAGTTATATATTATATGTTTGTTATTGTAGAAACAAAGTTGTGTTTGTTGGGTACGTGTTATATTATTTTCATGTGCGTGGGGGGGTTTGTCGTCTGTATGACAATGTATGGTGGTCTTGGTTAAGGGAATCAGGGTATATTCCGAATATGGGTTAACACATTAGGTTTTGGATGTTGCATACTATTTGCATATTATATTATGAGTGGTTAATAATCACAATGAGAAAGTGAGAGGTGCAACTCTAAGTTTTGTTGGCTTTCCTAGTTAAGGGCTTCTAGAGTAAATCTCAATGTATTATGTGTGAATGTTGTGGTGTAATCTCTATTTTTCTTAAAATAATATACATGCTTTCCTTCTCTACATAGGTTTAAAACATATAGTGTTGCCTTTGAACAAAGGACTTGTGTCAATTCTTCCTTCACAAATTGGGTTTTGGTATTCTAAGTGTACAACTCCTTCAATTGTTTTTTTTCAATCACTACAGAGGAAACCTCATTGCCTTCTACAATGTCAGATTTATATCATTGTTCTACTTATGGGTCTTACTTGATTCTTAAGTCACAATTACGTTGTGCTTATGTTCTAAGGATGTAAAACTCGCATCAACTATTTGTTTGATTTCCTAACTTTTCATGTCACCCTTCATTGTTGTCAAAATTTTCTTAGTGAAATGATAGGTTGAGACTCATTGTTCATTATTGGTGATTTAACCCACAATCAACATATGACATCTCATCATTGGTCACTAAGTGGGTGTCTCCCTCTATGTTGGATGACAAGACATCTATTCACATAGTGGGATTTATGTTGTACCTTGGGTTGGTTTTCATCATAGGTGGAATTCCACACCTTTATCAATGACTTTCATTACCGATTGTCACTTAGAGGGTCTTTTTCATGCGCTATTTACATTTGGTTTATGTGAGAGACTTACTCGATGGTGTGTTTGTACAACATTTTTTCCAAGACCTTTAACCGAAGTCACATTCATGATACTTGCTTGTGTTGGTTGATGGGTGATGCCCTAATTCCCTCCTTCTGATGGATCTCATCATATCAACATAAGCTCATTTTCTATAGGAGTGAGATCTAGAGTCCTTTTCAGTACCTTGGGTTTGCGGTCATCATTGGAAGGTTCCCTTTCTATTGACAATGGGAATTCATCAATGTCTTATATTTATAGATTCTAATAAGTGTATGACATTTCACACTTACTAGAATGTACTTTTGTACCTTGAAACCCATTATCATTATGAGTGGGTTATCTCATGTTTGTTAATGATATTCTTTAATGAGTGGTAATCAAATAGTTTCACCCATGCTTGACTTCATCTCATTTATTCACATGGCATAAATTCATACATTTCAACAGATTTGGATTGAATACCTTGGGCCTATAGAAGCATCTCCTTCTGATGTTGTTGTAGTTGCACAAGCGACACCACACATTCATATGGCACTTATAATTGGTTGGAGGATTAGTTTTCGATTACATCTATCATTATACATTATCTTGATGTAAATTGAGACATAGATATACTCTATATATGTTCATGGCTATGATTTGTTTTGACATGGATCCATGTGTATGTTTTTCAGGGCTATGATTTGTTTTGACATGGATCCATTGTGTATGTTTTTCATGGCTATGATTTTTCATTATACATGGATCCATAGTGTACTTGATTTGACAACCATTTTTTTTCTTCAGTTGAGCATGGGTATGCCCACCCTAGGGAAGAGAATAATATAATACATTTTTTTGTCTATACGTAGCTTTTTTATTTCGGTTGTTGGTGCACTCCACAGGTCTAGATCCGCTCATCAAACTTCCACAACTCTTTTTTATATGTATGCTAGTCATTAGTTTCTCCTCTAACCTCATACATTAGGAGGTATGTGTTATAGCATCATCAGGTCCATGGATATTTGAGATACACTACAATCCATATTTTCTCTTTGAATCACTAATTGTTCTCCTAAAAAAACAAATTTTGCTTGATCCATGTGCTTTTCTCATAACTAACTAGTGGGGCATCATGTCTTTCCTTAAAGCAACATGTAGGGGCACTCCAAAAGTGGAAAAAATATTAAATGTGCATTAAATTCATAATCCTAAGTAGGATTATCATGACCCATACACTTGGATACAATTATAAACACGTAACAACTACCTAAACCAACTTTCACAAGTATAAAACAAAGCCATTAGTTGGAGAAGGGGCACCACATTGTTTGAGCACACTTATGCTGGAGGATTGAGAGGTGAATGTTTGAGGCTTCTATGGTCACTTTGCCATTGGAAACCCTTGTATTTTGTAATTTGCCTTTTTGATATTGAGTTGGTATCTCAATTCCCAATAATTGTTCCATTTTTCATGACCAAGGAGAAAGAGTGGAACGATTGTCCATGAGTGGTTTGGGTTAGAGGAGTAGAAAAATTAGTGAGGAGGGCGCCATAGCAGGATTCATGTATAAGTAAATTGTTCTTCACTTTTTGGTTATACCCCTCCCAACCCAAATATTTCAATAATTGATTTACTTGTATATTAGTAAGTTAGAAGTGGAACTACTTTACTTGAAATGTAGTTATTTTAGTTAGTTATGCTTTTACATTTCATTGATTATCTTTGTTAATGGTTAAAAGATTTGATAAAGGATTCGTTAGTTTTTGTGTAGGTTTAACAAGGATTGGACTTATGAAAGGGTTTAGTGCTCAGAATTGCAAATAACAATAAGGAGTCCAATCAACTATCCTAAGGTATAAATCTCAATTGCTTCTCTTGCTTAATCTTCTAATAATTAATTGAATTGGGAAAGTAGAGTTTTTACTCTTCAAATTTGATGTTATTAAGCAGTACTCACTGGGAACTCTTTCCATAGACAATAGATCTACCACAAAAATCAAGGATATCATCAATACATAGAAAATAAACATGTATTTGATTGTGCCTTTATTTGATATGGTGAAAATCCATAGAAAATCAAGTACCTTTAGTAAGCTTCATGACAAAATAAGGATTTAATGCTTTAAGGACTCTTAGACTAAAGAGTTTTTAAATAGTCTTTATAACTCCCAACCCATGTTCTTCTTTGTTATATTTCAAAGATTCATTTCAAGAAAAAATCTCTCATTCNGGGGGGGGGGGGGGGGGGGGGCTGCTTGGAAGAATCTATTGCCTACATCTCTCTTTTTAAGCATAGTGTGCATATTTGATGAGTTTTGATGATGTTGATGTGTATGGAATTTATGCCAGTTTGATGCAGGGGCATCTTGCTCTCCTTTCAAAATTCCAAGATCAATGGTTTACAAGCCTCGAAGGGGGTCTTTCATTTCTGAATTGATGGTCTTCGAACCATCACATTGTAATTAAACCTATGTTTTATTTGATTCTAGAGGATGATGAGTGATTTGGGTGAGTCACTGGATTAATTAACGAGTCATGAACGAATCCCTCAATTAAGGATAGCGAGTCATAGGATAAGATTTAGATTTGTTAGCTAATTGTGAGAATATGAACCAAAATGGTTCATGAATCCAATTATGTATATATGTAAGCTATGAGGAATAGATAGATAAGTAGATAGGGTAAAAGAGAATAATAGATAGAGGTATAAGGCAAGGTAGCCAGAACAGAGTAAATCTGGCTCAGCAAGGCCAAACAAAGTTCTATCAGGCCTAGGAGATCAGAATGCAGGTTCTGAGACAAGTTTGAATGTACAGTTTTATTGTGTGAATGGAAAAATCCCATTTCAGTGAAATCCCTGTGTAAATTCATGTATGTTTGAATGTGTGATTTCAGGAAACAAATGTTTGTTAAATCTCTGTAAATGATTGAAAGCATGTGTGTGAATTAGGGCTTATGAGAGGGAGGAAATAGAAGTCGATTGATCGAGCCTCTAATCAATCAAAGGGGAGAGTTAGATGAGTAATCCGTTGTGGATTATCATGAATGATTAATGCGAGTGCAGAGTTGTTGCAGGTTCGAGGTCTGCAAAGATCGATCACCATAAGGATTGATGGAGATGGAGATTCAAGTCTCTGTATGGTTTGAATGATCGAAGGAAACCATGGAAGGAGAAATCCGTAGCTGAAAATCGATTTTGAAAAGATGTGCCAAGTTAAACCTTGCTTAACCAATTGTCCAAAAAAACTTAGGTCGTACGGTGGGGAATCGATCTTGACAAAGGATCGACGGTTGAAGTTCATTTCCACAGAGAGAAGACAGATCTGCCTAAGTTAGACCAAGATCTGCACTGGGAGACGGATTGACGGTTGAGAGTGAAGCCAAAGTAAATTGACGGTGTGGAAAAGTCAAAGTACGGGAAACACAACTTTAAAAGTTAAGTGGGACGAAGTTCCGACTTCCATGATCCGGGGTAGAAAGCGAAATATGGAAGCTAAAATTCGGAAGTCGGGAAGTAGAAAAAATCCAAGTTTCGAAAGTCAACTTTTCGAGTTCCGATTTCCGAACCGGAAAGGTGCAAGTAGAAGGAGAAGAGCGGAGGTGAAAGTGCAGAAAGACAAATTCCAAAAGTTGAAAAGCCGAGTTCCGAGTTCTGCATTCGAAAGTGCAGGTTTGAAAGTGCAGACTTGCCAAGGCCCGAGAACTTAAGACGTGATCTTTCAATTTCTGCATTCTGAAGTGCAAAGCCGGAAGTGCGAAAGCAAAAAGGAATAAGTGGAAGGCCATGTGCCGAAAGAAATGTGCGGAACCAAATATTTAAAGGGCGGAAGAAGGTTTAAGACAACTGTTTCACTGTCTAGAAGGGTTTAAAGTCCCTCCATTTTTTAAGTTCATGTGTTTGATTTTAGAATTGGAAAAAGCACGTCAAAAGAGGAGGGGGTTGGCATTAGATTTGGTATCAGAGTAGAAGAACAGGCAATCTGCATAAGAGGTAAATCAATTTCTTATTTAAATTCATTTTAAATGGAAGACTAATGATTGTAATTGAGAGGGTTAGTCATGAGCGAGTATTCATAATTGATTGCAGAGAACAGATATAAACCAGAATCAAGAAAGAAAGGTTCAGATAAAAGACCAGGAAGAGGATCTTTGAAGGTATGAGATTATCATTTTATGATAATTCTGGTTTTTATGATTAATGATAGATTACAGGTTACAACAGAACAACCAAGAGATTTGTGCTCAAGAACAATTCTGTTCTTGATGGAGAAGAAGATCTTTTGAGGATAACAGTGGAGATTTCAGCTAAGTGTACAAGTGAAACAGTCTGAAGGTATGGACTGATTGATATTTATATTTTGACTCTGGTTATGTGAATTTATTAGCAACAAAGAACATAGAAGTTCTTGAGCAAAAGGAAGCAGTGGCAGAACCTAAGAAATCCAACAGATATTGGACAAGAGGGGATTTTTGCATGCTCTCAAAAGAGGAGTGGACCAGCAGAAGCCAAAGAAGAGCAAAGGAGATGCTCAAAAGGTTCTAGTGAGAGGACTAGCGATACGAAAAGGACAAGCTCAAGGAAAGATAAGTTGTTGAGGTGTATAAGACAAGTATGGAGACTTGTTGGCGATAAAGGCTTAGTCCACAAGTGAATAGGATGATGTTCACAAAAGAGGAGAATAAAACATAAACAATGACTATTGAGGTCATTGCAGGGGTTCAGAAGAAAGCCACAACAGAAGAAATAAGAAAGAGAGACAAGAAGAGTGTAACAGAGAATCGCTAGAGTTAGCAAGAGATATTTTGTGCTTTGACAGGAATATGCAAGAAGCTGCTAAAGGAGAGAACCAAAGGTATGGTTGGATCATGAAAAGAGAGGTAAGATGGAATTCACTACAGGTGAAGCTACAACAAAATATGTTTGTTGATTTGAAGAAAGAACTCAGAGAAGTTGAATCTGAGATGGAGGTTTCCTATTGTGAAGCTGAACAGGGTCCTTTGCTTGGAGAGGATGATGAAGCATAAAAAGAGATACCAATCGAGAGTCTCATAAATTATGTAAGGAGTACATATCTACTGATGGAGGAGATGATTGTGAGACCAAATGAAACCACAAGGTCTTATGTTTTTCAGACTGATGATTTATTTGTGATCACAGGTTTTGTTGCAGATAATGGGCAGTCTATTGAAACTGTCTTAAAATTTGATGAAGTAAATTATGATGAAGAAAGTCTCTCAAGTGAAGAAAGGTATGGAGTATTGCAGCAGAAAGAACTCATTGATGAGTTACTTGGTGAAGGAACACAATCAGTTGAAAATGGTAAGAAGATAAAGGGAGAAAAATAAATGTACAAGGACATTTCTACAAGGAAGAATCAAGATTGTATTCTGATGGAGGGGAAGTCACCTTGGATTGTCATGAAGTCTGAAGAAAAAGAAGAAAATATGAAAGTAGAACATCATTCTGTTATCGATGAAGGGACACCATATGAAGATGGTATGCAACTTGTAGCTCATATTGTTGAAAAAATAGGTGATGGTGATAGACTAATGTTGTGTTCAGAATAATACAATAGGGGGATGCCAAATGAAATATCAATAGGGACTTCCGAGTCTCATGTTTTTGAAACTGATTGTTGGTGTATGTTTGCAGGTATTAAAGCACATTTAGATGGTGTATCTATGCAGGTTGTGAAGCATAGGATGGATGCTTTAAGCAAAGACAGGATTGGACCATTGACAAGAGAATATGTTCACTGTTGTGAACCGGAACATCACATCATCTTAGAAAAAAATGGTACAGAAGAAAAACTAGCTGAAAGTGTCGTGAAGTCTTGGGAGATTTCAAACCAGCAGAAGAATGTGTTGTTAAGAAAGTCAATGGGAGATAAGAATTTCAATTTTTTTGACATTAATGAATTGTGTATATCTGCAGGAATAACATGTACTGAACCTTGTAAGGTTACCTCATAGGTAAATGAAGAAGCAGAGGAGTATCCATGTACTCTTGACATGGACCAAAACCAGAAGTTTGTTCTGGAATTGAAGGATGGGATGACATGGTCTCGTGGAGATAAACAAAAGAGAACACTTGCATATTTGGATAGTGATGTTGCTGAAAGACAGGGGAAGAAATCTGTCATAACACAGGAAGAGACTATAGTGTCTCAAAAGGGTGATCAGTACCTAGAAGAATTTGTTGTTGCAGAGTTGACTATTGAAGACAAAGAGAATATTTCTAACCTTAGAAAACATGATGAAGAGTTAGAAATGTTAGAAGTTTGGTTGATTAATCCAAAGGTAGATAAATATGACTGCTTAATGTTTGATTGTAGCATTGAAAAAGAGAAGATAACTGAATTATTTTATAATTTAGTGGATAGCAGCAGAGAGTCAAAAGAACATCTGCAATTTCAGGAAAAGAAGATGCAGGTGTACCAACCAAAAGATAGACTGGACATGGAGATTGAAGAACTAAGGTTGCTGATGGTGAAGATGTCTCAGAGAATCATGAGGAAATAATGAAGATTTACATCAGCAGAGCAAATAGACAAAATAGTGACAGAAGGCAAATGACATAAGAAGATTGCGAAAGCAAAGTTAGTGGAGCATTGCAACAGAAGATTTGGAAACCAGTAGAACTGAAGATGACAAAGACAAACCTACATGATAAGATGGATGATATGATACAGAACAAATTTTGGGATCCAGTCATAGTGAAGATAGAAGGTTATGACTAGGAGGTCATATTTATTTCTTCCTGGGGAGTCTGATGCAAGAGAATCCTACTCTCCTTTCAAAATTCCAAGCTCAATGGTTGACAAGGCTAGAAGGGGGTCTTTCATTTTTGAATTGATGGTCTTTGAAATATCACATTGTAATAAAACCTATGTTTTATTTGATTCTAGAGGATGATGAGTCAGTTGGGTGAGTCATTGGATTAATTAATGAGTCATGAACAAATCCCTCAATTAAGGGCAACGAGTCATAGGATAAGATTTATATTTGTTAGCTCATTGTGAGGATCTAAGCCAGAATGGTTAATGAATCCAATTATGTATATATGTAATCGTGTGAGGAATAGATAGACAAGTAGACAGGGTAAAAGATAAGAATACATAGAGTTATAAGGAAAGGTATCCAGAATAGATTAAATCTGGCTCAATAAGGCCAAACAAAGTTCTATAAGGCCTAGAAGATCAGAACACAGGTTCTAAGTCAAGTTTGAATGTACAGTTTTATTGTGTGAATGGAAAAAGCCTATTTCAGTGAAATCCATGTGTAAATTCATCTCTATTTGAATGTGTGATTTCACGAAATGAATGTTTGTTAAATCTCCGTAAATGTTTGAAATCTTGTGTGTGAATTAGGAATTCTGAGAGGGAGGAAATAGAAGTTGATTGATTGAGCCTCTGATCAATCGAAGAGGAGAGTTAGACGAGTAATCCGTTTTAGATGATCATGAATGATTAATGCGGGTGCAAAGTTGTTGCAGGTTCTGGGTCTGCAGAGATTGATCACCGTAAGGATCAATGGGGATGGAGATTCAAGTCTTTGTATGGCTTGAATGATTGAAGGAAACCATGGAAGGAGAAATCTGTAGCTGAAAATCGATTCTGCAATGATGTGCCAAGTTAAACATTGCTTAACCATTTGGCCAGAAAAACTTAGATCGGACGGTGGGGAATAAATCTTGACAAAGATCGATGGTTGAAGTTCATTTTCATAGAGAGAAGACAGATCCGCCTAAGTTAGAACAAGATCTGCATTGGGAGACGGATCGACAGTGGAGAGCGAAACCAAAGTAAGTTGAGGGCACGAAAAAATCAATGTGCAGGAAACACAACTTTAAAATTAAAGTGGGATGAAGTTTCGACTTCCACGATCCAAGGCAGAAAGTGAAATACGGAAGCCAGAATCCAGGAAGTAGAGAAAATCCAATTTTCGAAAGTAGACTTTTCGAGTTCTGGTTTCCGAACCGAAAAGGCACAGGCAAAAGGAGAAGAGTGGAAACGAAAGTGTGGAAGAAAATTTTCAAAAGTTGACAAGTCGAGTTCTGAGTTCCGCATTCGAAAGTATGGGTGTGGAAGTGCGGGTTCGAAAGTGTAGACTTTCCAAGGCCTACAAACTTAAGAAGTGATCTTCTGAGTTCTGCATTTTGAAGTGCGGAGGTGGAAGCATAGGGGAAAAAGCGAAAAACCATGTGTAGAAAGAAATGTGCGGAAATCCAAAGATTTAAACGGTGGAAGAAGGTTTAAGACAACTATTTCACTGCTTAGAAGGGTTTAAAGTCCCTCCATTTTTGAATTTCATGTGTTTGATCTCAAAAGTGGAAAAAACATGTCAAAATAGGAGGGGGTTGCCATCACAGTTGCACAATATGGTTTAGAGTTTTTTTAATAAAATTTTGAGCTGTGGTCTTTTTTTTTGGAAAATAATAATAATGTTTAAACACCCTTATGCAAGAACATTGCAACCTTGATATGAGAGTCATCACACATGTGGCTCTAGTAGACTATATAAGTACACAAATACATTAGAAAAAAAAAGAATATACATTGCGTTAAAGAAAGGTGAAAACTAGTACCAGACTAAAAAAACGATGTCACATTTTAAGAAGTTATTTCATCTTTTAGTTGAAAGAACATAAGTGTAAGATCAACCAGGGGTTGACTTTATGATCTCACATGTTGTCTCCATATTAATATAGATGTTTCTTTTTAGAACTAAATGTTTTAATTAACATGTGCAATGTCACATAACAACCTATACCTATAGAAAAGGTGGGTCACAACATTCAAATACTCTTTCATGAATATGTGTTGGGTTTCACTTAATGACCTCACATGATAGCTGCATACTAACGTATGTCACCTTTTTAAACTAGAACTAAATATTTTAATTAATATATGCAATGTTTCATAACAACCTATCCCTAGGGACACAACATTCAAATTCTCTTTCATGTGCTTTACGATGTGCTTCTAATATATCCAATGTTACATAAAAGCCTATCCCTAGGGCCACAAAATTCAAATTCTTTTTTCATGTGCTTTATGATGTGCTTCTAAGAGAGCTTTTTTCTTCCAAATATGGGAGTGTTTAGCATTTTTAAGGGCCACAAAATTCAAATTCTTTTTTCATGTGCTTTATGATGTGCTTCTAAGAGAGTTTTTCTTCTTACAAATATGGGAGTGTTTAGCATTTTTAATACAAATATGATAGCCCTTTATACGAACTAAGGAAAACATTTATCTAGTTAATAAATAAATACACGTATCTAGAAAGCAATTAATACACTGAAAAGATGTATTTGTTGCTTTGTAAATAACAATTAAGAAAATCAAAATAAATGATGAATATGCTCTATTTATCATCAATCAACAATATGTCATGATAATTTGAGTGAACATAATCAACATCATCTCATCATCAAATATATTTTTATTAGCCATGCAATTTGTTCCTTAAAAGTACTTTTAAGTCTTAGAAAATATGCATATTCAGGTTTCCATGTGGTATTACTCTTCAATCGATCTAGAGGACATCAAAACTACTTACCAATTGGCTTCAACTAGGCTTATACATAGAACACTTTTCTTGCAATACTAGATTAAAGGGATCATATTATCCATGTTTCACACTTATTAATTTGTTTATATCCATCCATGTGAAATGTAAATGATCAATTTTAATTGCTCCTGTGTGTGTACATCTTCTCAATCACATTTGAACAAGATGTACTCCATGCAAAAATAATCCAATGCAATTATTTCATTGATCTCTCCAAAATATGTTAATGTATGAAGAATATGGTTTATGGTTTGTGTCAAAGAGCTATAAAATAGACGCCATTATTTTTTGTGGCTCTCTCTTGTTATGTGCATTTGGTATGGAACTTATAACCATTGATCAGGTATCACTTATAATTTCTTTCAAACATTCTCAAGCCATGTGTAGCATACTTAATCCCACCCCCCTTAGTTGTTTAGGCACATTTCTAAAATTTCTTCCTTTCTCTTCAATAAGATTTCCAGTTAGAACCAATTTCGTTTCTACCAGTGGCAAAATAGAATGGCTATGCAAAATAAAAAAACATTAGTCAAATCTTGCTAGCACGATTGGTTTCAACGAGCTTCATTTTGGATTGTGACCTAGGCTCGAACCTTGCAAGGTAGATGGGAGGAGACACTTAAAAATACATCCATGTCAAGAGTTTGAGTGGACCAACCCGTGTGCAATCCTAGGGTGATTTTGATAGGTTATGTTCCATTAGTTGCGGTTTCTTGGACCACATGCTAGTTCCACTAGTCATAGACAAACTAGCAAACAAACATAAGATTGCAGACTTAACATTGCATAATCAAAACTCATAAGAGAACCCTAATTCAAATATCATTGTAACACCCTAGTTTTGACCCCATTGTATTAAAATTGTACATGATGTATATATTGTATTTAAATCATGTCGAGGAGCTCAACGCCAAGGCCCTGCCATTCATTTGGTGTTTTATGTATCGACGACCAAGGTTGATGCCGATGGTTCTCGTGCTGGTCAAGCACGGTATATTTTTGAGATATCATGTAAATATGCAATTTAATTAGCTATGCACTGCAATGTAAGAGATGGGGGCATGATTTCACAAGGTTTAGGGAGGGGAGTTGTCCAAACCCCTGAGCCAATAGGGTGAGACCAGATGTTGATGAGAGAACCCATAAGCTCTCATCTACCTTTTTGTCCTCTCTACTCAATTAGTCAATTCTTCCAGAAGAGCGGTTGAGGCAGTTAATGCCTTGGGAGGAGCAAGGCATGATAGTCATATTTCATGTATGAGCAAGCCTGTAGCCTACAGTCTGAGAAAACCTCCAGCTCACAGTTTGGGGAAGCTACATTCTTGCTTCTGAAGAAAGTAAGCACATGAATGCATGCCCATCCTGTCATTTCTGGAGTCGCCCAGAATGTTTTAATCATTCTCGATTCCATTCCGATTCCATCTCGATTGATTATGCATGGTTCATTATTCTGAGTCGCGAAATGATTTGTTCAGGGTGGTTCATTGTTTGCAGACGCAACGTGAGCTAGAAGAATATTGCTACGTGTTCTTTAGTGTCTCTTCGTGTTACACAGTGGTCTGGAACCCTAGTCTCTTATGTGTAAGTGGAACCCTATTTTCCTCTAAGCTACAGAGTGGTATGTAACCTTGGTGGTCTGTGTTACCAAGTTGAACCTATGTTGTAGTGTATCCTTGTGGTTGTTGTGATGTGTACCTTGGTTTGGGTCTGAATAGTATGCAAGACTTAGGAGTGGAAGAGACTCCGAATGGACTTGGTAAACCTAGTGAAGAGAGGAACCTCACAAAAATATCAGAGTGGCCGGTGAATCTTCTATGCACATTCTGAAGAGCACTGGAAGGGATGGTATAGCTTGAGGGACTGTGTAGCAGAGAAGGGGATACTTCCTTGTGTTGGGTTTATAGGTATTGTGGATGCCAAGCCAGATAAATCTTGTGGACGTGTCCCTAGCTCTATGAATGATCCACTAGCTTAGCCATTCTACCTTTCCACTACCTGCAGCCCGTCAAACCCAATTGTGTATTGGCTTGGATGGACAATATGTTAAACCCAACTGTAGGTTGGCTTGACTGTGTTTGATGTGTTCTGGCTATATGTGAGCCTATTGTTCCCTAGTTCCTTGTGGAAATCATGCCAAGATTGGAGGTGGCAGTTGTGTTGAGAGATTAATGAACACAACTGGCCTATGGTTGGACAGAATGTTCCAGCGACATAGCTAGTTACGGGAAAACTTCATCTTCAAGATAAGTATTCTCTGTTGTATTATTTCTGCATTGTATTTGCTTATGAATGTGCTGATTATGTTGAATGCTTATTGAATATTTAAGTAGAAATTGTTGTTGTTAAATGTACTTGCATTTTGTATCTGTTTATGCCTTGTATTTCCACTGCATTTTGCTTAAGTTCATGGAGGATAGAAGCCTGGTTCTAGGATAAAAAATGTAGCTATCTTAAGGTAAGGTGTGTTTTTCCGCTCTCCGGAATCCGCCTGCAGAAGGTGGAAGTCGGAAGGCAGGAGACAGAAAGAGAAGTTGAAACAGGGCAGACTGTTGGTTTTTTGCGCCACAAAATTCGCCTGCATAAGGAAAAGGCGGAAAAGAGCCGAAAATTCCAAGGTAAAGTGTATGTTTCCACACCCTGGAGTCTGCGGCGGAAGGCAGGAGGTAGAAATCAGAAAGAGAAATGAGGCCAAGTGTTGGTTTTCCGCGATCCAGAGTTCGTATGCGGAAGGCAGAAAGCAGAAGGTGAGCAAATGAAGGTGTCATTTTTTAAGTTTTCGAATCCCGCATTCCACAGGGGAAGGTGGAAAGGTAGAATGCAGAGGGGGAAAATGTGGATAAATGATTTTGGCGCATGTTAAGTTTCTGATTCCTGCAATCCGCAGTGGAAGGCGGAAAGGTGGAATGCAGAAGACAGAATGTGGTGAGATGATTCCATCGCATGTTAAGTTTCTTATTCCTGTAGTCCGCAGCGGAAGGCAGAATGTGGATAAATGATTCTATCACATGATTATGTTTCTGATTCCTGCAGTCCACAATAGAATGTGGAAAGGCAGAATGCGAAAGGCAGAATGTGGATAAATGATTATGTCATATCTTAAGTTTCTGATTCTCAAAGTCCACAGTGAAAGGCAAAAAGCGAAAAGTGGAAAGGCATGAAATCACAGTGGCATTTTGTAGAGTTCGGCCTGCCGCAAGCCACATTGAAGAATGGGGAAGGTGAAAGGGGGAAAGGATAGGTTCAGGGTGGAAAAGGTTTTTCTGGTCACATCATGGATCTATGAACTGCGTAAGGATTGTTAGAGTGGTTTTTAAGTGTGAGAATGAATGCTAAAGGATGTTACATTACCCATGATTGTGTTTAAAAGAAGAAATGATAGATTTTAAATTATTCTGCATATGAGTCATGTGTATGGGCACCGGGTTCATGTACATTGTGGTATATCAGAGCATGATTAGTGGTCGCGTTCTCCTCATAGATCGGAGGGGACGTGACAGTGTAGTATCAGAGTATGATTAATGTTCACGTTCTCTAATATAAGGCAAGAGGGGACATGACATTGTTGTATCAGAGTTATTGGTTACAACATTGGGCCTAGATCGGCCAAGTGAATAGTTTTCAGAGCTATTGGTTGCAACATTGCAACTAGCAATGGTGTTGAAATTGTTACGCAACAAACAATATGTTTAAATTATGAAATTGTTACGTAGCTAACAATATGTTGATTAACACATTTTGAAGAGTCACAGTGCAGTTCGAAAAAGTTGGTTTTGTCTTGGCCATGAGAACCTACAACATGAATGATGCATAGGATCCATATGAGTATGAGGCAGATCCTATGGGGGGAAACATTCGAGTTGGAAATGCTGAAATATAATTTAATGGAAGAAGATATCAAGAGACTCCCTCAGATATTGCAACCACCATGAGAAGCCTAAGGGTGGGATTGCAAATTTGCAGAGAAGATAATGAATGAATGATCAGAGCTCAACAAGAGAAAAATTAGTTGAATGCAGCCATACTACAAAGTTTGACAAACATCCAAAGGCAGATGAACTCTGGGCATCGGGCAGTAAATCTGGAAGGAAGTAGGAGCAGCACCAAAAGTATAAAAAGGACTTCTAGTGGGCCATATCACTCTGAAGGATGCACTGGGGGTTCAAGCTCTTCATCTCATAGGAATAAGAGGAAGAGGCGTTACCAAAACAATTCATGTGATGAATTTAAGAAGGCAAGGCCTCCTACCTTTAACGGTGAGGTAAAATCCGGTCAAGAAGCTGAAGCTTGGATTCTTGGGATGAAAAGTATTTCCAAGTCCAAGACTAATCGGTATGAAGGCAAGGGTATCCATCTTCAACCTGAATGGAAGATCATCTATATGGTGGGAGCACCTCAGGAAAGTGAAGAAGATCATCGACAATAAGATTGTGTGGAAGTAGTTCAAGAAGTATTTCAAGCAGAAGTACCTCTCTGACAAGTACTATGATGACAAAATTAAAGAGTTCCATGAGTTGATATTGGGGTAGTTGACCATGGAAGAATATGCAAACAAATTCTTGGAGCTATTGAGGTATGTCAAATACATCAGGGATGATAAAGTGAAAATCCAGTGTTTTCTAAGTGGGCTACCTTAGTCATACAAAGACATAGTTGAATTTGATGAACCTCGAACTCTAGAAGAGGCTATAAGGAAGGCCAAGTATTGCTACGATCAAAGTTAATCTTGACTGTTACAATAAGAGATTTGAATGCATGGATGAAGAAGGGAACCCAAGGGTTGTAAAAGGCATTCCAAAGGTGATTTCTGTTAGGCATATTTCAGCAATGCAGCTGCAAGAGTTGTTGGAAAAGAAGTATATCAGGTCGAGTGTGTCTCCTTGGGGAGAATTAGTTATGTTTGTGAAAAATAAATATGGTACACTCAGGTTATGTATTGATTACAGATAGTTGAAAAAATTTAATGTGAAGAATAAGTACCCTTTACCTCGAATTGATGACATTTTTTATCAATGAGGGGAGCAAAGGTATTTTCAAAGATTGACTTGAGGTCTGGTTACCATCAGGTAAGAATCAAAGATGAAGATATTCATAAGACAACCTTTAGAATAAGGCGTGGACACTATGATTTTGTAGTGGTACCATTTGTTCTCACAAATGCACCAACTACATTTATGTGTCTCATGAACAATGCTTTCAACAAGTATCTGGACAAATTTGTTCTTGTCTTCTTGGATGAAATTCTTGTTTATTCTGAGAATGAAGAAGAGCATGAAGAACATTTGAGAATGACATTGCAATTGCTAACAGAGCATAAGTTGTATGCAAAGTTGAGAAAATGTGACTTTTATAAAGACAAAACTCATTATTCGGGTCACATTATTTTAGAGGAAGGAATATCTGTGGACCTTGAAAAGATTGAGGCTGTCATGAATTTGCAAACCCCAAGGAATGTGACAGATGTGAGATCTTTTATGGGTATTGAAGGATACTATAAGAGGTTCATTGATGGATTCTCCAAGGTTGCACATTCAATCACTTCTTTTCAAAAGAAGGGAATAAAGTTTTAATGGACACCAAGATGTGAAGAAAGCTTCTAGCAGTTGAAGAATCTTCTTACAAGTACACCAATTCTGAAAATTGCAGACCCATAAAAGACCTTGTGGTGTGCACTAATGCATGCAATCAAGGACGTGGAGGAGTTCTTATGCAAGACAACCACGTGGTATGCTTGAGTTAAGAAAGTTGAAGGAGCATGAGAAGAAATTTGCTACTCATGATCTTGAACTTGCAGTCATAGTACATGCTCTCAAGATGTGGAGACAATACTTAATGGGAAGAAAATTTGAGCTAAGGACACACCACTGTGGTATGAAATACTTGTTTGAGCAACCAACTTTAAATGCTAGGAAAGATAGATGGCTAGCAATTTTGTGAGAGTTTGATTTTGAAATCAAACACATAAAAGGAAAAGAAAATAAGGTGGCCGATGCACTCACCAGGGAGGTGCATGAAATGCATGTTTCATCTCTTAGTACTTGCTAATCAGATTTGAGACAACAGATTACTAATCATGCTATTGAGGATGAAATGTATGTGTAGATAAAGGACCAGTTGCAGTAGCAAATCCTTGAAAAGAAGTATGCGGGATATAAATTGGAAGAAGATGAACTTCTTACCTATAAGAACATAATTTATATTCCAAATGTGGCAGAATTGAGGAGAATTGTTATGGATGAAATCCATCCAGCTCCATATTTTGCTCACCTAGGTTATCGGAAGACAATTGCTACAACCAGAAAGCAGTAATTTTGGCCAGGAATGAAAAAGGACATTGTTGAGTATATTTCTAAGTGCATGAAATTTCAGCAGGTGAAGTTTGAGCATCAACACCCAGCAGGTTTATTGCATCCTTTTCCAATTCCAAAATGGAAATGGGAAGTTATTTCCATGGATTTTATTATAGGATTGCCAATGACTGTGAGACAACATGATTCCATCATGGTTGTGGTGGACAAGTTGACAAAGGAATCACATTTTATACCGGTCAAGTCCATGTATAAGGCTGATTCCATTGCAAAAATATTCATGAAGGAGATTTTTCAGATTGCATGGATTGCTTAAGGAAATAATTTATGACAGGGATACCAAGTTCACTTCCAATTTTTGGAAGGGTCTGTTTGCAGACTTGGGTACGAAGTTGAACTTCAACACCGCCTACCATCCTAAAATTGATGGCCAAATAGAGAGAGTGAACCAAGTACTTGAAGACATGCTTCACATGTATGTGGTGGACAAACCATCCAAGTGGGAGGATTATTTACACTTGGTAGAATTTGCCTATAATAATGGACAACAAGCATCTTTGGGAATGAGTCCATATGAAGCTTTGTATGGAAGAAGGTGTAGAACACCAGTGACTTGGGATAATCTAGTGAATAGGATCGTGCTTGGTCCAGAATTGCTCAAGGAAATGGAGCAAGTGGTTGCAAAGATTAGGCAGAGCATGGAAGCAGCCCAAGACAATCATAGAAGCTATGCAGATAAGCATAAAGTGCATAGAGATTTCGGTGTTGGGGATCATGTTTATCTTAGAGTGAGGCCAAGAAAGAGTTCCTTGAAGCTTGGAAGTTGTTCCAAGCTGTCACCTAGATATTGTGGGACTTTTGAAGTGCTTGAAAGAATAGGGCCAGTTGCATATATACTTGCATTTCCTGTTAGCACTAGAGCTCATAATGTTTTTCATGTGTCTTTTCTTAAGAAATATGTACATGATCCTAACCATGTGATAAATTGGGATGTGATTCAAGTGGAACCTAAGGGAGAGTTCCAAACCGAGCCATTTCACATCCATGACAAGAAGATCATAGTGCTCCGAAATCGAGCCATTGGACAGGTAAAGGTGTAGTAGAAGCACTACGGTCCTGATGAGGCTACATCGGAGCTGGAGGATGCCATGCGATTGGCACATCCATTTTTGTTCAATTTTGTAAAGCACCAAGGACAGTGCTAATGAAGGGGGAGGGGAATGTAACACCCCGGTTTTGACCCCATGGTATTAAAATTATACATGATGTATATATTGTATTTAAATAATGGTGAGGAGCTCAAGGCCAAGCCCCTGCCATTGATTTGGCGTTTTATGTATCGAGGATCAAGGTTGATTTCGATGGTTCTCATGTTGGTCAGACACGATATGTTTTTGAGATATCATGTAATAATGCAATTTAATAAAATACCACAACTAGGTATGCACTGCAACGTAAGAGATGGGGGCATGCTTTCACAAGGAATAGGGAGAGGAGTTGTCCAAACCCCTGAGCCAATAGGGTGAGACCAAATGTCGATGAGAGAACCCATAAGCTCTCATCTACCCTTTTTTTCCTCTGTACTCAATCATCAGTTCTTCCAAAAGAACAATTGAGGTAGTTAATGCCTTGGGAAGAGCAAGGCATGGCAGTCAGATTTCGTGTCTGATCAAGCCTGCAGCCTGCAGTCTGAGAAAACATGCAACTTGTAGTCTGGGGAAGCCGCTTTATTTCTTTCGAAGCAATTCAACACGTGAATGCATCCCCATCCCGTCATTTTCGGAGTCGCCCAGAATTTTTTAGTCATTCCTGATTCCATTATGATTCCATCCTTATCAATTATGTATCGTTGACTATCTTGAGTCGTGAAAGGAGTTGTTCAGGGTGGTTCAATTTTGTTTGTGGTTGAGTGTGGTTCATTGTTCGTAGACACAACAAGAGCTAGCAGAGTATTGATATGTGTTCTGTAGTGTCTCTCTATGTTACAGAGTGGTCGAGAACCTTGGTCTCTTGTGTACAAGTGGAACCCTGTTTTCCTATGAGCTACAAAGTGGTATGGAACCTTGGTAGTCTATGTTACAGAGTTGAACCTGTGTTGCAGTGTATCCTTGTGGTTGCTCTGATGTGTACCATGGTTTGGGTATGAATAGTATGTAAGACTTAGGAGTGGAAGAGATGCCGAATGGGCTTGGTAAACCTTGTGAAGAGAGGAACCTCACAAAAATATTAGAATGGTTGGTGAATCTTCTATGCACATCCTGAAGAGAAATGGAAGGGAAGGTATAGCCCAAGGGACTGTGTAACAGAGAATGGGATACTTCCTTGTGTTGGGTGTGAAGGTATTATGGATTCCAGGCTAGATAGAACTTGTGGAGGTGTCCCTAACTATGTGAATGAGCCACTAGATTAGTCATTCTACCTTTCCACTACCTGCAGCCTGTTAAACCTAATTGTGTATTGGCTTGGATGGACAGTCTTTTAAACCCAAATGTAGTTTGGCTTGACTGTGTTTGATGTGTTCTGGCTATGTGAGCCTACCGTTCCCTAGTTCCTTGTGGAAATCATGCCCAGCTCAGGGGTGGAAGTTGTGTTGAGATATTGATGAACACAACTGGCCTATGGCTGGGTGGAACGTTGCAGTGACATGGCTAGCTGCGGGACAACTTCATCGTCAAGATAAGTTTTCCCTTTTGTATTATTTCTGCAATGTATTTGCTTATGAATGTGTTGATTATGTTGAATGCTTATTGAAGATGTAAGAAGAATTTACTGTTGTTAAATGCCCCTGCATTTTGCATCTGTTTATGCCTTGTATTTCAAATACATTTTTCTTAAGTTCATGGAGGCTAGAAGCCTGGTTCCAGGATAAAAAAATGAAGCTATCTTAAGGTCAGATTTGTTTTTTTCGCCCTCCAAAATCTGCATATGGAAGGTGGAAGTCAGAAGGCAGGATGCAGAAAGAGAAGTTGAAATAGGGCAGCATGTTCGTTTTCCGCGCCCCCGAATCTGCCTGCGGAAGGTGGAAGGAGAAGGCAGAAAAGAGCCAAAAATTCCAAGGTAAAGTGTATGTTTTCGCACCCCGAAGTCCATGGTGGAAGGTGGGAGGTGAAAATTAGAAAGAGAAATGAGGCCAAGTGTTGGTTTTCTGCGATCTGGAGTCCGCCTGTGGAAGGAGGAAGGCGAAAATTGGAAGGTGAACAAATGAAGGTGTCGTTTGTTAAGTTTTTGATTCCTGAAGACCTCAGCGGAAGGCGGAAAGGCAGAATGCAGAAGACATAAGTGTGGATAAATGATTCTGTCGCATGTTAAGTTTCTGATTCTTGCAATCTGTAGCGAAAGGTGGAAAGGCGGAATGCAGAAGGCAGAATGTGGTGAGATGATTCCGTTGCATGTTAAGTTTTCAATTCCTGTAGTCCGCATCGGAAGGTGGAAAGACAAAATGCGGAAGGTGGAAAGACAAAATGCGGAAGGTGGAATGTGGATAAATGATTCCATCGCATGATTAGGTTTTCGATTCCCGCAGTCCGCAGCGGAAGGTAGAATGTGGATAAATGATTCCATCGTATCTTAAGTTTCTGATTCTCGAAGTCCGCAACGGAAAGGTAGGAAATCACATTGGCATTTTGCATAGTTCCACCTACTGTAAGCTGCATTGAGGATTGCAAAAGGCAGAAGGAAAAAAGGACAGGTTCAGTGCGGAGAAGGTTTTCTAGTTAGGGAATGGATCTGTGAGTTGAAGAATGACTGTTAGGGTGGTTTTTATGCCAAGAATGAATGTTAAAGGATGTTACATGACCCATGACTTTGTTTAAAAGAAGAAATGATAGATTTTAAATTATTCCGCATATCAGTCAGGTTTATGGGCGTCGGGTTCATGTACATCGTGGTATATCAGAGCAGGATCAGTGGTTGCATTCTCCTCGTAGGAGGGAGGGGACGTGACAGTGTGGTATCCGAGCAGGATTAGTGGTCGTGTCTCTAATGGGAGGGGATGTGACAATCTTGCACTTTATTAGAAACAAAAACTACATTACATAACCTATATCATGTGCGTATATAAAATTTTAAACAAAATTGAACCATTCAAGATTATATGCACAAACAAGTAGTTAAAACAAATATTAATATATCATTACATCTTATCTAACACCACTAAATTTCAATGCCAGACAACATATGGCCATGTATCCCTAGTTCAGTTTAACATTCATGATTATATATATATATATACCTATGAAAATAACACATTTCCTATCTAGATAACCAGAATTGTCACCTACATCCGAAATGATTCATATAATAAATAAATAACATAAACACAATCACATATGAATATAAATAAAAATACTTAACTTTTTGAAAATTGACAAACTGGCTGCAAACATGTTTGGAGTGAACCTGATGTCTACTTCACTTGGGCATCCATTATATTAAAAATGAGTCCATATAATCCACAAAATGATAAAATAACAATTAATAATTAATACATGAATTGGGATACACTAAAATAATAATTAATAATTAATATTGATACCTGAATTGGGATACAATTGGCATGTATATAAATACAAGTAGGGGTTGATAGGTAATTTACTTTGGAAAATGACATGAGTTATCAATATTACAACATTAGTACAAATGTAACCTTTGAATATATTACATAATAATTACTACATTATGAACATTGTTGTAAATATACTTTGTATATGTTACGAGTATTCCTCCCTTGAAAATACTTTGTCTTCGAAGCAAATGCAAATAATATTTCTTCTAATAGAATGAACAATCTTTTTGATAAGGTCAAGGACCCAAAGTGATATGATGTTCCAAGCCTTTAAAAATATTATCACATTGAAAAAAGATCAATCCATCTGAAATAGAATATTTATATACCTCTATGATGACAATAACATGTATTTGATCTTCTTTGTTGTCGACTTTGAGATATATTGATTTTAAGATCCTTCGATATGTAAAAACAAAACCACAATGGTTTATTTATACTTGTGTGCTACTTTTTCTATAATTTGGGTGCCAATATGGTACCTTGATAATTTGGACCTTCTTATTCTCTAGTTTAATATTTTCATGACATACTTGAGTTGTCATGTTGATATTTGCTATTTTTGTATTCAATATTGCATCAATTGATTATGTTGACGCTCAACATCAACATGATTCCAAAGTGTTAGACCATGATGGAAGAGGTGAACCTATTGAAATTCATTGTCTTGTCATTCTATCTTCGCCATGGGGTTTAGTGTGATGTCCTCATCCCGATCATGCTAATTTTTGTCGTTTGGATCATCGTCTGGTCTACAAGCCTCTCGTGGGTAGCATCATCGCATGTGTCGTCATAGTTCAACTATGTTGTGTTATGGAATTCAATCGTTTTTCCTTATATACATTGTCATGTCATGGAGTCAACATCATTGCACCGCTCTCGTAGCACTCGCCACGTCCTTATCTCATTTTGACAAAATTGTTGTCATTTGACCCCTTTGGCACTCGATTCAAGTTATGTCTTCCGAGGGTACTCTATGTCATAGCAGTGAAATTTCACTGAAGTATATCATTGGTTAATTTGTTGGTTGCATCCACTTTTCACATTACTTCTGGTGCCTAATTCTATAAAAATATAAAATCCCTCCTTGGTGTCTTTTTTCATGAAAGCACCTATGTCCACCATTTGTTTTGGAAGTAAAAGAATCCTCGTTTCTTTACACACTTGAATTTTTTTTTCAACTTTTGAAATTTGAGGACAGAGAGAGTCTCTAATTCCCCCTTTGTGTGTTCATAATTATATATATCAATTTTTCTTTTTAATTTTTTCCCCTTCATCATGTTACTCTTCCTATGCCTAAAGGTTCACCCATTTTCCTAAATTTCCCCTTAGACTTATTCTTTCCCTTTGAACATTATGTATATAATTTTAATAATTCCCTTTCCTCATTAAAAGAGAGACCTTTATTTCCATCAATTAAAAAAAAATTAAAACCCCAAAATCTCCCCTCACCTATCATTAGATGTACCATAATAAAACTGTTTTATTAGGTGAAAATTAATAATCTTGCGGTAGAGTAATGATTGCTCCAGTAGGCTCATTGTTGGATCTTGGATCTCAAGGTGTTGAGGTCCAACGGCTAGTGACAATCATCATAATTCTGTCACGGGCTAATTAATGGTCGCCAAACTATTACACTTATTGCATTGTATGGAAAGACATTCACAAGGCCAGCACAGGAAGCTGGAGGTAGGGGATGTCTCTGGGACAGACGGGGGCGACAAAGTAATATAAGCGCTAACCCACCAGAATCTTACAAACCAAATCTTGCTGAAATTCCAATTTCGAGTGGTCAAGTAACAATTTGAGCGATCTGGGTAGTTTTAAAATCGGGAATTTAATCTGAGAAGTAAAATCATGATTGCTGAAATTGCAAAGTGATTGAAAGAGCAATTTCCTAGAACACTTTTGACTATTTTTTATTAAAAATTCGTCGGAAAAGTGGGGCATTTTAGTTTTATTTTATCCTACTTGGGGGTTGACTGTAGGGAATCATATCCGGAAAAAATGTTACATCAACATGCAACAGTTGGCACGTAAATGCAGTCACATTGCCAACTATCAGACTGTGCTTGCTGGCCAAGGAAAATTAGTAACGACTCGAAGTAAATGATGCATACACGACTCCACACAATGACACAGGCTGTGAAGAGCCTCAACAATCAATGTATTATTTCGTAGAAGAGTATTACATATAAAGGAAATACAAACCTTTATCTATAGTTATATAACGAGATTATTAACAAGAATTTACTAACTAATAACTAAAATCATATTTACAATCAAATTCCGAGGGATTATTCAACATTCCTCCCTTAATCCGAAGGGAAATCTCACATGCCAAGCTGCATTCTAAAATTTTCAAACTTTTCACAGCCCAATGCTTTAGTAAAGACATCTACAATTTGCTCTGAAGTAGAACAATGTGTCAAATGAATGGTTTTGGCCTCAACATGATGTCGAATCAAGTGATATTTAGTGTTGATAAGTTTGGTTCAATCATGAAATTTTGGATTCTTGGCCAATTGAATTTTAGAAGAGTTGTCAACAAAGAGAGGCATTGGAGTCATTTGTTTCTCTTGCAATTCTTCAAGTATTGTACGAAGCCAAATTATTTCTTTTGTGGCTTGAGTTGCTGCAGCATATTCGGCTTCAGTTGTAGATTCAATAGGAACATATTACTTTCATGATATCCAAGTGATAACTGCTGATGCAAGGTTCATCAAATAACATGGAGTAGACACCCCATGCTCTTTATCTCCATCAAAATCAAAATCTAAATAACTAGTGAGATGGAAGTCTAAACCTTTAGAATATTTGATGCTACAGGATTGAGTTCCTTTTAAATATTTGAGCACTCACTTTGTTGCATTCCAATGACCTTCACAGGGCTGATGCATAAACCTGGAAAGTATTCCTAAAGTTATGGAAAGATGAGTAGTAGTAAGATAAATTAAAATTCCAACAATCTTCCTGTACTTTGTTGGATATTCAAATGTGCTACCTTCATCTGAGGTAAGCTTTAGATTCTGCTCCATTGCTGTAGAAACAAGATTACAATCATACATACAAAATTTACTCAATAACTCTCCAACATATTTTTTCTGAGAAATAAAAATGTGCATTGGTGTTTGATCTACTTCAATTCCTAAATAATAATGTAAAATCCCAAATCTGTCATATCAAAACCCTTTTTCAACTCTCTTTTAATAAAGACTATATAATCATGATTATTTCCCATGATAAACAAATCATCCACATACACAACTAGAAATACAACTGATCTTTTTGACAAATAAAGTTGCATCATCTAGATTGAAATGCTTATAATTCAATTTGAGAAGATGTTCAATTATTTTTTCATACCATGCTCAGGGTGCTTCCTTCAAACCATACAAATATTTTACCGATTTGCATACCTTATGTTATTGACCTTTGATAAAAAAAACCTTCAGGCTTATCCATATACACATCTTCTTTCAAGTCTCCATTCAAGAAGGTTGTTTTAACATCCATATGATGTATTTTCCATCCTTTTTGTGCTGCTAAAAAAAGTAGAGTTTGAATAGTGCTCCATTTTGATGTATGAGAAAATGTTTTATGTGGAATCAACACCTTCTTTCTATGCATATCCTTTTTTCTACAAGCCTTGTTTTGTGTATGTCAAGTGAGCAATCTGCTTTATACTTGTTCTTATATATCCACTTACATCCAAAAGGTTTTGTTCCAATTGGAGGGTCCACCAACCTCCAAGTTCCATTTTTTATGAGAGCATCATACTCTCTTTGTATTGGACTTCTCCATACATCACTAGTTATTGCTTCTTGAAAAGAAGCAGGTTTATCAAAAGCATAAAAGTTTAATTCATAATCTAATGTGACAAAATCATCATACCTTTTTGGAAATGTCTTAGTCCATGTAGATATACGAACTTGTTGTTGTGGTGTTTGCTTTGTTTCTTTTTCAAGAGTAAGTCCTTCATTATCTATGAGACTTAACTAATCCATTCCATTAACAATATCATCAACTTTCTCACCATGTTTTTCATCAACTTATGCATTAGAATCATCAACTTGTGCATTAGAAGAACTTGTTGTTATGGACTGAAATTCCAAAATTTGACTTAGAATAAGAATCCCCCCTTCAAGATTTGGAAGTTAATTATCCCTTTCATGATAGATTTTTTTAGAATGAAATCTCTCAAGCTGCGCAAGTTGTTTATCAATAGTGAGTGCATCTTTCTCAAATTCAAGAAATATAACATCTCTAGAAACAATAACCTTCCTGTTATCTTCATCATACAATCCATAAGCTTTGGAAGTATTAGAATATCCCAAAAAAATCACTTTCGACTTCTTGCCCCCAATTTATTTCTTTGTTGCTCAGGAATCAAAGCATAACATGTGGAACCGAAAATTCTAAAATGCTTGTCATCTGGAAGATTGCCATTCCACATTTCATAGGGTGTTTTGTTTTGTAATACATCAGAAATACATCTATTCTTAATGTAGACAAAACAAAGAACTGCTTATCCCCAAAATATTAACTTAACGTTCTTAAAAACCATCATGGATCTTACCATATTCAATAGTGTCCTAATCATACGTTCTGCCACACCATTTTGTTGTGAATTATAAGGAACAATGGTTTGATGTTTAATACCATTCTCTTGCAAATATTTTTCAAAATCTTGAGATGTATATTCACCACCATTATCAGTTCTAAGGGTTCCAATATTGAGTCGAGTTTCATTTTTAATCCACAAATGAAAATTTCTCAATGTATCAGAATCTTGAGATTTTGCTTTTAATAAATAAACCCATCACATCCTTGTAAAGTCATCAATAAAAATAATTATATATTTGTTACCATTTGCTGATGGGACATGCATGTGCCCACATAAATATGAGTGAATAAGGACAATATTTCTAGAAGCTCGAAACATAGAATCATGAAAAGGTTGTTTACTATGCTTGCCTAAAATACAAGCATCACATTGGGAAAGTTGTCTTGGAATAGTAGGATTCCCTTTAACTTCTTTCTGTTTCATGATTATGAGACTATCATAATTAATATGACCAAATCTAGGATGCCATAACAAGATGGAAGACAAATTATCATTATGTTCATCCAAAATTGTAGAATTCTGTGAATTGGATTGTTAGAATAATCAAAACCCATTCCCATACTTAGGATATAATATTTAATGATTTTGGTTAAATTCCAAGGTCCTACACTAGCTAGTTGGCATCCACTTGCTTTCTTATGGTCAAAATTGCCTAAACTTCCTATAGGAGCGCCTTGGAAATATTTTAGATAAGATTCTAACAACCCATCAGATTGCCTAGTTTAGTAAGTGTGCATTCCTTCCTTATCCAGAATTGGATTGCTTTTCAGCAGCTTTTAAGGAAAAAGGTAAATATAGTATTATGGCAATTTCCTTGTTTTTTGTACAACCCACCCTCCATATTTTTCTCTTCCAAAAGCATGAGTTTATCTACTTTCCTTCACTTATCAACTGATACACTTCATTCATCCTATTCTTGACCTTCTTGACAGATTAGGAAAGTGTTTTATGCACCTAGGGGGGCTTTGACTTTTTAGTAAGCCTGCTTTTGTGTTGATTCGAATGGAATCCTTTTGCATTCAAATCTATGATGTAATTACATATTTGGACAGCCTATAAATTCATGAGGTTAGATGAGATAAACTTATTCAATATAATTTTGTATTATTCTCTATTTACAGTCTCCAATTTGAGTGAATCTATGCATGTTTTACAAGCAATTTTGTGAGTTCAATTGATTTAAGCTTGGGATTAATTTCCACATGGTATCAAAGCATTTGTATCTCAATTGTTCTCCTCTTATATTTCTTTTACAGGATCGACATCACTCCCATGGAGCGCATTCTTACTATTCAAGGGTACAGTTGCTGAAGAAATGGATCAATCTCACCATATCATCTTGACTCCATTCAACTACTTCGAATGGAAGGCACAAATGGAGATTTTGATGAGGGGTAAGGGCCTGTTCAAAGTGACCATGGAAAATTAGGTTGATCCCAATGCAACAACATAGAATATCAAGTGGCACAATAAGAGAGATGAGGCGTATGGCCTCTTGTGTCTCAGTATTTCTAGACCTTCTTTTCCATCTGGATGGATTGACATCACCAAATGAAGTATGGGAGAAGCTTCAAACTTTATTTGGAAAGACATATGAAATGAGGGGACATCAACTCAAAAAAAAGTTGATCTCATCGAGTCCAAGCAATTTCGAGTCCTTACAAGTCTACTTCTCCAAGTTCAAATCCCTTGTTTTGCAGTTGAAACAATGTGGTATCGAAAAGAAATATAAGCAACTTGTTTTGGACATACTTTTGAAGATTGGCGCCCATTACTTAGTATTTTTTTCGACCTTCCATGCCACAAAGATGATAACCCAAACATGGAATATTCCTTCACTAGCAGATTTCATGGACTCCTTGACCCAGGAGCAAGATAAGTTGGTCGCGATGGGCACCATCAAACCTTCCAAATATCAAGCTTTGGTTGCTGGAGATTCAAAGATGGATTCCAAAGGAAAGAAGAAGGAGAGAGTTCATGCCCTGGTTGCAAGCACTGTAATATCTCCTTCCTTTATCATTAGTTCTGGAGCTTCAAGGCACATGGTTTCAACAAGGGATGCCTTCTTCTTTCTTGATGATTCGAATGGTCCAAAGATTTTGTTGTGAGATAATTATAAAACTGAAAGTAAGAGAAAGGGTAGAATAGATCTTGATCATGGTTCCTTCAATAATGTTTTGTATGTCCTAGGTCTTGCTGCTAATATCTTGTCAGTCTATCAGATGGTCCACACCGGGTCTTATAATAAGGTTGTCTTGACTCCCAATGATGTTGAAATCACAGACATTTCGAATGGTAGAGTCATTTCTAAAGGTTTTGTGGATCACAGTTTGAAAGTGTACAAGTTCTCACACTTCATGCCCTTCTCAAACCCCTCTGCTCTCCTCACTCATGCCAGTGAAGCTAGAAAGATTTGGCATGAGAGGTTTGGCTATCTAAATTACAAATACCTTTCATATTTGTGTGACAAATAAATGGTCATAGGGTTTCCCAAAATGAAGTTTTCCAAAGGAGTCTTCCAGCGACGCATTCTAAGAAAACACCCAGAGCATAAGTATGAGAGAATCAGTCATGAGCGAACCTCTACACCTATTAAGCTTATCCACAATGACATTTTTGGTCCTTTTTCTCATATGTCCATGAGTCAATCCAAGTATGTCCTAACCTTCATAGATGAATTTTCCAGATACTGTTAGGTTTACTTCCTCAAGCACAAGTCTGAAGTTTTTGACCTCTTCAAGGTTTTTAAATCCTTGGTTAAGAACCAGCCTGGAAGAAATATCAAGGTCCTTAGATTTGATAATGGTGGTGAATATGTCAAATATGAGTTTATTTAATATTGTGAAGATGCATGTATCCAGATGAAACACTCTATTTCCTACACACCTCAACATAATGGTGTTGTTGAGAGGAAGAATAGATCTCTCAAAGAGATGACCACTTGCATGATGGAGTCTAGGAATTTTCCACCATAGTTTTGGGTTGAAGCTATAAAATGTGCATCCTACATCTATAATATGGTTCCTCACAATCATCTTTATTGAATCAATCCTTTTGAAGCTTGGAGTGGACACAAGCATAATGTGTCTCATTTCAGAATTTTTGGCTCTAAGGCTCGGGCTAGAATTCCAACAGAAGATCAGAGGAAGGACTTGGAATCCCAAAGACAAGGGTGCCTATTTGTTGGGTATTCTGAATATTCCAAAGGTTATAATCTGATCAATATGAGAAATCAAAGATCCTTTATTGAAATGAGTGTTCAGTTTGAAGAAGAGCCTATGCCAACAACAGAAATTAGAGAGTCCTCTTCACCACCACCACCTATGACTGTAAGTGAAGAGGATGATAAGTTTTCTGATTTTGATATGCCTAATGATTATAATTTAATTGCAGATCCTAACAAACCCACTAGGACAAAGTGGGAAACAAATACCATTCATGCAGCTGGGAAACTAGTTGGGAATCCTAGTGATCCTAGAAGAACTAGATCTCAATTTGAGAGTGCCCTTTTTATCAAGGACCCCTTCTTTCCTGAGAATTTTTATCTAATGGTTGAATTATATCCACAAACATATGAAGAAGCATCAGAATATCCAATATGGAAAACAACCATTAAAGGGGAATACGATTCGCTTAAGAAGAATGAGACATGGGAACTATTCAATCTCCTACCAAGGAGAAAGCTAGTCAAGTGCAAATGGGTATTCAAGACAAAGTTTGCTACTGATGGATATCCTCTAAAGTATAAGGAAAGGTTAGTGGCTAAGGGATTCTCCCAAGTCCAAGGCATTGACTACAATGAGACCTTTACACCACTGGCAAATATGGACTCCATAAGACTAGTTTTGGCCATTGTAGCTTCCAAGAAGTGGGAGGTACATTATTGATGTATTTCTAACTTCAGAATGTATTCACTTGTATATATTATGTATTGTACCCTGATGTTTATTACGGGAAGTATCTATAATGTAATTGAGTCATGTCATGCCCCGATGTTCTGATCGAGAGATTCAATAATGTAAACAAGTCATGTAAAGTCATTGAAGTTAACGCTCCATTGTAAGTCAGGGAAATAGTCCCCACAATCGAGTCATTGAGGTTAACCCTCCTTATTGATCGGAGGGCAAAGTCCCCACAGTTGTGGGGCACTAGGGTTAGTAGAATCTCCTAGAGAAGTTAGCCCTGGTAAGTAATTGTTAAGTGAGGCCGACATGTTGGAGTGGAAATAAAGTGAATGAAAGAATATAAATAGAGAGTGAGACTCTCTATTTATCACACACACACTCACTCACTAGGGTGCATGAGTGAGAGAGGAGAAGCTCTCTCAAGTGAGAGAGAGAGAGAACATCTGTGGATATCATCTTTCCTGTCTTTCAGTTTCACTGCTACCATTGGTGCTCATTCTATCTCTGAGGAAGTTGTGGGGTTTTCTCCTTTATGGTTTCCCCGAGGGAAATTCTTTGTTTCTCTTGTTTCTTATGATTTTTGCTGTGCATGTTATTCTCTCAGATAAGATCCTAGATCATATTGCTTAAATGATAAAAATCTAACATGGTATCAGAGCTAACCTGAGAAGAAGACACTGTACAGCTACATAAGCTAGGGATTTGTACTTCTTGGGTCTTTCTCCACAATCCATCAGCAAAAGGATGCTAGGCTAACTCTCCATTGAAGGGGACATCTTTCTATCGAAGCGGAATTTGATTCCGGGCATTTTCAATTTTTGCTACAGGAAATTAGGTATTTTCATAGAAGAGGAATTTTTGAGTGAGCCCAGCATAGGATTACTCTCCTCATCAAAATCAAAGTTTAGAGACCTGGTTCGGGATTTTTGGTTGGGTGAACCTCCGGGAAAGTCAAACCCTAGTTTGACCCCGGGCCTGAAAAGACCCTAAAATACTAAAACTGATAGTTTTGGTAGATTCATTGTATCTTGATATTGGAGAAGGATCAGGTACCAAAACTTTCACATGTCAAATATAAATTCCTTATGTACATTGTATCCAAGTTTTAGCCTCAGATTCACTATATTCTAGGAGATATGATTCCTCCAGGTTAGGGTTCCAGCCTCTCTTAGGATTCCACCCCAAACAGGACACCTGGGGAGAATTGCTATATCTCGGGATACGAAGGTCCAAATGAAATTTCTCAAGATGTTCCAGGAAGGGAATGGACTGTATTTTTTGTGGTAAAATTTTCAGACGTCGAAGATGAAACAGTGACATGTGGAAGTCCGTATAACTTTGCTACGCTGAACAATCCCGAAATAGGTCACCTTGGGAAAACGATCATAAGTCCCAATTGGTGAAACCAATTCTGATGAAACCTGTGGTGTTGGAACAAGGACATACAAGGCTACCTTAGTATGCAATTTCAGACATAGAGGAGTAGTAATTTTAGAGATACCGCATTAATAGTATCAAGAATTTATGCAAAAGAAATTGGTAAACTAGGGCTGCCTGTTCCGGGAGCTTCCCTCCACCGTTTTTAGAAAAGGAGTACATTAGACATATCGCCTTGAAGAGGTCTATCTTTTTATCCAATCATATCTGAAAGATTCAAAGTTTTGAAAATTATGGTTTCTCTAACAAACCCTAGATTAGCCTGCTCCGAAACCAGGATGGGCACCTCAAATCGGTAAGATCTAATCTTTTGCTATTTACATTTGAGGTTCTTATTTCAAAATGTCTAATCACACCAGCTTGATGACAAGCTTGGTGAAACTGACAACTTCCAAACATGGAAGTATTGTATCTCACTCGTTCTTGAAGAAAATCAATTGGACACCTACACAAGTAGAGAAGTTCCAGTTCCAGAGGGAGATGAGGCTAAAAGCCTTACAGAAGAAGATCTTGGTCAAGGCCAAGAAGATCATTGTTGATTCAATCAAGGATCACCTTATACCACAAGTGTCTTCCCTAAAGACACCGAAAGAGATGTTTGATTCCTTGACCAAGCTATTTGAAGGGAAGAACATAAATCAGAATATGACTTTGAGAAAACAGTTGAAGAATGTGAAGATCCAGAATGCAGAGACTATACAGTCATACTTTACAAGGGTCTCTCAAATCAAAGAACAACTTGAAGCGGTAGAAGAAGAAGTGGAGAATGCAGAAGTGGTGATAACCACCTTGAATGGTCTCCCAGGATCATGGGATTCATTCATTCGAGGAATGTGTGCTGGAAGGAAGTGATTACTTTCAGTAGACTCTGGGAAGAGTGCACACACGAAGAAGCTCAACTCATAATAAGAGAAAAGAAGATGGGAGCAACTGAATATCAAGCCCTCACGATTCAAAGAAGATCCCTCAAGCGACGAGGAATATGGAGAACTAAATTCTTGAAGAAAGTCTTATCCATCTAAGCATTTGGATAAGAAATGATGATGCTATGAATGAAGAAGATTATGAAGCTGAAATAAGGAGTCTACCCATGAAACACATAAAGATAAGTACTCAATTGTCATTTCATGATTTTATTTTGTTATGCATTTTTTTTTATGTTCAGTTGATGTGTTATGCATGATAGAATGTTTGCATTAATGACAGTATACTACTAATATGCACGTGATGGTTAAGTAGCTAATAATTTCTATACAACTCTCCATTGCTACTTATCAAGAATGAAACCTCTTTGTTGACATATTGGATTAGTGCACAATCTCAATGATTGCTTGGTAGAGATGGAAGGCATCTAGAAAATTTTCCGTGAGATATGGATGAATGTTGTATTGGCTAAAATAATTGCATGATCATATATTCATGCATAAGAATTTTCCACTATGAACATTCCTTATGAAATGTTTCTAACCATAGAAAAGCATTTGACTTGTAGGAAAGATCACGTACAATCACCTACAAGCAAAGAAGGATGAGACTTGTTCTGAAGAACAAGTGACGGCAGTTCAAGTTGAAGAATAATATGACGAATGCAGCGACATCATTGATGCAGAACCTTCCAGCTATGAAGAAGTAGCCAAGAATATAGGGAAGACCAGTTCAAGAAGAATTATGTCTAGGATGTAGTAGATGGAAACATCGTGGGATACAAGACAAGATTCGTAGCATGAGGCATTTAATATGAAGAGACATTTGCAGCCACTAGAAATACACATGACAAGAAAAATCATGTGTGCAAATGAAAGAAGGCCTTGTACGAGCTCAGAAGGAACCCATGGGATAACACATACATGAGGAGCTTGAAGATCACCTAGAGGGATGAAGATCTTAACCTTTGCTACAAGGTTGAAGATGAAATCCTATAGAGGATGACAAGCTCACAAATGGGTGTGAGAAGAACGATTTCAGAGATAGAGGATCTTGGTATCTAGTGACCCTAGATTGATACATAGAATATTAGAAGCAGAGGAACCTACTTGTCACTCTGGTACAAAATGTTTCAATGCATAAAGTACAAAAGGAAGAGGGAGAATGGTGCTCCGCTTTAGAGGGAGTAACTGCAGAAGATCCCGAGGTTCGACATGGTATGACAGGATGGATAGCTTACTGATGACTCTAGGATTTACTAAGAGTAAAGCATTTTCCAACCTTTTCTTCAAGGTTGAAGGTGGAATACCATTGATGCTCCTGTTATATGTTGATGACTTGTTCCTGACAGAAAAGAGGAACTCATTAAAGTTGCAAGAAGGAGACTTGCTGTCGAGTTCGAGATGAAGGAATTGGATATAATGCACTACTTTCTAAGCATGGAGGTGTGGTAGACTGCCGATGGAATCTCTGTGAGACAAGGGAAGTATGTAGTAGAGATCCTAAAGAGGTTCAGGATGATGGACTGCAAGGCCATGACCACACCTATGGAATCGAACCTAAAGCTATTGAGTGTTGCTTCATCAGAGACGGTTGATGCCATGATGTATCATCAGATGATTTGTTCCTTGATGTACCTGACAAATACGAGACCAGATATTTGCTTTACTGTGAACACATTGAGACATGTTCACCTGATGGTTGCAAAGCATGCAGTGAGATACCTGAAGGGTACAATTGAGTATGGGCTCAAGTATGATACAAATTAGAAGATTAACCTAGAGGGTTACGTGGATTCGTATTGGGCAGGCAGTGCCATTGATAAGAAGAGCACATTGGGGTGCTGCTTCAGTATGGGATCATGTGTGATCTCTTGGTTTAGCAGGAAGCAATCCTGCGTAGCACTGAGTACAGCCAAAGTAGAGTACGTTGTAGTTTTTTAGGCTAGTTGTGAGGCAGTGTGGCTTAGGAAGCTACTATCTGAGTTATTTGATCTCCCGTTCGATGCTACCTGTGACAACCAAATTTGTGTGAAGTTGTCTGAGAACTCGGTGTTCCATGACAGGTCAAAGCACATCGAGATCAAATATCATTATATCATGGATATGGTGCATAGAGAATCATTGAAGCTCCAATATGTTGTGACGGATGAGCAGATAGCAAATGTGTTGACTAAATCACTAGCCAGGGTGAAGTTTGAGTACTTCAGAGAGAGGCTTGGTGTTCTTCAGATAGAATATACTTCGAGGAAGAAGTGATGGGACACATTTGCAGGAGACATTCCAAGCATGATAGGAGGATCCTTCCCATGACTGTGGATATAACCGCTGTGTGATGAGCATCGGGATGATGCTTTAGTTTTTGCCATGATGATGATCAAGATGATCATATGATGATGATATCCATCAGGATGATGCTGTGATGAGTATCAGGATGATACTATGTGGATAGATTGTACAGATAAGCATGTAAAAGATCCTGGGAGATCCGATAGTCTGTGCTCGGATGCTCTTTCTAGGTTTTGCTACAGGTTGGCCGTGGAGAGGTTGTGCAGCTAGCATAGAAAAGATCCTGGGAGATCCTATAGTCTGTGCTAGGATTCTCTTTTGAGGTTTTGCTACAGGTAGCATAGAAAATATCATGGGAGATCTTATAGTCTGTGCTAGGATGCTCTTTCGAGGTTTTGCTACTAGAGGCATGTAATCAGCCCTGGATATCCGATATGTTGAGCTATATGCTCGTAAAATTCCTGGGATGCTATTAGAGTTATTGTAGGTTGCAAGAAACTCTTTTAAGGTTTTTCCTGACCACATAGAAAAGATCCTGGGAAATCCTATAGTCTGTGCTAGGATGCTCTTTTGAGGTTTTGTGGTGGTAGTCACATAGAAAAGATCATGGGAGATCCTATAGTCTGTGCTAGGATGATCTTTCGAGGTTTTGTGATGGTCACATGTAAAAGATCCTTGGATATCCTATAGTATGTGCTAGGATGCTCTTTCAAGGTTATGTTGACGCACATAATCAGTCCTGAGGATTCCACAGTATGGCCAAAGATGATGAAGACCTACATAAGCCATTCTATGGGAGAATGGAGACACCTAATCAGTTACCAGGAAATTGATTTAGTCTGGGACTGAAGCTCAGCTTAGTGCTAAGAATCCATTCTCTGGGAGAATGGAGGCACCTGGTCAGTTACAAGGAAATTGATTCAGTCTGGGACTAAATCTTAGCTTAGTGCTGAGAGGCCATTCTCTGGGAGAATGGAGGCACCTGGTCAGTTACCAGGAATTTGTTTCAGTTTGGGACTGACACTCAGCCTAGAGCTGAGAGCCATTCTTTGAGAACGAAAGGTGCAAGGGTTGGGCAGGCCATTCTGACATGGTTCTTGGATGTGTTCCTCTCATCGTCATATATAAGTGTTGAAGAAGATGAATACCTACCTGGAGGCTAGGCCTACAACCAACATGAAAAAGGGTTGGCTCTGTAGAACTTCCTGTGACGAGAAGAATGAAAAGTTAGCACCATTTGATTGAGATAGCAGAAGCAACGATGATGATCCAGTGATGCTCCACATCAAGTGATGATCCAGACGATATAGAGAAGAAGACTTGTGTTGATAAATTGTGTTGAGAGAATACCTTCCTAGTTAAGAGGGAGTGTTTATGTATTTGTAACTTCGTAATGTATTCACTTTTATATCTTATGTATTGTACCTCGATGTTTATTTAGGGAAGTGTCTATAATGTAATAGAGTCATGTCATTCCCCGATGTTCTGATCGGGAGATTCAATAATGTAAACAAGTCATGTAAAGTCATTGAGGTTAACCATCCATTGTAATTCAGGGAAATAGTCTCCACAATCGAGTCATTGAGGTTAACCCTCCTTGTTGATCGGAGGGCAAAGTCCCCACAGTTGTGGGGCACTAGGGTTATTAGACTCTCCTAGAGAAGTTGGCCCTGGTAATTAATTGTAAAGTGAGGCCGACATGTTGGAGTGGAAATAAAGTGAAAGAAAGAATATAAATAGAGAGTGAGACTCTCTATTTATCACACGCACACTCACTCACTGGGGCGCATGAGTGAGAGAGGAGAAGCTCTCTCAAGTGAGAGAGAGAGAACAACTGTGGAGATCATCTTTTATGTCTTTGGAGATCCTGTTGCCATTGGTGCTCATTCTATCTCTGAGGAAGTTGCATGGTTTTATCCTTTATGGTTTCCCCGAGGAAAATTCTTTGTGTCTCTTGTCTCTTGTGATTTTTGTTGTGCATGTTATTCTCTCAGATAATATCCTAGATCATAGTGCTTAAATGATAAAAATATAACATACATCACATGGATGTGAAGAGTGTCTTTATACATGGAGATTTCAAAGAAGAGATATATGTGCAGAATCAATAAGGTTTTGTTACTAATCCATGTTTTGTGTGCAGGTTGAAGAAATCACTATATGGGCTAAAACAAGCTCCCAGAGCTTGGTATGCCAGAATTGATGGCTTTTTGCTATCACAGAACTATAGTAGATGAAATTCTGATACAAATGTCTATTTTAAGCTGATTCATGGTTCAATTATAATTATTGTTTTGTATGTGGATGAACTTATGATCACATGATGTTCCACAAAATAAATTTCCTCCTTGAAGGATGCAATGAACCATGCCTTCTCCATGACAGATTTGGGATAGTTGAGCCAATTTTTGGGGCTTGATATTTCTCAATTAGATCTTGGAATCAAAGTACATCATGTTAGGATTATTAATCCTCCCTTTTCCAATTTGGTCATATGTCTAAATCGGGAGTCATGTCTAAATCAGGAGTCCATCCAGTCTATTTTTAGTCACTAGCACCATTGGGTCCACTTGGCCTAATTGGGGCACATGTTTCAGTTACTAAAGTGTGGGGAACACTAATTGAGGCCTACTTCCACTGATTACACTTACATGCATCAGTTTAGGAGCCTCCTAGAACAATCCCTACAATTTAGGAGCCACTGGGAGTTCCGAAACCAACCAAGGTCAGTTCAGTTCAGTTGGTGACTAGTCAAGCTAATTTAGGAGTCAGTTACATTTAGTTCTAGTCCTCTATATTTAGTTAGCGCTAGGTTTGCATGGCTGCACTCAGGAGGGGCGCATTTCTCACCTACTACAGTCAGTTAGCCTTAGTCAACACTGAATGTAACACTTGAGTTGTGTTTTAGAACTCTGATGAACTTCGGTTATGGTTTAGACAAGGTCAGTTAACTATTGGGTCCTCTGACAATGATTTAGACAAGGTCTTAGTTACCTACAGTCAAGTAGAGTCTAATCAATTCAAATTTCCTCATGTGGATTCGAATTGCATGTGGCTATTTAAGCCATTGTACTTCATTGTAATTATCTATCTAATTACTCTTTGATTAATGAAAAGCATTCACAGTTGCAAGCCATTTTTGCACTGTTTCATTCTTCAATAACTGAGTAAATTGTGTGATCTATCCTGTGAGTTGTGTGTTTGTCCACAGATCTATGTGATTAATTTAATATGGTATCAGAGCCTCGGTGGACAAGGCACTTCTCCTCCTCAGATCTCCTACTGGATCATTTTTGAGCAAAATTGCTCCTTCTAGCTCTGCACTAGAAGCAGAAGGTTTACCACTTAATACCCCAAGTTAAGGAATTGTTGATCAAGCTTGCTTGATCAACTATGCTGGGTGTGATGAAAACCTAAAATGTGCAGGCTGTCCACCTTATGGTGCCCCTTTTGTGTTTTTGCAGGTACAACTTCGAATGGATTCATCAGTTCCTCTTCTCTCCTTATTCTCAAACTATTCAGAATGGAAGAAGAAGATGATTGCATCTCTGATGAGACGAGGTCTCTATGGGTTGTCTATTGGACTCGGTAAAGAGTGTTTTAGTGAGAATGACTGGCTGAATAAATGTGATGGAGATTTTGGAAGAATAGCACTGGTCTTTCTCCTAGCTTGCGCTACCTCAGTAGATCTATTGAAGATCCGAAGGAACTCTGAACAAGATTGGATAGAAACTTTGGAGTGATTAATGAGGATCATAATAGCACTTTGGAGAGAATATCCAGCACCATAAGCACTCTTGATACAAAATTCTCAGCCTCCACTCTCTTTGATGAAGTTGTTCAAAATGAAGAAGAAGCAGAATCTTCTACACAGTCAATTCGAATTGAAGACAGTATCCATGCAGTGACTCCTTCTCCTGATGCTCTGGAAGTTTATGAGATCTCTGATATCTCATATCCTCATATTGTTGAAATAGAAGAAGACATTTGAATCTCTGATATTGAAGAAAAATACTGTTGCACTTCCATGCAAACATTCACTGGTGATTTTCCTTTGAATTATGTGCAAAATTTACCAGTAATTGCTTTCGAAAGTGAAGAGAAGTTTGATTTTTCTCCCTCTAATGTTGCTGCTGGTGTGCAAATATGCGATACCTTGGATATTTTGGAAGAAATATTAGATTACCAAAGTGATCCATTTGCTCCCCATGATCTAGATCTTCCAGCAAATTCCTCCAGGATTGCATGCACCAAAATTCAGAATTTTGAAGAAGAAGAAAGTTGTGCATCCACTGTCTCGGTTAACCATTTATTTGAATATGATATTAACCTTATTGGATATGATATGATATTATTTAGATATGATCTGATATTTCTTGGTTTAATATATCAAATTCATAATCTTTCAGTACTGCTTGTAGCTGTTCTCATCAACGGTGTAAAGAAACAAGTACCGCAAGTCTCCTATAAAACTGCTGCTGGGGATTTGATTTCATTTCACAGTTTTGGATCTGTTGTGAACCTATTTAGATTTGATTTACTTTCTGATATGATATTATTTGGTTCATATTTTAAAATCCAAGAGCTTTCAGTCATGCTTGTAGCCGCTCTCACCAATTCCGGTGTAAAAAATCAAGTACCGCACTTTCTCTTCAAAACTGTCGATGGGGATTTGGTGTTAGTTTCCTAATATGAGGCTGCTGATATTATATTATTTGATTCATTAGCTGTTTAAGAAGCTATATCAGACTATGGAGCTCAAGAATTCGCTCTGAATAGTCCCAGTGCTTTTCTACCATTGATCACATGCTCATCTCCTCATAGAACTGATAAAGAGGAAGATTTTCTGCATCCGCCTGGACACTTGCTCCTAACACTTGGGGTTGTTCTCACCACTCATGGTTTGCTGTTCATGGCTGCAACATATCAGTTTCTTGAGCATTCCTCACATGTTCTGAATCCTCAAGAACCTTTTCTCACTTATCAGTTGACTTCAGTTGCTCTACATGGGTCCAGTCTTCATCCAGCAGCTGTCTATATTTCTGATTTAGTTGAGCATATCATTATTCTTCCAAAGAAGAATATTCATCCAGACATAATGATGGAAAGGTTCACATGCCAGGCGCTAGGATACTTATGCACAGAAGAACCAGATTGATCCTGATTCTACCTGCTTAATTAGAGGGGGGGATTTTTTCCCATGTGGTTTTTTCCCCAACACCTTGTTTTTGAGCAATTACTTTACTTTACTTGATGTAATGGGTGACCTATGGTCTTAGTTACTAGGGCCCATGGATTGTCCAAGTTAGCATTCAGGGGGGTGTTAGGATTATTAATCCTCCCTTGTCCAATTTGGTCATATGTCTAAATCGGGAGTCCATCCAGTCTATTTTTAGTCACTAGCACGATTGGGTCCGCTTGGCCTAATCGGGGCACATGTTTCAGTTACTAAAGTGTGGGGAACACTAATTGAGGCCTACTGCCACTGATTTCACTTACATGCATTAGTTTAGGAGCCTCCTAGACCAATCCCTACAATTTAGGAGCCACTAGGAGTGCCGAAACCAACCAAGGTCAGTTCAGTTCAGTTGGTGACTAGTCAAGCTAAGTTAGGAGTCAGTTACATTCAATTCTAGTCCTCTACATTCTGTTAGCACTAGGTTTGCATGGATGCACTCAGGAGGGGCGCATTTCTCATCTACCACAGTCAGTTAGCCTTAGTCAACACTGAATGTAACACTTGAGTTGTGTTTTAGAACTTCGATGAACTCCGGTTATGGTTTAGACAAGGTCAGTTAACTATTGGGTCCTCCAACAGTGATTTAGACAAGGTCTTAGTTACCCACTGTCAAGTAGAGTCTAATCAATTTGAATTTCCTCATGTCCATTCGAATTGCTTGTGGCTATTTAAGCCATTGTACTTCATTGTAATTATCTATCTAATTACTCTTTGATTAATGAAAAGCATTCACAGCTGCAAGTCGTTTTTGCACTGTTTCATTCTTCAATAACTGAGTAAATTGTGTGATCTATCCTATGAGTTGTGTGTTTGTCCACATATCTATGTGCTCAATTTAATACATCAGTCCAAGTATGCTTCAAATATTATAAACAAGTTCAACATGAAGGATTGCAAGCCAAGCAAGACTCCTTTTCTTTCAGGAGTTAAGACTGAAGAAGTGCATTCCACTCCTTTGGTAAACAACACACTGTATATGAAACTGGTTCCTTGTCTTCTTTATTTGACTCAGACTCAACCTGATATATCTTATGCAGTGAGTGTGGCATCCAGACACATGGATCAACCTCATGACATCCATTGGAGGGATTCAAAAAAAATCCTAAACTTTGTACAAGGAGCAAGAACACATGAGATTCAGTATGTTGCAAATCTGACATAGAATTAGTTGGTTTTATTGATTTTGATTGGGCATGTGATAAAACTGATAGAAAATCAACTTATGGATATGTGTTTATGCTTGCGGATGGGCCAATCAGCTGGTCAAGTAAAAATCAAAGTGCCATTGCACTTTCATCTACAGAGGCAGAATACAGAGGAGCTATTAATGCAACTACTCAATGTTTGTGGTTGCAGGAAATACTTGGAGAGTTTGAGATCGAATATGAGACTTATACAATCATCTATAGTGACAACCAAAGTACCATTATAATCTTAATTGATCTAATACAGAGGAAACAAACCAAACACATAGAGATCCATATGCACTACATCAGTGGGATTGTGCATGATGGGATCATTGCTCTGTTCTATTGCGCATCATATGAGCAAGTTCCAAACATCTTCACCAAGGTGTTTTATGAGAATAATTTCATCAATATCAAATCACTTTTGGGGATAGCTGATCATATGATGAAGACTGATTGAAGACAAGATTTGACACAATTTTGTTCATGTCCATGTTTAAGGGAGGATTTTCCCCTTTGTGGTTTTGTCTCTTTGCTTGTTTTGTATGGACAAACAGTATGTAAAGGGTGACTAAGCCTTGTTTCTAGGCCCTATATCTCTGATATATTTATGATATTTCATATAAGTTAGTCTTAAGAGGGGGTGTTAGAATAATCAAAACCCATTCCCATACTTAGGATATAATATTTAATCATTTTGGTTAAATTCCTAGGTCCTACATTAGCTAGTTGGCATACACTTGCTTCCTTATGGTCAAACTTGCCTAAAATGTCTACATGAGCGCCTTGGAAAGATTCTGGATAATATTATGACAACCCATCAGACTTCTTAGTTTAGTAAGTGCACATTCTTTCCTTATCTAGAGTTGGACTGCTTTTCAACAGCTTTTAAGGAAAAAGGTAATGTTGAATAATCCTTCGGGATTACATTGTAAATAATATTTCAGTTATTAGTTAGTAAATTCTAGTTAATAATCTCATTATCTAATTGTAGATAACGGTTTTGATATCCTTTATATGTAACACTAATCTACGTAATAAGATATTGATTTGCCGAGGTTCTTCACGGCCTGTGTCAGTGGTATCAGAGCAAAGGTAGTGAAGCATTGGTGAGAAAGACTTGGTGAGAGAGAACGAGCCCGTGAAGGAGGAGCCAGCAAAGGAGCTATCGCCAAAAAAGGAGAGTTGCTTAGTAAAGATTGTGGAAGAAAGACAAAGGCTGCACATTAAGAGGAGACTGCACGTAAATTGTTTCGGTAATTGTTTTGAAGAATTATTTTCTTTTTTAAGAAGAAAAAAGAAGAGAGCCGCCATTTATATTTTTGTGCAATGGTTTCTTTAAATTAATTATCAAATCTTTGGGGAGTTCTTTTCAGAAAATAAAAGTTTTTAAACAACCATTTATATTTTAGTGCAAGGTTTTTTTAAATTGAAATATTAAACCTTTGGGGAAATCTTTTTAGAAGATAAAAATATTTTAAAGAACATTGGCTAAGAGGAAAAGAATATATCAGACTGTATTTTGTACACAAAAATTTACTACGTAGTAAATTTCCATGAATTCTTTAATTTCAATTGTTGGAGTTATTTTGTCTAGAAAAGAAAATTATCAGGAATGGTTTCGTAAAGTTAAAAATACCATTTTTTTAATGATATGTGGGATGAAATTTGTGAAAATGAGAATTTAGAAGATAAGAAAGATGGAGAAGCAATAGATGAAGTGGATAAAAGTGCACCAGTACCACCTACTAATGCCAAAGAGTTAGCATTATGGAAAAGCAAGGACAATAAGGCTTATGCCTTGATTATTGCCTTGGTAAGTGAAGAAGTAAGTAGACATTTAGTTTCTAGCAAAAGTGATTGGGAAGCATTAAAGAAACTAAAATATTTGTATGATTCACATTCCGAGCTTGAAATCATACAACTGTTGATGAAATTATTTAACTTAGAATTAAAAGATAATGATCCAATGAAACTTGCTTATGAAATTAGAGCCATTTTCCATGATATTGATGAAACTGGTGTAAACATTGACATTCAACTTACAAAATTTATTAAAGCTCTTTATCCTACCTATACTCATTATTTAGAATCACTTCAAGCTAGTGGCCAAATGAAAGCTATGACCTTTGAAACACTTGTTGAGAAAATTGCAGAAAGAGAGAAAGCATTTGGGAAGAAGGAGTCTAAACCCAATGAAGAAACTTTGTGTCTTGCATAGAAAGGACACAAATCAAAAGAAGAATTTGCAAAGGATGAAAATAGAAGCAGAGGTCGAGGTAGAGGACAAAGAGGACAGTACAAAGGAAGGGGGGGGGGAGATTTAATCAAGGAGAGAAACAATGTTATAGATGTGGAAAAACTGGTCATACTACCAGCTATTGTAGAACTTCTTGGGATAAAATTGTTAACAAGAAAGAGAAAGTACAAGATAAAGGAAATGATAAAGGTAACCCTCCTGAATCTGCACATTATGTTGTTGCACATTGTAATCTAGGAATTGAAGAAGCTTTCAGCACTTCGTTTTCATGGAATGACATTTGGTTATTGGATACTGGAGCCACATGTCATATGACATTTAGAAAAGAGTTTTTTGAAACTTTTAGTGATCAAATTGATGGGGTAGTACATTTGGCAGATAAGTCTCAGTTAAAACATTCAGGAATTGGTTCTGTTAGATTGAAATTATCAGGACTTGCTGATTATATACTTTCTGATGTTCTTTATGTTCCACAATTGAAGAGAAATCTAATATCTCTTGTGTAAATTAGACAACAAAATCACTCGATACATATGTTTGATGGTATCACTGAAATTAGAAGAGCTTATGATAATGTGATTGTAATGAATTGAGTGGAAGATAACAAACTTTTAAAGTTGAATGGTACATCATCCAATTCACATAATTCTACAAATTTGGTTCAACATAATAGTAATTTATCTTCCAACTTATTGTGGCATGTTAGATTTGGTCATATTAATTATGACAGTTTCAGGATTATGAAACATAAAGGAGTTCAAGGGCTTCCTATTATTCCAAGACAACTTTCCCCATGTGATGCTTGTATCTTAGGCAAGCACAGTAAACAACCTTTTAATGATTCTATGTTTTGAGCTTCAATAATGCTTGGTCTTATTCACTCAGATTTATGTGGGACCATGCCTGTTCCATCAACAAATGGTAACGAATATATCATGACTTTAATTTATGACTTTACGAGGATGTGTTGGGTTTATTTATTAAAAAAAAATCTCAAGTTTTGATACATTCAAAAATTTTGATTTATGGATTAAAAAGGAAGCTCAACTCAATATTGGAACCCTTCGAATTGATAACGGTGGTGAATATACATCTCAATATTTTGAAAAATAGTTGTAGGAGAATGGTATTAAACATCAAACAACTATTCCTTATAATCCACAACAAAATGGTGTGGCAGAACGTATGAATAGGACACTCTTGAATATGGTAAGATCAATGATGTTTTTAAAAAATGTTAAGTTAATGTTTTGGGGAGAAGCAGTTCTTTGTGTTGTCTACATTAAGAATATATGTCCTTCTGCCGCACTACAAAACAAAACACCTTATGAAATGTGGCATGATCATCTTCCAGTTGTCAAGCATTTTAGAATTTTCGGTTCCACATGTTATGCTTTGGTTCCTGAGCAACAAAGACATAAATTGGGAGCAAGAAGTCAGAACTGTATTTTTTTGAGATATTCTAATACTTCTAAATCTTATAGGTTGTATGATGAAGATAACATGAAGTTTATTGTTTCTAGAGATGTTATATTTCTTGTATTTGAGAAATATGCACTCACTATTGATAAACAACTTGCTCAACTTGATAGATTTCATTCTAAAAAATCTATCATGAAATGGATAATGAACTTCCAAATATTGAAGGGGGGGTTCCTGTTCTAAGTCAATTTTTGGAATTTCCTTTTAAAACAACAAGTTCTTCTAATGCACAAGTTGATGAAACAGAAGATGAGACAGTTGATGATATTGTTTTTTTTTAACAAAAACAGAAAGAGGGGTTTGTATTAACAGGCTGTGCACAGCCATTCATTACATTTCCGAAGGGAGGTATATAGCCGGGATGGCACATAGACAGCAAGCCATACAAAGTCTATTTCCCAAAACAGAGGGCAGAAAGTTTCTTCTGAACTGCAAACTAAACGAGTTGTAAAAACCCTCACGAACTGACTACATAGCAGAGTGCAAAAAAACTTCATTCATACAAAATTTTGAAACTAAAACCCATAACTAAACTGAGAGAAAGGCAGACAATGAAAATCAGTTGCCTCTAAGCTGGCGAGGCTGCTGTACTGATTCTTCTTCCATGGGCTGGGAGGCTGAAGCGTTAATTCCATTTACCCTGCTCTCTTGATTCATTGAAACTAGC